>VXAU01005056.1:1448888-1761232 GCA_013399695.1 Formicarius rufipectus | reverse complement strand
TGGGTGGGCGGGCAGAGCTCTATTTTTCTTTCTGTTCTTGTTCCTGTGGTTTGTCTCCAAGGATTGCATGTGTTTCCACCCTAAAGCAACCTTTGCATACACTGTATTTAGGAAGAGGGTAGAGGACCTATTTTGGTTTATATCACAAAACTTCTATTCCTCCCCAGAGTCTCATAAACAAATTTCTCATTGAGTTACTCCCAAAATAGATCTTGCTCTCTCAGCTACCCAAAAGCAATCTCTGAATTTGTTTCTTCTCCTCAGATTGTGGGTTTTCTTTCAGTTCAATCCCATGGGTATCTGGAAAGCTCATGGAATACTTGCAAAGCCCTGCCAACCAAAACTGGATTTATTATAGATTGATTTAAGAGTTGCCTGAATTACTTGAACATTCAGGGATGGGAACTGTGCAAACACTTGGCAAAGACACACAGGAGTGTCTCCTCATCTGCAGTTCTGATCAGGCAGGGAGTAGCAGATTTTTGTAATGATTATAGTGTGAAGTGGAAAGGCCTAAGTGGGGAACATTTATATCTGGGTTTGTTTGAGGGGATATGTTCATGATGCTTGAAACCTGATATAGGTTTTCTTTCCAGGGTTCTCCTGTCTGCAACTGGTAGCTTTGCTTAACATGACTCATACTGCAATGTGGGTGGGTTTTTTTTTTTGTTGTTTGTTTGGTTGGTTTTTTTGTTTGTTTGGTTGGTTGTTTTTTCCCCAACTTCAGCCCTGGCGTCAAATCTAAAGTAGTTACCGAATCTCTGAGTCAAGAAAAAGACCAGTATCTCCAGAAAGATCCTGTTAGACCTGCCCAACTATCAACTATCAGAATAGGGAAAAACTTGTGTACTCCTCTGACTCTCTGAAGACCCTTGATACATGCTTCAGGTATGACACTTTGCTTTCAAGAAGCTTACTTAAGAAGAATTCCTGCCTCACCTTAGAGCTCCTTCAGTGCCTGATATAGCTAGATGGAAGATTGATCATTTGGAGAATCAAGCTATCATTTCCCCATGCTTTTTCATAGTCTATGTGTTAATAGTTCATAGCTTTTTCAAGTTCATCCGTCTCAGATGGAGTGAGGGTCAGGCAGCACTCAAGGAGGGAGTGAGTACTCTGACCCAATCCATTCCCTCTGTGCCAGTCCAGCATGGCAGAGGGATGGAGCAGACAAGGACAGAGTCAAGCATTATATGATGGTAAGAGATCTTCCCAGCAAACCTTAGTAAAAAGGTTCAGGGAACGAGTCCTGCAAATGTACAGGGAGCAGAGTATGTGTGACTAAAACTCAGAGCACTCCAGAAGTCCCTGCCTAGTGGATGGTTGCGCTAGAGTCTGACTCAGTGGGCTGGGAGGGTGGAGAAGGGATGACCCCTTCCCTTTAGACACCCCGGAAAAGGCCACATCACTGCTCTCTGCTGTGGTGAGAGGAGCTGAATGGGCTGGAAGCCAGCGGGAAGGTACACAGCTTAAGGCCCATGGGGTGTCCAGGAACATATTTCTCCTTTACACCCCTGAAGGTCTGTAATTTCTGCTCTGCGTCTTTGCAGTGTAAAATATGCTCCAAGCAGAAATGTGCATTCAATATCCTTGCATTAATTTGAATTTGGGTAGAGGGGACTGCTGATTGAAGCTCTTCATGAAAACAATGGGCAGGGCTGGGTAACAGATGTTGTGCTCTCATTGCTTATTTAGATAGTCTTGCTCACGAAACATTACATAAATGCAGCACTGGCCAGGTCTCCGTGGTGAGCTGCAGGAGTGAAAGTGGGACCTTGGCACTGTGCCCGGGACTGCAGGGATGGAGTGGGCAGATGCAGCACACAGGGGCATCAGGAGCTATGAGCCATGTCCGTGGCTCCATCCTGCTGTGCCAGCAGCCCTTGGGCAGAATGGGCAGTGCAGAGGGCAGGAATAGACCCCACTTTCAGTAGTGGAAGTGATGGCGTGAAGTGGGCAAATCTGTGGTAGGACATGGGGACAAAAATCTGCCTGCCTGCTGCCTGCAGAAGATGCAAGGGCATGGTAAGCTAGTAAAATACAGCTAGTATAGACAGATACAGCTAGTAAAAGGGGCATCTTTCATATAGTGTTTCCCTTGCAGGATGCAGATTATTGGTGAAGTTTGGATGGCAAAGGCCCTACTGCTGTAGGCTGAGCCCTCCCTAGGTCTCCTCTCCAGTCTCTGCAGGCAAATTTAGCCCATGCAGGTGGCTGAGTTCAACTCCGGGGCCAGGCGAATTGTCTGTGATCTGTGTGCCAGAAATGCTGTCCACACAACTGGCTGGGAGGGGAGTCAGGAACTCCATCTGCTTGTGCCTAGTCCTCTGTTCACTTCTAAGCCAAGGCACGTTTTCACCAGAGTGAGTGCAGATACTCAGCTCTGGTGTTTATACTGGTATGGGACATTGGCTCCATTGGAAATATGCCATGAATTCCTCACATGTATAAGTGAGAGTTAACTGCACAGTTCCTGCTTCACAACTGAAAGATCGTACATGTTGGAAATGGGGCTTCAGCTTTATTCACCTTCAAAGGCCAGGATGGGCCACCTTGCATGGGCACTCCATGAAATGCATATGGGACTGCAGGAATGCCTCTCTAAGTTTTACTGCACTCCTCTCCAATAATGCCTTTCCCACTCAGCCAAATCTTCCACTGACTTCAGGAGAGGACCCTTCAACAATTTATATTAAATAATTTCTCATTATCAACAAGAAGTATTCATAGCTGTATTAGGAGAAAAGATATAAAGAGATGATAAATATGCTACTCGAAAAAGTTTCTAAGATAACAGATCAAACATAACTTTAGTCCTTAGGACACTTTTTTTTCTTTTCTTTTTTTTTTTTTTTTTAGAAAAAAGTTTAAAAAATCAAATACCAAATTTAAAAAAAGAGGCCTTTGATGTATAGCATACATTTATTACTAGTGTATTTTTTCCAACAGCAGTGGAATTTTCAAGAACAGTAGGATATGTTTTAATAATTAAAGGGATTTAGCTTCTCTGCACAGACGGCCAGCTTCTGTTCTCACTTACAGACTACAAATCATGCATAACTTCAGTGATGTTGATGTTATTAGCTCAATGCAAAACCAAGGTTTGCGAGGCTTGTGGCAGGACCTTTGTGGTTTTGGTTTGTGGCCATTTCTGGGTGCTTTCGTGTGTTAACTCCAACAGAAAATTTGCAGTGCCAAGGGGAAACCAAGCTTGCTGTAATTTCTCAGCCGCTGTGCAAAACACAGATGCTGGGATAAGCCACAAAGCTGAACCTTTTGTTTTCCCTAAGGGATCTAATCTGTGAAAGAGAATCAAGCTTAGAACTTGAGTCTGGCATTTAAATCTGGCCACCCCATAGCATGGGAAACTCAGACTCGAGTTTTGGTTCACCATCTTTAGAGTGGATGTTTGTAAGGCACAGGTCTTGGGGAGGTAGCCTCCAAAACGAGTTAATATTTAGATCTGGGAGTTTGATTCAAGCATAAAAGTGAATGCTCAGTTCATTCATGGATGAACTGGATGTCATGATTGTCTTCCCTCTGTGGGGACACCCTTTGCTCTTACAACTTTTCATGACTCCTTTCAAACATTGGACAGAGATCTTGTTTGTCTCTGCCTCCCTAGTTCACCATCGGCAGTGTCCAAAAGATGATATTCCATCTACATCAACTCTGGAACCAGCTGGTATCAGTTGTTCATGGCATTGCTCTGTGCATCAGGATTCCTGTTTTAAAACTGATATTTTGTTTATTTTTCATTATCACAGCATACCAAAATGATTTTCAGCCAAGAATCAAGTTCCCATTTAGCTTGGCATGGAAGGGCCACAGTGCAAGTCCCAGGAAAGGCTGACACTGAAGGGAAAGTGAGGTAGTCAGAGTGCAAGCACCATGAACCCTCCTGTCATTAGTATAAGACTAGTCACTTGGCTGATCCCCTCTGCTTCCTTATTGCAATCCAGAGTGGCAGATGGAGAGGTCCCTCTCACTCTTTGTAAACCAAAATGTTTCTCTTTGCCCAAAGACTTTTATGAAGTGGAAAACTGACTGCACTTGTTAAACAGGTGGAAAACTGAGGCACAAGGGTCTTTCTTCAGCAAAATACTTATCTATGTGCAAAAATTGTGCTGAAACAATTTAAGCCCTTATTCTTTGTTCATGGATTGAGCTGAGCTCACAAAAAATATCATCTCAGTGCCAATGTCTTCTTTAAGGGTTGCTAGTGGTTTCTACTGAAATAGGAATAGGAAATAGGAATTGTTTATGAATTCTGTCAAATAGTTTACTCCATATGCCCTTTCTGCTCATGATCAGTTTGAAATGTTCTGAAAAGAAGGCATGAAATAACAGAAAAGTTCTTGGTGGGACAATAATGGAAAAAATTACCAAAGGATACAATATTGTTCTAAATTCTATCACACGGTGCTTAACTAATTCCATGAACTAGTGTCAGCCCTATCTCTTCTGCATTTTGAAGTGATTTCCAGCTAGTCTGACTGTGGTTGTTCCTGTCATTTGTACATGTGTAGTTATCTCCTGACTCCCACTCCAGAGGCTCCTGTGAAAGTGAGTTCCAAAAGGTAATGATTGTGTTTTGTACAACACAAGGAAAAAATGAAATCAGATCACTGGTGCACCCATCCAGGGCATTTCTGCCTTTTAGTTTCCTCCAAATAGAATTCTTAACACAGGTATCAACTGCAGTATTTGAGTTCAGGGATTTTCAGTCCTGAGAGAGTTTTCTGGCAGATCAGCTAGGAAAGGAGATAGATTAGAAATGGGACATTTTAGAAAATATTCTCTGAGGATGGGTAATTTCACAATCCTTCTCCTCCTCATAACTCTCAGAAAAATAAAGGAAAGGAAAGGGGAAAGTAAAAGGAAGGAAAAGAGAAAGAAAAAAAAAAAAAAAAAAAAAAAAAAAAAAAAAAAAAAAAAAAAAAAACACCAAAAAAACCCAAAAAGGAATGGAAAGGAGAAAAGAAAAATCATATATTTTCCTTGAGTGTTTTTCCTGCATGTTTCTCCCAAGTAGGAGGCAATTGTAATGTGATTTCTTGTGCCAAAGGGCAAACCAAAAAGGACAAAAGCGGAGCTGTTTCAGGCTGCAGTGCAGCATCTTCCTTTCCATCCCTCTTGCACAGGAAGGCTTGAGGGCTTGCAAATATCAGATCAGAGAGTGGAGGAAGGTAGTGAATTGTGGCATGACCTTATGCAGGAGCCAAATTAAGTGCAGTTTATGATCCCTGTCTTGGCTGAGGAATTCTTTTTTTTTCAGTAGAAAAAAGATATTGATCCATCTATTCAACCAGAGGTACAGAGAGCACCCATTCTTAAGAGAGGTCCAGCTGATTTCATGTTCCTCCTATCCTCTGCTTTGAGCCCATGGCTTGTCTCCAACATGGCTAGAAACTCAGATCTTTAAAGCTAATCTTTTTGTGTAGCCTGTGGATATAGCTGGATTGATTCAGGGATCCCAGTCAGGACCTCCCAGCCCTGCTACTGACTTCCAGGTGTAAACACGCTTAACACTTCAGGGTCAGCCTTGCACTGCTAGAGCACTGCCACGGCTTTCTTTGGGTGGCATCTGTCTTAGGCTGGGGCAGTTAAAAACTGATATTTTTGCTGCACTGGGAATCCATCACTTAAACTGTCTCTACTGTCACAGGAACTGTTCCATTTATATCCTTGTGTTTTGTGCTCATGACTTTTTATAACTGCAGAGAAAACATCCAGTCTATTTCCCACCCAGATCATAACAGAAGAGTGACTTTGTGGTGATTCTCGCCCTTTCTCTCTTCAGCAGAAGGATCCTGTGAGTTTGATCTGCCTCTGATCTCCTGCTGGAGAGACCAAAACACTGAGAGCAAACGGTCCCAACAGGAAGGCCGGTGTTCCCCACTGGAGCAGCAGTGGAGCATGTGTGAGGCTGTAAATCAAGCTGGAGGGCTCGAAGGCACACTGGCCATTGTCATGTCTGTAGTGAAATTGCCCTCAGTTCTTTTGTGCTGAGCAGAATATCATGTGAGCCAACACAAATGGCTCTCACATGTTTTCAGTGGTGTAAATGAGGCATTCAAGTATAAAATGAGGCAGTTTCAAGCTGATCAGCTTGAGAGCTGAGGCAGAAAGCTCTGGATAAGGGTAATAGCTTTGGACAAGGGTAATAGCTTTGGACAAAATAATGTACGCCTCGCTGATGAGCCCTAGAAAAGCTCACACTGATTTGTGAAACAGATCTTAAAAATATCTGTAGGCAGAGCTGGTTAAAAGACCTTTTAACTGAAAGTAAAAACTTTCTGTCAAAAATGAAGGTTTTTCACTAGAATGAAATAGGGTGTAATTGCAGGTTTTTTCTCTTGAACAACTTTTCTTGAAATAATTTCATTTCCATGTGGAAGTGTTACTTCTGTTCAGAAGGTAATTCTTGCACATAACTCCATTACTCTGTTCCAGCTGGTAAAGTTAGAATAATAAAAAAAATTTATCTGCTTTTCAACTGACAAGAGCTTAAGGATAGCCATAGGATGGGGAACAAAGCGAGTCTTTGTTTTCCTCACCCTTCCCCCTGCCTATGTCCAATTTTTTTATAATTTTCCTACAGGGAAGTCATTATTTCTTGATGGGAAAATTTGAAATGAAGTTTTCTTGGAAATTATCTTTCTCCTAGAGAATAGAATTTTGTTTGTAGAATCTCAGAGATTGATTCAGATTCTGTACTCTATCTGCTCTTAGGGTATGTTCCACTCCAGACCTCTGAGATTGTTCCTGAACTAATGGTTATGCTAAGTGTTGGCAGGGCCTACTGGTTTGTGTGGATGCTGCGCAAGCTGCTGGATAGGAGTTACCTGTCTAGCCAGTTCACTGTCATGAGACCTGCCTGATAATACCTTATTATTTTGCCAAATTGAAGGTCACTTCTCAGTGACCTTTCCTTTTTCTATTACACCCTGCTCATAAAAAGTATTCTGGCCTTCTCATGTATATTATTATACATATTGGTGTTTGTTTTGGGTCAGCTTTCCCCTCTTAGTGTGGCTCATTAATAGCACAGGGAAGTTCAGGCTGCTAGTTCATCTAACACCTAACAGAACTGATGAATCGTGTACATCTAGTAAAAAAAGTGTGTCTCATTCCCACCATGGAAAACTTTCTTTTAGAAATTTGTCTCAAACTCTGAAAACTCGAAATACATTTCTATCTGAAAGTTGAACAGTTTTTGGCAGAAAATAATTCCCCTCTCTCAGACACTATGAATTATTATGTGCATCCCTCACATCTGCCACTTTCTACCAACTTCTTTAATGAGTAAATTTTGGCAAATACTTTAAATTTGTTAAATTGCAAACTTTTGAAGAAAAAAATAGTAAAACACGAGACACTATCTAAAAATGTTGTTTAATTGTGTATTTCAATAGAAAATGTTTTTATACAAATAAACCATAGTAGCGCTGTCATGCTGTAATTGTTTACAGCTCTCTTACCTCAGGGAATGTGAAAGCAGTTTAGAGAAAAAGGATACAGAACATTTGAACTGAAGATCTATCTGTGTCTCAGTGTTGTAAAACTCATGTTTCATGTGTCATAAATCTGGACTGGAGTTTTAGCCTCTGTCTAGTCTAGTCTCAACAGATAGGAGATCATTAAAGCATTTGGAAAAATTTCATGTATAATTTCAGTAGGAAATGGTGGGTCTGAGATTTCTCCATACTTAGAAGTTTTTGATAAAGTGCTAAAATGACCCATGGACCACTTTTAAGAACCACTTTTGGCTGTGCTGTCTAATTCCTTCCAGCACTTGTTCATTTTAACTCTTGCTTATGTCTTAGGGTGACTGTTGTGCTTCTTAAAAGGCGATTCCCACCCTTAGTAGTAAAGTGATACAACAGGATCAAGAGATGATACAAGAGCAGCTTTGTGTTATAGATGTGTACACTGTGGTTCTGAAGTTACAGTCAAGTTCCTTTCCCCCTCAGGGCAAAATCATAAGATGTGTCATAAAATATTGTGAAAATATGTCTGCCTGAATGCATAGTTCTCACTGTGACATGTGAAATGGCCGATTAGAGCTTTGTGACATTAAGACCAATATAAGTCACATTCTCTGGCTAACAAGGTAGAATATTTTAGTATTGTATAATTCTACCTACATTGCTTCCTCTACTTCCCTGCTGCTTGTAGGTTCTGTGGACAATCATTGCCAAGGGATGAATGAGCAACAGCATCCATCCAGAGTCCAGGGGTTGTTCATGTTACCTATTACCTTCATATGGTCCTGAATTCCACAGTGACTCAACCATCCCTCTAATTGCCAGTGAAAAGGCCATCTTCCAAATTGCGAGCCATGGTTTTTTATCTGAAGATTTAAACAGGAGGAAAAATGCTGAATTTCCTTTTCCCCCAAAGCTCTCTGTGACCTCCATTGTACTTTGTCATGGTTCACATTCTTATCTGGGATCATAGTCTAATTCCAGGTTATGACAGGTGCGGACTGACTAAATGCCTATAAACAATTTTTCTTCATCGCTTTATTAATATGACTGGTTTAACTTTGTTTTTTCCATATGTCTCAGGGCCTGACTAGAGGAGGGGACAACAAATGTAGGATCTGTAATACACATGTCCAAGGAACAGTTTTAATTATTTCCATTTGTTATTTTGGTGCAAAGTTTTGCCACATTTGGATTTAACGAAAACTCACATAATTAACAAATCACCCCTTCTTCCCCTCTTCTAATAATGAAAATACCTTTGCAGAAGCCTTTTACTATCCTTATGCTCTAGAAGCTGCTTAAACATTTTGGTCAAACTTTTAAATGATTTTTGGAAAATAACAGCCTGGAAGATTTCAATTATTAAAATCAATGTTTCAGGAATTGTATAATATTTTACTGGGAATTTACACCTGAAAGTTTGCATAGTCTTATCAGTAGAATTTGCTTTCATGCATTTAGTGGATACAAGGGGATTTTTCATCTGCATTTAGAGCCTTGTTGTGAGACAATATAGTTTACTCTCCACTTACAGAGTTACAAAGAGCAATATGTCTGGGGTAACACTCTTGACAGCTCACCAAAAGATTCCATGGGTTCAAGTTCAGCCAAATTAATTAACTCACTATGAGTTAATATAGTCTTACTACATCAGGCTACAGATCATAAACTGGGAAATAAATTTTGGCTACATTTGGTAGGGTAGTGGCACTTTCTGGTTTAGATTCCTCCTTGTCAACCTGTTTATCCCCAGACAGTACAGTTGAGGATCTACTGTGGTGCAAATGCATCTGAATCAGGTGTCCTAATTTGCTGCTTTCTTGGTTTTCACTTTGTGCTTGGTGTGAGCTATTGGCATGTAGGCCCCCATACATGTGTGTAGGTGAAGGGATGCAAATAACCAACCTCCAGTAAAGATGAGACATATTTCCATGGTAGGAAGTGAGCTCAAGTTTAAACAAAGCTGGGGGAACTGTGCTTGGAATGATCAAAGGAGCTGGAAGCAGCTATTGAATGTGGATGTTACAATGTTGTAGACTCCGTCTTTGATTTTGGCCCTCAGGAGGCAAAACATGCCCAGAATTAACAGTTCCATCTATGATGGCAATTAGGTCTGCACTCATAAGCCCCTCCATCCTAGTCATGTTTTTGACCTCATCAGAGACAAATGTGGTCTCGAGGACAAGGAAAAACTACTTTATAAGCACCAGGGACTGGAATGTAGCCCTGAACTACCCTTGCTGCACAGCTGTAGGAGTCCAAGGAGGTAAAGTGTATTGTGTGTCTCTGTTAACATTCTTTAGGAGCAGTTTCATTTCATAGTGACATACTGTAGACAGGAGGAAAAGGACATTTATTAGCACTATAACCTGATTGTTATATGGCTGAAAATGTTTTGGCTCCACTGGAATTTAAACTTGTCTGACTGTTTGAAAAATGTTCAGGTTTAATATAACTGATTCAAACTTGCAGTCAAAATTCTGTGTGAAATCCTCTTGTGGGGTAAGGATCTTGGTTTACAGGTCTGAAGAATTATTCTAAACACCCTCCAGCTCCAAAGACAATGTAAAGGTGCCAGTTGCTGCAGAGATCAGATTGCTGCAAGTGTTGAAAATGCAAATCAATGTCAAATTTGATAAATAAGCATTATCCATCAAGGGGTTCTGATGGGAATTATTAGCAAGAACCATGCTTGGTGATATTTCTTTCATGAGCCAAAAAACATTTCATTCAAAGTACAGCAGTGACAGTGAACCAATAGGAAGTAGAAAGGAATATAGAGGAACTAAGCAAAGGGCCTTTCATAAAATATTTCCCTTGGTTTCTCTACTTTCATCATATATTTTTGATGTTTTAAGACCAGAAGAAATCACTGATCTTCTAATTTGAGTCTTCCAGAGCATATGTCTTAGAGCTTATGCTGTGCATTCAGTACCAATCCCAGAACTTCTTGTTTGGGTTGCAACTATTAAGAGCAGTAACTTGACTCTATTTTTTTTTCTTTTAATCTCCTGTGGTTGCATTCTAATAAGCCCTTTTTAAAGTCTAAAGCCCCTAAGGCCAGGCAGTTCTGTGTTTCCTTCAGCATAAATCAGAGCAGCCTCTGTGAAACCAATAGTTATTCCATATTTTCATTTGGGGAAATTCTGATCTCATGCTATCAGTTAACAGTAGAAAGAATGGAATTAAACGCTGACTTGCTCTGTTATGTGACCACGTCTCCCTCTTATGCCTGATCTCAGTGATTACAATCCCAATGACATCAAGTTTTCTTTCTCCTCAAAAAATGTTTTGAGCTGTGGTGCTGGTGGCTGTGGTTCTCCCTGAACCCAGAACATGGTCACTTACATATGTTTGTTATGTGTCCAATTGTGCTGATAAACTGCCCTTAGTTCTGATCAGAAATCATTATGATCAAGAGATGTTGCATCTTTGTGGAAACTGAGCAGCCATTGTGTGGTGGGAAACTGAACAGAAGGCACTTTGCAAGGAAAAGCACTCAACCATAAAAACATTGTTTTTCCTTTAGAGAAAATGTAAAGCCAGGGCAGAGGGAGAATCAGGATTCACTGGCTACTGAAGAAAATGTTTTATTTTTTATTCAGCACAATCTATTCTTTAACTGACAACTCTCAGAGAAAGGGGTGCAATGCAGGGTGAAGCAAACAGTCATCTGCACTCCACTGGGGGAGGAACAGCTCATTACTGCAGGCAAAGCTAGAGTTCAGGCTTGCTTATTTTTGACTTTAGGTTCCTCAGTTGTGGGAAACAGTTTTTTCATTCTTTTAATAAAATCTGCACACTGTTATTTGTTTCACTCAGATGAGGGTCTGGATTGATGTTGTGATGTGCTGTTTGCCAAATTTGTAACATTCCTTTAAACATATTTATTCTTCTTTCTATGAGGGCAAAGGATCTTATTTTGAGCCCCCAAAGACTTTCCCAACATATGGGGATAAATAAATACTCAAAATGTCTATAACTGCTGTTACTGTTACAGCTGCCAGCTTTAGAAATGAACAAAGTACATGCACACATGTGCGCATGTGTGTAAGAGTGAGAGGCAGAGAGAGAAATACAGTGTGGGCACTCTTGGGGTCAGGAGCATGCTCTAATAAGAAACACATTTTACAGACAGCAAGAGAATTATTTTTACTGTGCTCATTTACAAGTCCTCAGGCAGTGAATTTTGTTGTGGGGATGTTTTTAAGGCTAATTATTTACAGCATGTAGGGCTTGAACCTGCAGATCTTAATTTGGCAAAACTCCTGTTCACTTCAAGGGGTGCTCTGCATGGTGTACCCGGTGGAGGGGAGGGATGGGTGATGGCAACATGCTGGTTGTGACCCTGCTGACTTCATGGACAATTGAGCTCCTGTCTCCAATGGCAGAGTTTATAGGACTGTGGGAGCTGCAGGGGTGACCAGCACTGGATTAGGGTGGCCAAAAAGAGAAGAGTGTTTTGGAGGAGGATTTTTTTTTTCCTATCATTCCCGTACAGCTTGTCAGATTTTTAACTCAGGTTTTGGCCTCACACTTTAAAGAAACATTTTATGGGATATCCCACACAAACCACACTGGGTTTGAGTGTTTTAGTCTTTGGATATTAACACTGTGATTCTGAGTAGTGGACTCTTATACAAGAGGAGAGAGGAGCAATTTCTATTCTTCCATCCCATATGTATGTTCCAATACCAGCTAATTTTCATTGAGAAACAGATTAAATCAGCTCTTTTGATCAAGAAGATTTAAGAGCCGCAGCACAACAAGAGGAAGATTGGAAGTGCCACTGAAGACAAGATTTTTGAGTCAGGAATAATTTTTTTCTGCAGTATTGAATATGCTTGGCATAAGTGGATCCTCTTCAAGCTGGATGCTTCTAGACAATTGTGGTGATGGGAATGTTGATGATACCAGTCATTTTACAGGGCTGTGCTAAATACTGTTTGATGATCTGAAAGCAGCTGGGTACTTCCAGCTTTCAATGAGCTTTTTTAATAAGACAATTTTCAGTGGCATCCACTTGTGCAAACCACCTGCAAAAGAATATATTGCTCTCCATGAATATTCAGCATATGTAGAATTTGTATCTGCCAATAAGAAAATCCAGATCACCTCTCTGTCCAATCACAGCTAATCAAGCCAGGTTGTTTCCTAACAGATGCAGACATTTAAAATAATGCCCATTCAATCAAGACAGGGAAACAGATTTAAGCAGCTCAATGATTTCATCATTCCCAGTCATTTAGTCAGTGTCAGTTATCAGGCACAGATAAATACATGATTTTCAGGAAGAGAAAGAGCTCAGCTCTTATGGTTCTCTTAGAGTGTGAGTGAAGCTGCATAGTCAGGGAAGCCCGATGATTCTTCTTCCTAGGAGCAGAAATTGCAGGAAATGTCAATGAATAGTCATTCTCCCTTGGAAGAAGCTGCCAGAGCTTTCACTGCATTTTGGATTGGGTAAAATAGAGTTCAGCTACCTTTTACATCCAACATTTGAATTTTCCATCTTGTTTCTTTTTTTTCTTTTTTTTAAGTATTATTTTATATATATATTCCAACCCATAGAGTCTTCCAACTCCCTTTGTTTTGTCTGTCAGAGGTATGAGTTCTGGAGGTGACCTCTTTCCTGTGGGGCAGAGGCATGTATGGGAGGCTGATTCTCAGGACCAAAGATACTAGGTTTTGAGAGGATACAGCCAGTTAGGCAGCCCACAAAGTGGGCTCTCTCTGTGGGCTGTTGGATACCCAGGGCAGCTTGATTTCTTTTCTCGAGTCTCCAGGGATAACAGGATGCTCCCATGACACA
This sequence comes from Formicarius rufipectus, assembly GCA_013399695.1. Lineage (NCBI taxonomy): Eukaryota > Metazoa > Chordata > Aves > Passeriformes > Formicariidae > Formicarius > Formicarius rufipectus. The sequence continues at coordinate 1,747,930 of VXAU01005056.1, read as the reverse complement.
GGGTCAGATTCTCACTGCTTTGCATTGCATTGATCTTGCTTTTGACCTAAGAGTGCTGTTTTGAAGGTTGAGGTTTCCTCAAGTTGTGGGTCTCACTTCAAACTTTTTTTCTTACATGGAAGCTGTAGTCTTGAAAGAAGATCCCTCTGTTTGAGGTACTGGCTAGAGGTTTCCTAGAGCTGCTGAAAACTTGACAGGACACAGATACCCAGAACTTAAGGCTCTTGGATCTAAAGATAGAAAACACTTCCAATTACATTTTTCTGTAATACCTTAGGCTTATCTTGTCCTAAATGCCCTGAGAACTTTGAAGTTCTTCTGGCAAATTAAAACTGGGACATGTGTGAGTCTTGAATACTCATAGGTGAGTGTCAAAATGATACTTGAGTCCCTCTCTCAGTCCCCTTACTCTGCTCTGAAACAGAGTAGACAGTGCAAGACTAGAGTAACCATAGGGTGGATGTCTGGATTTCTCTGCTTAGTGCTGCTTCTCAGACAGTTTAGTTTTGTTGTTTTTCTACCTGCCTGAAGGATGATCTCAGTAAATGCACCTGCTTTTTGATTTTCCATCTAATATAAATATTGTCTTCAATTAACAACAGAAAAGAGAGTACAAGATAGAATCAAAGATTCATCTAAATGTGTAGGGAAAGAAAGTCTGTTGTGATTCTTTCTTCTGAACATCAGACATATGCCAATTAGTCTTTTAATCATCTAAGTTGCCTCTTCATCTTCTGTTTTTCAGAGACTTAATATTCTAAACTGAAAAATTTGAATGAATGAAGACATATGTTATGATACTTCCATGTAGTATTCTTGTCACATTTTGATTATTACAATTTCTGTCCTTGTAGAACTTACAGATTTTAAGCAGTGTTAGAATGCTCCTTCACCAGTGGCAAGTTTGGTATTCAGAGTACACCACACTTGTAATGTCTTTCCTATCTAAAGAAGTATTTGAAAATCCCATTATTTGGTTTTACAAGTAGAAAATGAAGGCACATGTCTGGAATCCCAGGGTGATTAATAAACCCCTGCATCATCTCACTCTAACACTATTGATCCTGACCCGTCTGTACTCTTACTTCAAAGCTGAATGAACAGCAGCTTTTTTTTTCTTGAGTTCCTAGGGATAGCTATGCAGATTCATGGTGAAAAGGTTTCTGTTCCTTTGGTTTTGATCTGCATATCCACGGTTTGAGGGTTAAGCATACACAAAAATCAACTGCTTCGAGTTCAGAAGAGAGAATTTCTTCTCGTTCTGATCTAAAGCTATAAAATGATCCAGTTTTACTCAGCTCTGCTTGCAGGCGGGGATGGGGGGAGGGGAGTGGAGGAGGAGGAGAGTGGGCATCACTTGAAAATGCCCACAAATTTTGACTTGATATCACGAATCCATAGTACAGCTGCAATGACAGTTCATGATGAATGGTTCTTACTGCTGTATTTCTAAGGTAGTCTACCCATGGCAGGAAACAACGCTGAAGCAATATTGTTTGAAGAGTTCTACACCATCTCCTCTCTTCTTAGAATATAAATTTGCTTTTAGTAAGGAGAATGACATGGACTTGAAGACAAAGATGGCCTTGGAAATGAGTGATGTGTTCAATTGAAACAGTCTAGTTGAACAAGCAAAATCCAAAAAATAGGTGGTATTTCACTTCAAGCATAGTAATTGAGATTTAGCACTAGATCTTGAATCTTTTAGCACCCAGCCTCAACTGACTTTTGACAGTGTCTCTATTGTTCTCAGTTGTATTACAGCAAACTCATTATCTGTTGCACATACAGAAAAAAAGTACGCATGTCCAACAAGCAAAGGTGAAGCTTGTTGAGACAACAGCCAGTCTAGTGCAGTGAAGGCTAGACCAGTCTTTTAAGCCTCCAAGGTGGATTTTCTGCCTTGAACAGTCTTTGAGGCTTTGGCTGTGTAATTTTTTCTTTCTATATGTCCTCATTTGTGCTTGTCATCTGAGCAGAACAGATTAAGAATAACAAGATAGACTTTGATGTATTACAACAGTGGAGTTGTAGAAGTAATTAGAATGGGTCATCTCCTAATAGACCATTTTTTGTGTGCTATTTATGATTGGATAATATGGAAAGGTATCTCAACTGAGAAGATAACTGTAGTTAGCCTGTATGCACAGAGTTATACATATTTATGGCTTTTTTAACAAGACTTGGATGTGTAGCTCCTGAACCTTCTGCTGATGTCATATTTAGCAATCATATCAAAACTTCATAACTTCTCCCCCATGAGACTGTCTTGGTTCATTTTGGGCATTTGCTTTCAGTCAGAGGTAAAATGCCATATAAATCTGGGCTAAGCAGATAATGAACAGCAACAACAAACCCTTCAAGAAGCAAAACTCATACTCTCCCAGAAAGCTTCCATGTTCCAAGAAATTTTGGAAGTCCATGCTTCTGGAGGAAAGTTCTCATAAACCACTCTTTGTTGGTTTGTACTCTACAAATCCCACAGAATGTATTAAAAAAGGTAGAGAACAAGTCTGAGATGTTACAGTGCAAATGAACCTCCAGAGAAATGTGTTTTTAAGTCCTTCACACAAACATCCCATGACACTGTGCTGAAAGATGGGAATAGGCAACAGCAGAGAAGGCTGGGTATGCCAGTAAAATCCATTGTATTGGCCCTGTGTGTGTGCCCCAGGGCCTTGTAACCAATCCAGTATTTGGCAGGAGTGACCGAGCAGAGGGCAATTTAGCACAGCACAGATTAGGGTGGGGGAATGGGGGATATCCTTGAGCTGTTCTTAATAAAGTTGCTGTCTATGGAAGATCAGGCTCCCAGGTCAAATGCCATTTAGCTATGGCAGCATGCAGATACTTGGGTGCCAGATGTGGAAGAGCTTGGCTAATTGATTCTGTCTGTGCTGGTGTCCAGCTCTCAGCCAGAAGACATAACATTATCCAAGGCGGTAAAATAGAAAATGCAACGTCAAAGGCTTTTCCTCCACTTGGCAGTGAAGTGGGAGCCCCACAAGCTAACAGCTTCGTAAACTTTGCCAAAGCAGGGCAGCAAGTGTGACTTGTACAGCCATATCTTCTTGCACTTTCATTAATATCAAAGGAACAGGGGGAGCATCTCCAGCCACGTCGTAATTGTGCATGCGACTGCTGATCCCACAAGCAAGGGAGAATGAGGGCAAAATCAGACCTTAAAAGTACTGAAGTCACAAATAGCTTGGGGCTTCAGCATTGTCATATGTTGCCTAGTCTTCCTGCTTCCTCACCTGTCCATGAGCCTTTTGAAAGACAGATGGCCAGCCAGATGGCAGTTTCCTCATGCTTTCTGAAAGGTTAAAGGCACTGCTATTAGGGGACATCTAGTTCATATTTGCATTTAGAGGAACAGTATGGTTTAAACTCAGCCTAAATATGACTGCTGATTAGCCTGGTTCATCTGAGCAAAATTCCTCTACAACAATTACATCAGGAAGCCCGTGGTTGCAGAGGCCAGCTCTGGTTGATGTGAGCTGACTGACTGATAAGAATAAATATTGGTGTGCTGAGACCTCTGCCTGTGATACTCGGTGTTCCTGGGAGTGCTCTGTCTCTGCCTCTCCCCCATCTTTCTATTTACAGTGGGATCATTTGTAGTTGTACTGATTTTTCTGAAAGGAATCCTGCCTTTCTCCAGGCACCTCGGTATTACATTCTACATCCATTCAGCCCAAATAAAGACACTTGAACGAGATACTGAAATTAGGGTCTCTGTTGCCTCTGCCTCCTCTTTCATTCATGGTGAGAGAGACACATAAACAAGGTGAGTCCAGATGTTAGTTGGCCTGAATGGCCTTAGTGTAACTAAAACTTAATTAAGTGAAGAGTAATACCTGAAACTATCTGTAGCAAAAATGTTTTGCACTCCAGGATTTCACATCTCAGCCTCCCTCTACCCTGACCCATACTTATCTGTGCATTGCCTAGTACTCTCGCTGATCCCAGATTCCATGTTGTGCATGGCCATAAAACATGCTCTGCACACCTACGGTGCCCTACAAATAATAAACATCAGCCATAAACTAGAGCTGAGATGGGAACGACCTTGGATAATAATGTGGTTGTTATAGATACTCTATGGCTCAGGTTAACTTCTAGAGCTAGAGGCACTGTCTACAGGGTGAGTGATGTTTCCCAGAACGTGTGAAATGCTGACATAAATCCCCAAATGAACCGAACTGAGCCCTCATAGCCTAGCCAAAGCCCTCCAGCCAGATTTCAATAGTATAAACAAGACTGAGTCACCTCCTCCCTCATTGAATTAGGGATGGTAACAGTCCTGGAAGCAGCTGATTGCGTGCTATCAATCATTCATAATACTAATTTTTCTGACTTGGCACCAGAAAGAAAGCAACCAAAGCTGGAAAGGAGTCTAGGTTGCTGTTCTTCCTGTGTCACACTGCTTGTGAACAATTCGGCAACAGCTTTATGCCTCAATCAATGCAGCTGTTAAGCTGAGGAAAAGCAGGACTTTACCGAAAAACAGATGTTTTGCACATGAGCTGACTTATTCCAGTTAATGACCCAGTTAGAAAAGAAAACAAAGCACAATATATTGCACACAAACAGGCATCGTCAGTGTTTGAAATAGTATTTAAGAAGTGTAGATATAGATACTGAGATATGTTGAGAGGAAAAATTCTCTTATTTCACAGTTATTCCATAAACCTCTAACATTTTTTGTAATGCCAGAGTGGTCTTTTGGCATATTTTCACTCTTTCAAGCACGATGTGTATACATAAATACGCACACACACTTGCATATATGATGCAGGGTGACAGTGATAGCATCGGGGCTGATTTCCATGAAATAGTGTTGAAAGTTCCTGGAGTAATTGAGGCAAATTCTTGAAAAGCTGTTTTTATCAGTGTTTCACATGGCTGACTAAGAGGGAGATGATTTCCCAGTATCTGGTTAGGCAATTAACTGAATTAATATTTAGAAAATGGTTTCCAAAAATAGCAAAAAATGACCACATTTTTGTGCATCAACCTAATTAGGAACTGAGCTTTTAAGACTATAAAGAGTCCATGTGGTGGTGATTTTGAATGCCTTGATGTTTGAGTTTCTGAATGGGAAAACTGCAATGAGGCTGATTTCCAGGGCATTGTTTCTCAGCACTCTCTGAAAATTGGTATCTTGGATATGTTTTAAATATCATGCCCCACTAAATTCCCAGTCACTGCTACAAAAAGTGGCACCAGTGTCTTCTTTGGGATGTTTGGTGTCTTTGAGATCAGTGACTGCTTTGTCAAAGTTCAAAAATAAGAAATACAAATAAAGAGCTTGCAGCTATTTCTGTTTAATACACCAGAGTCTGTCTTGGTTCTGCACAGTAGTACTGAAGAGGTGAGAATTAAAATTACTTGTTACATTTTTTTTTCCTCCTCGTTCCCCCACTTCCCAATTGATTTTTTCAGTTTTTCTGGCATAATTTACGAATACTTTATTATTATAACTGGTTTCTCTTTAGTAATATCTGACCTCCCCTTTCTAAGGAACTGAGAACAAGGATGGAAACTTCTCCAATCACAACTGAAAATGAGATCAGTGTGACCAAAAGTCAGCATTGCTGGCTCTTGAGAAAGCATTCTGAGGTGTACTTTTTCAGTTCCCACTTTGTTCTTTACTGTTGTGTACTGGAAATACTGAAAACAAGTCTGAGAAATGAAAGTTGTCTGAGCTGCTTAGTAATGCAAAACTGTTTTGTTGTCAATCTGTTAAACCTTAGCTTTGTCTCAACTTCAGTGAAACTTGGTCAAACGTGAGATGCTTCAGATGAAACATTCAAGGAAGCAGTGTTTACTGATGAAACTTTGTTTAGTCGGAAATTTCCAAACCAGCTTTCGTTATAGTCTTATATCTCTCTCACACAGATTTTTTTCCTTATACATGTATTCACAGAGAGTTTGTGCTAAATAGATGTTATCAAGTATTTACTTAAAAAAAACAATAAGTTTTAAACTGTTTGACCAAAGAACCTTTTCCTCCCATCTGATGCTGCCAAAAGAATTTATATAGGAGTTGAAATACATGTGGAAAGGGTCATGCCTGGAATTTTGCTGTAATTGTAATTTTTTGATGCTGAAAAACAGCTGCTCATCAGTTTAAGGGGATCACTTGAAAGCCACTCCACACTGACCAGACAAATGATTGAACCGCTGAAACATTAACTCCCTGGAAAATTGCTTCTGTATATAGTTCTTTTGCCCTATCTTTGGCACAGTCACCCTGGTAATTAAGAATTGCAAACTGAGCTCTGAACCTAAAGTGGATCAGGACAACTCTGCCCCCAGCTCTGCAAAGCCCTGGTCCCTCAGCTCTACCTGCATAACTGAGATGCCCACTGGTGAAGCATAATTTCATGCTCTTTTTAACATCTCTACTTCAGCTCCTGATGCAAGGTCAGAAGTGAACATTAGGACAAAAGAAAAAAAAAGTTGTGTTTCACCATCCAGTTCTGTAAACTTTATGTAAAGTCTTGATGAATCTTCTGGGAATGTTGTGCGTATGAATAAGTCTAGTTTCTTCCATTATTTATCATACTGTATCTGTTAAAACATTTCTAAGTTTTGGCTATCAGTTCACCATATGGGAGCTAGCATGCCCATGTGATCCTTTAGGTCAGCAGGACCTGAAGCCACCGTTTCACTGTAGCAATGCCCATGAAGAGAACCATATTGTGCTTCTGATAAGCAAGGGTTCAAGTACAGCTCTGTTGACAGGCAGTGAAAGAAAGCACGTCTCAGTAGAAAAAAATGAGACCTGCAAGCCCAGAACCTTAATCAGGTGATTAATTAGCAAGAGAGTCCTTTTTATTATACGCCTAGAAGAATACTAAATCTTGGGTGGGTAATTTTATGTTCCTGGTGGTCACTTCCATGTGTTCTTGTGAAAATTCCCGAGATACTTAGCTGAGAAATCTGAGGTGACAAGCAATTAGGACTTAACTTCCAAGTGAGCTGCTGGACCTCAGGCAGAAAACCATGAGAAGACAAATGATAAAGGACCCAAGTATTCTGCCTCAATAGGAAGACAAGCTAGGGATTTCTGAGAACAGGCTTTCCAAAGAGCTAAACCCTGACCAACAGGTTTAAACTGTAGAGCCTGCCTAGAAAAAGAGATTGGGGCAGTTCAGTGGGTGCTGGGTTTCTCAAGGGACTCCTTGAGTATTTTGCCTGTGGTATTTGATGCGGTGGATGAGTCACCAGGTCAGTTATGTTGGAGGTGCATTAAAAACCGTTTGGGCAGTTTAACAGTTGATAACATCATGGCAGTTACGTACCTGAGATAAATGTAACCAGACACCTGGCTCTCCAGCTTGAACACACGGGCAGTCTCACTTGAAAGTTCAAGTGGTCCCCAAAGGATTACAATACATTGTGATTGCTGAATGTTTCCACTTGTGACACCACTGCTGATGCCCATGGGGCTAAGCAGGGCAGCAGGGATGCAGAGCAACCAGTACTCCAGCACTGCCTCAGGAGAATTATATCTCTGGGCCTGCAGGGAAGTCTGGCATGGTGGTCTTGACTGCCTTCCAGCAGCACAATGCTGGCTCTGGCAGCAGAGGCTCTGGGAGCTCAGTGAGGCTGTGACAGGTTTTGCCCCTGCAAATTGAGGCTGTGCTATCATGAGAAGTGTGCCTGTGTGGCACGCAGCATGTATGAGCCCCTGAAATGAGGAGAAGGTTGGGGAACGGTCTGACTTGCGGATTGACAGTTCTTGGACTTGTAAGACTCTAGGTACCTTGAATTTCCAACAGGCCCTTATTAGCAGATGGCCCTACTAGAGAAAGCCATGAATTTGCCAGCACTGAGAACTGAAAAGGTAAAGAATGATCCAAAATAGCTGATTCTAGTATTTTACCTTCTAGAGCTCTTCTACTACCAACCAACACTTTGTGATTCAACTAGATTCAATCCTCTCTGTGATTTGGATTCAGGGAGAGCACAGGAGAAAAGTCAAAGTCTGGATTAACCCAAAGGCCAAGTCCAGATGTGTCTATCCTTTGTCACAGGCTGGGCCATATAGTCCTCAAATACCTGTCTCTGTTTCTGTGTCCTGTAACATCGCCTGTATGTAGGCAGCAAATTACTAGCAAACCATTTTCATGCACTTCTGCACTCTGAAAGAAAAAAAATACCAGGCACACTTCAGAAAACGTGATTGCCAGAGATGCACTTACAGCCCTAAAGCACAGCAATCCCCTATATAGCCATCATCTCCCTCATAGACATGTCATACTAACTTACAACATCCTCCTCACATACTTCCCTTCACCTATTGTTACACAGACTAACTGTTGCTTAGCACAACACAACAGTGTCTTGCATGCAAGCCATGAATGTTCCCAGCTCATGAGTTTTACCGTAAGTCCCATGAACATTCTGTGAACTTCCAGCTCCTGGATTCATGGGAACAATAAAAATCTCAACAGAGTTTTTAGGTTTTATGGTTTGAGAAAAAAACTCACATGAATATGATCTAAAAAGCCCCCAAACCAGAAGGCAAATAAAAATAATCCCAGAAACATTACTGTTATATTGATAAATCCAGTGATTTTTAAACTGCCTTCTTCAGGGAGCTCAAGTATGTTTCTGGGAGAATCTGTTTGGCCACACTTATGAGAAACACATACTTCTTCACACTCAGGTTGTCATAGAACTCTTTCCTTCTAAACCTCACACAGGTGCTTCACAGCACTTGGTGACACTCACTGCTTTGAGATCAGCTGTAGTCAGTGGAGAAAATCAGACTGTTTAGATTCATCCTGCCTAGGAGTCGGGTCCGCTCAATACAGAGAGCAGGGTGAGTAATGCAGGCGCTAGGGAAGCTGAGAGATGGAGGTAGTAGAGCTCTGCTAAAGTCACTTAGAATTTCTGCTTCTGCTTTGGGATTAATGAGGTGCATGAGAAGCCAGAACAAATAGCCAGTTCCCCCTCACATTTAGCTGCCAAAACAATGTGTCCTACTTTGGATGAGCTGGTCACATGAAATGGTTTCCAGCACTCATGCTTCCTGCATTGCACCCTGTCCTATTGCACTTGGGACTTTCAGCTTGGGACTGCCTCCATTGGTCTCCCAGACATACCTGGATTTGAACAAGGAGATAGCATATATTAAACAAAATCTCTGCTTTCCTGAGGTCATGTCTCTTCTGAGTGATAAGGAAGAAAACCAAATCTGTCTTATATGCGTTATTCTAAGTGGTTGCAGCCAGGTCAGTTTAATCCTTGCCTCTGCCAGCTTTGTCCAGACCAATTTCAAGGGGCAGTAGTCCCCTGAGCAAAGAAGAATGTGCAAACAGCTGCCTCTGCATGATTTCCTTGATTTGTATGTCTCTAACTGGAAGATGGTTCTCCATCCTGTTATAATAGCCAGTGCAGCAAAATCAGAGGGGAGCAGAGACCGCACTCAACTGACCTTAATAGTTCTTAAAATTTTTGTGGCTGTGTGTTCCTCTCCTGTTTTCATTCGGGCCTGGGACAGCTGGAGAGGCTGGATGTGGTGTTCCATTGCAGCTGGAGAGGCAAGGCTGATGTGAATCCTCCTCTTCTGAAGAAAGATTTCTCTAAATCTAGAAGGGCACCTGGTATTTTTTCTAAGGTCATGGATGTTTTGCAAGAGTTATGAGTGATGGCAGAGACATACTTTGCAGTCAAGTCTTCTGGGAGGCAGTTGGGGGTTTTGGCTGAGTAAGAATTGGCATTAAAGTTTGGAATCTGACTCAGAGCAAGTAATGAGACTGTGGGTGAGGCTGACCCTAACTGAGATCTGCACTTCATGGTTGATCCACATGGGATCACATGTAAAATATGAAGGGAACTGCCACCAGGACATCGTGTGGGCTGGAGCAACAGTGCCTTGGGAGATATCTCATAATGACTCTAGCAAAATCTTACTGAGGGTGGAGAGAAAACTGAAACAGGCAAGACTGAGGTTCACAGGAGATGCACCCTGTCTGGCACCATCTCCCTTCTTCTTTATTCTCCTTTATCTCCACTGCAACAACAACCTTTGTATACTACTGCGTGTCAAAACCATTCTTTTTTAACATCATATGCCACTGGAGAAAAACTAAAAATTATATAGAAAGAAGAGCATAGGACTGGCATTAGGTCTAGGCTGGAAATTATATTCTTCATTTGTGAGGATTTTCAAAGTACTGGAAAAACTTTTTTTGTTCTGTCAGAGGCTGGAAAGTCAAAATCTGAAACATACTCGTGAACTGAAAATCTGGAAAAGAGCAGTAAGGTTAGGGGTCAAGTGCAGCACTTTGTTTAGACAACTTTCAAATGTTTTAGTTCTGGATATTTCTAAATTGTTTCTAGCCACTTACAATTACCTTAAATTTGGAAATTAAAGCATACTTTGAAAAGCAGAGGTTTGAGCAATTTGGAGGAAGAAGAAACTTCAAACTAGAAATTTTACTAGAAAAAACTCTTTCCCAAGGAGAAAAATAGTTATCATGGAATGGTGTTGCATTATGAAACCCTGAAAAAAAACCTGATTCTCCCTGACCAGCAGCTGTCTCTGAAAAAGGGAGTGTTCAGCTGTATACTTCCAAGAGTTCACCTTGTGGCAATGCAGCTTGTCACAAATCTCTCTTTTACTGCCCCATTCTGTCCCTGGGACTTTCTTTCCCGCCTGTGGAAGCATCCACGTTGTCTGATAAACACTGAGCAGAACCATATGTGAGCAGGGTTGCATTATGCAATATGGGAGGATGCGTTACTATCTACTCTTCTCATGAAAGTTGTTCTTTTTGGCCAGATCTCAAGGAGGAATATTGAATTACCTTCCATTTCAGTTTTGATTGACACTGGATGCTTAAAATTTACTGCCAATAGAGGCACAGTTTTTTTCTGCTGACAGAATTCTTATATTCCCTGAAATTTCTAGATCAACATAAGCCTGCCAATGCCAATTCTTGCTTTACAAGCAACTACTAGATCCTAAGGCTGAATTTACAGTATTATTTCCTTGTAAATGTCAGATGAAATTTTGGGAGAATGTTTAGATATATCCGATACTGATCAACTCACCATTTTCATTAGGGTGTAATCAAATCAAACACATACCCTTGAGGAAGCATATTGACAGAGTATGGAGGCAAGCTTTGGAAATAATAGACATGAAAATGTATAAATCCTATATTGAAGTTTTATAAGTTTCATTATATAGTGATATTTCTATTCCTCCATGGGAGATTTGGATGAATCTACAGGGAAAAAAAGGCAGATGTTGATTGGCAGATTTTTACTTTGCTTTAGTTTAGGATTTTTCCTTTTGATTAGAAATGGAAAAGACCTTCAGCTGAAGGGGCAACACTAGACCAATTTGCACCGGAAATGGAAAACTTGAGACACTTTGCAATGGTACCTGATTCTAGTTAATTCCAGAAAGTTTTGAAGCTCTTTTCCACCTTTCTTGTCACTCCCATGAAACAAATTTCCCTCTTGCTACCCAGGAAAATAACTGTAATCTCATGTTACCTGCAAAACTCCTTATCCAGAGTCTAATGCCTCCAAATGGGGTCTAAACTAGAATTCATTACTGGGAAGGTGAGGACAGATTTTTTTAGCAGGGCCTAGTGTGATAAGACAAGTAGTAATATTTTTCAATTAAAAGAGAGACATTTTAGGTTGGATATAAGATAGAAGGTTTTTACTATGAAGGTTGTAAAACACTGTCACAGGTTGCCCAGGGAGGTGGTAGATGCCCCATCTCTGGAAACATTCAAAGTCAGGCTAGATGGGGCTCTGAGAAACCTGATCTAGTTGAAGATGTCCCTGCTCATTGCAGGGGGTAGGTCTAGATGAGTTTTAAGGGTCCCTTCCAACCCAAACTATTCTATGATTCTGTGAAAATCCCAAGTCTTAAACCTGTGAGCCTTTTCCTTTGTGTGCTCCCTCCATTTCAAGTGCACCTTGAAAGAGCGGGGAGGACATATTTTTTCTTTCTCTCTCTTTTTTTTTTTTTCCCCTCATTGAAAATACATGTGAAAAATCCAGTAGTGCTATGATTAGAGTAGTCTGCAGAATAGACATGCCCAGAATGAAGACCAGACTGGCAGTCAGCACCAGGAGAGTGTCTTGTGGGGAAGGGTGTTTGACTAAATCCTGCTTATATTCACATCAGAATGTAATACTTTTGGTGACTTCATAGGGGTCTGGCTGGAATGACAGTAGTCTTATATTTTCAAATACAGCCCTTCCTATGAATAGTAACTATCACTTACTAAACTTTACCTCACATACATGTGGCAGGTTGTAAGCAGTAGCCAGATTCAATGTTCTTCCTACCATTAAAGCACAATTATTCCTGATAAAACTAAGGTACCAAGAGAGTAATATGCTTGACTGCAGGCAGCTGTGAATGACAGAGCAAGACTGGGAGTTCTATTCCCTCTTTTTTATTCATAATGCTCTTTTTCCTATGCTTCAAAAGAAATGCACATATGAAAATATGGAAGGACACTTTGCGGTCTGTTCTCTCACCCTCTTTCTGGACTGCAGTTGCAAATCAAAGTATAACAGAAATGAAGCAAGATAGAATCTCATAAGAAAATGGCATGCAAGGTTCCACATTCCCTGTACATTCACTTTTGAGAGAGCTTAACAAATCAGTAAAGCAGACAAGTGGTACTGTTGCCTAAAGTAGCAAGAAGCTGGTTTTCTTTCCCAGCCGTTTGTTGAAAGTACTTGACCTTTATCCTCAGATCTTCTATCTTTTAGGAAGGGCCACACTAAATGCTCATTTATTTCAGTTGTAGGAGTCATGCTTACAGCTATTCAATCTCTAATTGTGTGAAGCTGTCCCCAAAAATGCAGCTTCAGAACAGCCTTTTACTGGAGGGAACAATAAGGCTTAATATAGTGCCTGGAGTGATATTATAGAGTTAGAGGCAGATCAGAGATTAGTACATTGTTTCTGCTGTAGAGGATTTTTTGCTAGGACATTAATAGAAAAAGCTTTACCTAATCATATTGTTTGCAAGCTTTTTTTGTTTTGCCAAAGTGATATGCAAGTCCCTGACTGTCAAAAGGGAGCAAAGTTCAGCTTCCGATTTTCCACTACTGCTAAAGAATGAGCCTTTCTTCAAGCAAGTTTTACAAGTGGGGACATTTCTCCTTCTTGCAGCTGATTTCTGGGCCTTTAAGAAATCTGCAAGTTACATTTTTAAGTGTGGGGGCAAGAAGTCTCTATGAAGCATTGAGAGAATTCTGGATGAGATTCACGCATAAATCCTGTGATTTTGCAATCTGGACTTTTAAAAAATCACCAGATTTCACAATACCCACAGTCACATTGTGAGGAATGGTGACCCTTCAGATCAGGAAGGACTGTTTTCAGGATTGTCTCTGTTGATTTTTAGTTTGGGTATTTTTCTTCCCTTCCACATGACCCTCTTTTTCAGGGTCATGTATATATTGTATATAGGGTCATGTATATATTGTATATATTGTATATAGGGAAATTTAGTTTTTAAAGGCACATCACTCTCCCTTGCCCCTTTTTCTGCAGCTCTTACAGGGGGCAGGATAGCTTTCTCTGTAGCCCTTCTTTCCCACCACTTTCCATGCAGTTTCACAGGCCTGTTGAAAGTAGTCCTTTATTCCCCCATCTGCTATTAATTGCCTCTCTCTCATGCTCTCTAGCTGTCTCATTGCACCTCGTGCACCCCTGCTTCAGGGACAAATTTTGAGAAGAACTTGCGCTCCACTAAAGGCATCTATCACTGACTAAAGCCTCCTCAAACATTGCCATTCTCGCTGTATGCAATATGCTCTTTCCATGCCAAGGTTTGCTTCAGGAAATCCCCCAGACGAATTAAAAATATTGTTTTGCATTTGTTGGGACCTCTGCCCAGTGCTGCTTGCAGTGCACAAGCTGAGTTTGATGCTAGTTGGGTCAAGATAACTCAGAAAAATCTCATGGCTGGGTATTGGCATTTCTAATCCTGTTGGTTCACACACATGCACGCAGGTACACACATACACACACACACAAAGTCTCTCCCTTCTTTAAACAGGAAACTCAACTCAGCATGTGGTGAGTAACCAAATATCAGCAAGGACTTTCTTGCATTTTCTTAAATTTCATTAAAAAAGATATTTGAGAAGGAGGGAAAAAAAATCTTGTCTTAAAATAAACTCTTGGGTGTAAATAGGTCAGCATAATCAGGAAACCTAGGTGTTTAATGGAGAGATTCTGACCAGGATTCCTTTTTCATTGATTCACTTGGAAGAAGAGATGCTTCATTGTGCCTGGAAGTTTTTAAGAAGCTTGGAAAAAGTTAAAACCCCAGCAGATATTGTGTGGACATGGGATGCAGACCCATAATGTGAGGTGGAACAATTCTTTTCAAATGTATTGGTGCTGGGCAAGCTGTTTGGCTTTGCCCATGGAAATAAGACAGGAGTAGCTAAAACAAGGCCTGATTCATTGCATTTAAGGCTGTAGGGATTTTTATGGTTGCCTGGATGGACTCTTTGTTTAGTATACCTTTTGCATACCCTGTGATTTATCTGTGGGGTCTGAGTTGTGGCAAAGTTCATTTTTTTTTTTTTTTAAAAAGAGAGATATCATATGTTGATTCAAAGACTTCAAGAGACAGAAGACCAAGTCCTTTGGTTAGACTAGCCAAGGGTTAATTATCTCTAGCTGCCTGAACATATATCATTCTGCTCACTGCACCTTGTGATTGCCCTCTGCCCCCATGGCATGGAAGTGGGTTCAGTGTGCCTGTCTCTCCTCAGCCTCACTTGCTGTATAGTCAGCTGTGCTATTGCAAAGTGAATGCTGCTTTTGTATCAGAGGTGATCGAATCAGACTGAAAGCTTTGGGCAGCCACAGTGCTTCCTGCTCATTCAGTGACCAACCAGAGATGATGGGAAACTGAGCCTGATACCCCCTACTAAGAAAAGACACAAAACTGGAGGATACTTATGCAATCTCCTCTCCTGAAATTCCCAGTTTTGCACAGGGAACATTTCACACATACAGCTATTTGCATAATTCGATTTTTAAGGAAAAAGTGCTAGAAAGAATCTTGATATAAAATAAGAGCCCTTTATTATGCAGCTTGAGAGTGACTGGTGCTTAACCTTTACCTCATCTTGGCTGAGGCAGATGCTTACCATGACTAGTTGGAGTTCTGCACAACAAAAGTCAGCTGAACATTGACATCAAGGTTTGTCCCACTGATCTTACCAAAGAGAAGGTATTCCCTGTGTGGGAAGCAGTAAGAGCCATGTAGTTCATACGAACTCCCATCAAGAACATATGATATTGCTGTTTGCAGAAAATCATTACCAGATGGCACAATGACGGTAGGTGTATGCAACTCCACAGGGTGCAGTGGAACAGATGAATAACATCTCTCTGTGGCATATTGGAAAGTCAAGGTGATGGCAAGCAGCGATCCTGTTTCACACTCATTGGTCATGGTCTATTCAGCCCTTGTGCCAGACATGGGTTCTGTGTGAGGAGGAACATGTCATGAGAATAGTCAAGCCACCCTGGGTTTGAAGCCTCTACCTTGAGCCTAGCAAAGGAGAGTAATAGCAAGACAATTAAATCTTGGTTGGCCTTTTGCTGTGCTCAGCATGGAGGAGGTTTCCCTGGGTACGTTAACACAGCTCCAATTCATAACCTTGAGTGGAAGGAAGCCAACAAGCATAGCATGCTATTCCTCTGAGTGAGCTTTTCCAGCTAAACAAAAGCAAAAACTGCAGCACACTCTCCCCTGAACTGCACAAGAGGTGCTCTGAAAGTTTCATTAAAATGTCATTCCATTTTAATGTCTTCTGTGGTGAAGAATGGGTCACTCACATTGTCGGGGAAGTTACTGTTACTGTGGTATTTTACCAAACCCTGGTTTCTGTTGTCTGGGTGGAAAACAAACAGCCTGTATATTCTGCGTAAAGTTTTAGTAAACTAAGGTAAGGTAAGCTTATGAGGATGGCATGGAACAAAGCAAATGTTTTTAAAAATTTGGTTTTCAAGAGAACCATAAATCTGAGTTGTGTCCTTTTTGGAACAGGTACTGATCTGGGGACTTGGGGTCACATCCTTTTCCCAGACCAGCAGAACAGGGTATCAGGAAAATGACAGTGCATTTCTCAAATACAGGCTCTGTTTCTGACCATGAATTTTCCAGCATCAAGGCCATCATCTTTGTAGATTTGTTAATTTCTCATACTGGCTTGACTAACAACTTAGGCCAAAGCATATGCTCATGAACTACCTCCTGTGTATATCCCTGAAGGAATTTGCACCTTACACCTGGTGAGTTGTGAATGTTGCAGAGTTTTTTGATGGATTCATTACAGATACTCTATTTCAGAAGACAAAAAGCACAAGACAACTGCGAGCAGAGCTGCCTATAATGTACTATTGTGTAATGTTTACAAATCAGACCTATCTGTGAAACTTTTCTTATAAACTGAAGGATTGGCAGAAGGTTTTAAAGGAACTTTTATGACTGGGAAGCATTGATCTCTGAACTTGAGGAGGCACACAGCCTAATTCACTGAGAAAGCCACTGATTAAATTATTAAAAGAGATTTTATCTCCTGGCTCTTATACTTGTAATAAAGTTATTTTTCTAGTCACAGACGAATCTCAGCTCCTAGAAATGAAGAAGATCAGAATTTTCTTCAGCTAAATTTCAGTTTTGTACAGCAATTGAATTCCGTTGGTCTGAGAGGGATTTGAGGAAAGCTTTTAATGTTCCATATGGCTTTAGGATTGAAGGAATTTCCATGTAATGAAGTATTGTCTTCTGGACTTTTCCCTTTCTGCTTTATTCTTAGCAGGCGGTATTATAACACCAGCAGCTTGGGGCAGTTTAAATTTCATATTAGAACTGTAGTATCTCAACCAAAATCCCAAAGGGGATTTTTATCCCTTTTCTTTTCAGCATGTGTCAATGGAAATAGTCTTCTGAAGGTCAAGAACAAGTGCTATCCCTAAATATAAAATTCCTTTGGTTATCACAAAAGCGGTGTTCACCACAGGAAGGGACTGGACTTCTGAGAAGGGTGAAAGCTTTTATTTCATAAAGTTTATTTTGTAGAAGGGTCGTGGACAGAGTCTTGGAGACTGGTAAGAATCAGGGAGATATTATCGGCCCACAGCAAAGTTTTATGTTCCAAGGCTCCTGGCATATAACCTGGGCCCTGAATTTCCATGCTACTGATTCTGGTATTATGTTAAATAAAAACAAGAGTAAAGAAGATTTTTTATAATCACGTTTTCCATTGCAGACATAAAGCAGATCGTGCAGTTTTGTATAAAAGGGGCAAGCATAGCTTATAAAATTTATTTGAGAAGGACCTGACTGCAAGGAAAGTTATCTCAACACTCTCATCAGTAATATTACACTAGTGTAGCAGCACCTCTTTTTTATTATTAGGAACAAAAAAAGCCAGTTGGCTTGATTGCATGTGGAATGGCCACCTCATAAATGTGCTGTAATCCTTGTCATGAGAAATTTTTAAAAGCTCTTGGAGGGAGCTGGTCACAGTTTCCTTTTTTTTTTTTTTTTTTTTTTAAACCCACAGGTTGTAATGAAAATATTAGGGTACTGGTGTTATTTTTTTTTCAAGACTTTTATAGTTTTTGATGTTTTGTAACTCTTCTGTTAACATCATCCAGAAATAAATTACCTTGAAATTTCTGTTTCTCTTTCTTTTCCTGTCCAAATGGTGGTGGAAAGACCTCTAAGAGTAAAGAAAGACACAGAGAAGAAAGACCAGTTACAGGAGGAAAACCTGTGTCCAGATCTTTACTCTGCTACAAGACTTACCCAGAGTTCAAATTATCTGGGAGTAGATTTAAAAGAGCTCCTGAGTATAGCTGGGAAGAAGCTCAAGTCTGTCTTTAGAGGAGAGCACAGTGTGTTGGATAAGGTTCCCACTCTTTTTCAGATGCCTTTCAGTCTTCCTATGGCCTCCATAAGGCACTGGTGTGACTGATGCTCCTTCCCAAGTCAGGGTTGGTGCTGGCTCAGGTAGCTGACTATCAGGTATGTGTACGTACCTTTTGGACTTCTGGTTCTTTCTCTCTCTCAGACTTGGACCTTGCAGTCCTGGTGTGTGAACAGAGACAAGATTTCCTTTCCTTGAAGCAGTATTTTGAAGAAAGAATAAAAAACTTGGGAGACAGTGAGTTGCTACATTGAGAAGGGCCATAAAGTAGCTATGGTTGCTCTCTGTTTTCAAGGTGGGGAAAACGCTATGCTGCCATTACCTAGAAGACCACAGGGAGTTGAGAAGGTTCTTCTCAGTTTTCTGGGAGGTCCCACAGGCTGGCTCTATCATATCCTCATGTTCCTTTATGAAATACAGATGATGATCTTGGAAAATTTGTCTTCACCAATCACTGATAAACAGGTGCCATATGGCCAACCCTGAACTAAACAACTACACTACAGCAAGCAGAGATTGAGGTGAGTCTTTCAGGGCATGTTTAGCCAGACAGTAGCCAGATGACAAGGGGAAGTAGCCGAGTGACAGAGACCCTACTTCCTTTCCTTGAACGCCTTGGATGAAGTGAAAAATGTGTTTGGAATTTCTTCCTGAGGCAAGGCTTTCTGTTTGTCAACAGCTTTGTTTTGTTGACAGGTCAAAACATGGAATGGAGTATCTGAAAAATTAGCAGCTGAGGTACAGGGATAGAACACAAGGCAGTGTGGGCAAGGAGTCCAGCTACTGAGGAAGGCTAGTGCAGGTGGGGCTTGAAAACCCAACTCAAGAACTTCCTCCAGATACTGAGAAGAAAGCTGAATGCAAGTGAAACATTCTGGTTACATTTTCCACAGCATGAAATTCCCATAGTGTCAATCTTTGTCTATCTGTTTGTGAAGAGCACATGAAGGACATCGTAGGTGTGAACCTGTTCTTAGCTTTTTCTTTGCTGGAGTGAAGCCCAGCGGTGAAGCAGCAAAGGAAGCCTTATCTGGTAGTAAACACTGCACTGAGTATAGGGGTAAGCAGATTCCAATTTGTATGCTTCTCAGTGGGCTTTCTTTTCACAACTCTTAAAATTTCCATTAAAGCTTACTGTAAGTGTTGAAATCAGCTTAAGAAAGTTAATCCATTGTTGGAAAAAATCATTGAGACTGTCAACTTGATGTTGTGTGTAGTTATTCAAGTTCTAAAGCCCTGAAAAATAGAGCTCACGAGAGAATTGGCAGCTGACCCTTAACTTCAAATGTCATTGCTTTTATACTGTAATATGAATTATTTTCTGCTTTATGAACTTATGTAATTCACTAAAGACCCTGCCATGCGCTGTAATTTTCTTATATATTAGTGACAAATAGTATTTACTATGTAAAACCCCACAGTTCTGCTTTCTAGGTCTCAACAGCTGTTGTCTTTTTCCTAAGATACATTAGAAAATGGTTTCTGGAGTGACAGATGTTTGTTCTGAAGGATAGGTTTGGTGGTCCAGGGCCATGTGAAAGGGTGCCTTGATGAAATTCTACATGGGGGTCAGTTTCAGCAATCAGTCTTTGAAGGAAACATTTTCCTTACTGTTGCCCATCAGCAGAAAAATGCTAATTGATTTTTGAAGCCTCAGTCCCTACTGTAGAGAAAGGCAACAGGAGGCCGAAAAAAAGGTTTTGCTGTCTTTCCTCGTAGTTCATTTTGCAGTTTCTGAGATCCATCTGCTTACAAGGGAGTGGGGGACATTCAGAAAGAACATCTGTAAATATCCCTTGTCATTACAATTCCAAAGCCAATGGCAAAGACCTTGGCAAGATCCAGGGTTTTCAAACATGAGCCTTTTCTGCAAGTGTTTAGACAGATGGTTTGCTACTGTATGGAGCATCTTCTGGGAATTCACTCTTATTCTCAATGTTGCAATTACTGTAGGCTCAGGGCTGGCTGTCTCCTACTGAGTTTCTGAACAGTGTTTGTTTTTGCTTGATGAAATTCTGTCTTAGATTTTTTAGTGATTATACTATATTGTGTTCTGCTGGGCTTTGAAATGAGATCAAATTGCTTTTCCCTTAACATTCCCTTATAAAACATATGTCGGCCAAATCTTGAAGTTCCTACTTGTGTACCAGTCACCCACTGAAAGTCAATGGGACCTTTGCCTGAGTAAGCACTGTGTGAAAAACAATTGTGAAGGTGGGGGGCATTCCTTGGCTGCAGAATAACAGCTTGCAGCAGCAAATGTTTTATTTTCTCTGAACGAGGTAAATGGGTACAATGATGAGAAAAAGGTTGGCCAGCCCATGGTAGAAATGGGCACTCGAGCTGAACAAAACTGTTCTCCAGTTTCCCAAAATGTTTGATTTCAGTCTAAATCAAACTAAAATTTCAAGTTATTTCCAATTCAAAGGTATATCCAATTCAAAGGTATTTCCAGTGATGTGGAGAATCTTCTCACCAAAATTGACAAGTTCTGTTATTTTTGATGACAATCTAGCTGTGAAATTGGTAAAATAATCCATTTCAGTGAGCTGTTGTAGAAATCTGACCCCAGATGCATCAAGAATGCATATTTGGGCAAAAATCTTTAAGCTGAAAATATGTAATACAAAGTTTTTTTGTGCTCAGTTAATCAGTGTTTTTAAATTCAGCTGTTGTAACAGAAACATCCACTAATCTCTAATAGACAGTGAGATCACATCCTAACACTTTTACTTGCCTCATAGCGCAAAGCTGAATATGAACTTTGAAATTCTGGCCCTTTGTGAGAGTGTTTGCAGTGTGGTGCCTTGGATTTCATAATAAAAGAACACTTAAAGAGCTGCTATAGAACCAGGTTTCTATCAGAATCATTCCTCCTTTTCATAACCAGGCAGACTTGACCACACAGAAAGGATGAAACTCATTACTGAGAAAATAAATAGCACAAGACTATTTAGGTCCTTGAAAAACAAACTCAGTGGTCTTTTCTCTAGTCTACTGAGGAGGAAAAATAGTACACTTTCTTTCCTATTCCAAATATTTAGTAAATCTCTACACACTGCAGTCACTGTCCTACTGTCTGTATTAATTAAAGAAAATAGGACTGATTTTGGGTTCATGTACCATATATGACTGCTGCGATGTCAGTGAAGATCACATCAGTATTAAACTGGTGTGTTAGTGGACTCAAGTCTAGATGCTAGTAAACACTGAGAAGATGCTGGGGTCTTTAAAATTGAAATACCAGCTATTACAGTGATTTAATTTTTGTAGAAGGCAAGTTTATTTGTGTTTAATTTTTTAGATTTTTCAGTTGAGTCTAGGGAAAAGAACTATGATTTCTTGCAGAAAAGAGGACTGTGTACGTGTGTATGTCTGTGTGTGTCCCTGACACCTTCTGAATTCATTGGCTGACTTCCACCAGATTTGTCAGAGGAGTATAGATGTCTAAGATAAGTAAGGCTCTGAAAGCAGATGGCTAGGTGAAAGAGAATTTTGTTGGGAGGACCTGACAGTAGGGAAAAGAGCAGAACAAGAGTGCAATTTATTAGAAATGAGAGGATCCATATGGGGGCAAAACCCTCACAGATGTCTCAGTTGCAATAAAATTGTAGATATCAAAGTCACTCATCCATCAGATGTAAATCTAAAGGAAACCAATTTCACTGATTCTAATGCTTTTGTTTTTGTAGCATAACTAGTTTTATTTACATTCTAGTATTGGTGCAGGAATAAGGAAACATCATTCTATGGAAAAAAATAACCAAAACAATTTCAGCCTATTGAGTATGAATTCTTTTAAAAATAAGAGTGTTTTCTGTGAACAGAGAGCTGAAGCAAGCTTTGATAACTGGGATTCAATAATGGTATTTTGGGTGATACTGGGTAGGTATCCCTGTTCTTCCATTTTTGGGGCTATTACATGTTTTAAAAATGGGGTTAATGATACTGAAGAGGTTTGGAAAGTGTTTTGACTGCTGCAAATAAATGGTCCCTGGGGTAGGTGCAATTGACAGCTCCATGTGCTTTAAAATTTCCTTTCTTACTACTGTGGCATTAGACTGTAAGATCTTTAAGATACACCCTTTTTTTTTTTTTAATATATGCAAGACTGGCCACTTTAATTGATGCTAAAACCTG
The DNA here is from genome assembly GCA_013399695.1 of Formicarius rufipectus. Taxonomy (NCBI): domain Eukaryota; kingdom Metazoa; phylum Chordata; class Aves; order Passeriformes; family Formicariidae; genus Formicarius; species Formicarius rufipectus. The sequence continues at coordinate 1,725,823 of VXAU01005056.1, read as the reverse complement.
AAGAATGGAAAGAGTGAGCTTCTCATAATGCTCTCCTTTCTACTACTTTATGAACAGTAAAGTCAAAAGTTATCATGCATTCAATGCAAGAAATAGGAAACATTGTGATTTAGCTCTTAAGCAAGAAAAGTTTGAATATGTTGCTGGTCTATATGAAGTGGATGAATGTGGCTGTATGGTCTTATATACTGGAGAGTTTTTGAGCTTTATTACACTTCTGATAACTGGATCCATATTGGCACAAGGCATAAGAGATATTTCTGTCAGATACTAAAATATGCAGAGGCTTGGGAGTCTATGTTTTATGTCTCTCCAAATCAGTCTCATAATTTTTTGTTAGAATAGAAAGTTTCAGGAAAATTCTTTCCAGAGCTAATATTTCTGGAAGCTTTTAAGGAACACATAAAGCTTTGATGACGTCATTAAAAACACTAAAGATGTGTTTGAGTGGGAGTTTCTGGAAAGGTTTAAACCATGCAGTGCTCTATTCAGCTGCAGAGAAAGAGTTGCTAGATAGCTCTGTTAATTCTCCATGTCACTTGAATGTTACAGAGTTTTATACCATGTCCAGAACCAAAGTCCAATTTTCTCTGGACTTAAAACTCAGGTTTGTACGGCAGAGCAGGCTGAATATACTCTGAAAGATGTATCATGACCTTGTGGCAGCTCTGTTGAGGAAACCCCGATGGCTTGAGGAATAAAACACACCATTTTCTGGGTAAGAAGATTTACCTCAGTATAGTAAAATCATTCAAACATGCTCTATAAACAGATTAATCAAATACTGGCCAGATTCCTCCCAAATTCATGTGGTTACATTAAGGTCAACTGGGGTCCAATTAACTTGTGTTTGCCTCCCAGAGTCATCTGATCTTGGCAATTTTCATCATTCCAATAAAATTGGGTTTGATTTCTGGTGCAGAGAGAACAGCTGTGATTCCAGGTCTTCAGCTTTGTCTAATTCCAAGGACCAGTGTGCAAACAAACTAATCATCTGAGATCTTAGCAATGAGCATGGGGAAGTGTGAGTTATGCACATCAGTAACTTGTGCAAGGGAACTAATTAGGAGCAGATGCTTGAATTTTCCTAATGTTTATAAGAGAAGAACAAATTGCATGCTGGCAGAAAAAGCCATCTGTAAAAATGGTGTTCCAGTCTCATAATGTTAAATGTTTTCCTTGTATTCCTAATTTGCATGTACAAATAAACTGCAGCTAGAGATATTCAATCAGCAATGAATGTGAGTGTTTAAGGTCTGGACCATGTCACCGAGCAGTTCTGTGAGACTATTACAGATTCAACTGAAGAGCTGATGTTAACAAACCACTGCTTTAAAAAAAAAAAATCACTTTTCTCGAAAAATAGCATGCACAGAGCACCTTAAAAAACTAGTATCAGTAAGAAATGTTATTCGCCACTGATTCCCTAGAAATGCAGTAAGAATTTTCTGGTAAATAAACGTTTCACTCTCTTCTTTTCTGTTCCACTAGGCAGGAGAAAATAAACGGGTCATTAAAACATTGTTGTCATGCAAGGGAGTAATGTTCTCAAGGTATGAAAACACATTCCCTCCCCTTTGCAGGATCCAACCTCTTTTAAAAATAATGAATACTAAAGTGTTTAGGGATCCCTTCATATAAATCGTGTATGTTCCATACAGTAAAAGACCTGCCTGTTCCCACAGATGTTGGCTGGGACAGAAAAGCTTATTTTGTCTGCACTCGCCAAATCCTCCTGCTGTGGGTTAGAACGCTTCCCTGCCCCACCTGTGCACTGCACTGATTGATTGAAAACCAGACCACAGACCATAGCCTGGAGAAGCAATAATTTGTCTACTCTTGCTCAAAACTGACTTTCCAGAAGGCCTGGGAGAGGAGCATTGGGGTAACTACTGGGAAGGTTTTTCTTTGGGGAAATCTTGACCCCACCAGCTGGGCTGCATGGGCATGCTTGACTGCCAGGTCTTGTCTGCCAAAGACTAAACCAGTTGCCTTTAACTCACTGGTATTACTGCAACACTACTGAGCCTGCAAGAGAGTGATTGAGTTTGACTTCTTGTACATCACAGGCCACTCCATTATGCAAAATTACTCCTGGATGGAGTTCAGTAACATGTACTAGCAAAGAGTGTCTCCTCTGGGGTGGGCTTCAGCTACGATCTGTGTAGTTCAAGAGATGAAGACATCTTCCAGTTTTGTAGGTAATTTTCTTCAACATCTAAGGACAGATATGGACTTAAAAAAAAAAAAAAAAGGTATTACTGCATTTTTATGGCTTTGATTTGTTAGCTGTTGGTCTGTGTTATGGTTACCTTTTCTATACCAAAAGAATCTGTTAGTCACTAACATATATTCTGTATTTGAGGATATTTGGACACTAAAACCAAATTGCCACTAAATCTTTTGAGAAGCTAAGTATGTAGATGTCTTCAGATGCCTTACTATAGGAGAATATTTACTGATGAAATGTTGGGCATTGCAGCGTGTGGGCTTCTGCTTCTCATGACATCTCTCAAGACCTGTTTTCATCAGCCCTTAAACCATTTCAGCGGTTCCTTCCTGTTTCCTTCACAAATCCAGCATCATTTCCTGAAGAACACCCAAAGTGACAGCAATGACCCAGCATGCAACTTTTACATGGAAAAAACACCTCTCTCCTACCTCACAACTCCAGTTGCACCTTAAGTCATGATAATTGCTGTTTATTGCCAGAGGATCATGCTTGGAGTTTAGGCTGTGGTTGTGTGCTCTGACTGTATAGTTCTTCAGTAAAATCCATGCTTTCCTCTTGCCTTTCCATTGTCCTGCTTGCCTTCCTTCTTCCAGTCTATGGAACATGTCTAAGATTTCTGAGGTCTCAGGAAATGCCTGTCACTTATTTCTCAAACAATTACCTTTTACCTAGACATCTTTGTTATCTCTAGTCCATTCTGTTTTGTTTAAATGGTCTCATCCTAACAACTGACCCAGCTTTTCATGTCTCAATTTTCAAAACTAAGGAAAGTGCTTAGTAATGCCCTGGATAAAATCAGCAATGCAGCTGACTCTACTACCTGCTGCCTCCTGCCTTCCCCTAGGTTGGTGTTTCTCTGATGTTAACTACTTTCTGAAAGTGGCTGTTCTGCATTTCTCCAGCCATTTAGTACGTGCTTGTGTGATGCTAAAGTAGATGAGGATCCCATTGTGTCAGACCTTCCTTTAAGAAGAACTAAGTGGTACCCTGGCCCCCAAGGGTCTTGCAATAAGATGTGCAAGGGTTTGGAAAGCATTTGCCTACATTACTCAGAGAGATCAAGACCCTTGTTTCCTGGGCAGACACTGCCATCTCCAACAATGAGATTACTCCTGCTATTTGCCTGACCTTTGAAAGCAGCTGCCAAAGAGTGAGCAGTTTCACTGGCCAGTCTGTATGACTCAGAGCATTTCCAAACAGCACCAGGAATGCTGCTGGCCCTGGTGGGAATTGCAGTGTTCTGGGAGCCTGCCCAGGAGCACTGAGGTGAGCCCAGGGCATCCCCGTGAGCAACCACAAAATTCAAGTTCTCCTGTGGTTCACAGAGCTTTTGTGGCTGGTTTCCTGTGGGCTAGATCAATGCTTCTTCATTGATGCTGACTGAGGAATACCTCAACACACATCATCTCTGCATTTAACTATTATGTCTAGATGCTCTTTTTCATATGACTTTATCCTCCTCCATTTCCAAATCTCATATTGATTTCCTTGGGATGTGTTGCCACTGGGCTTCCAGGGATGTAGATCAGGCCTTTAAATACTCTTTTCATTCTAAACTCTTCTACAGCTGAAGTGAAGGTTTTCAAAGCCTCTGGAGAGGTCTGTTTGCTCATTTCTCAATTAATTACTTTTTTCTTAGGCAGATCTGACATTTTAGTGTGAAACACTTATTTTTTCTTTTTTTCTCCCTCAGGAGCAAAGCAAGGAGGCAAATCACATACATGGATTCTAAACCAGGGAGTCTTATACCAGGACTGAATTTAAGCCAATCTTTCTACCCTCCCATTCTTCAAAGGTTCTTTTACCCAGGAGGAACTTCATGGAAATCAATGGAATTACAGTGGGATGTTCAGAAACACTATGAATTTCAACATGAAGGGTTGTCAAATCTTGAAAAAAATTGCTAGGTGATGTAGGAGATTTTGAACTCTTGATTCTTCAAAATGCTTGACTCAAAACCAGATATCTTGCATTACATGTACCCGTGTGTTGGTGAGTCGATGTGAAAATCACTGTGGAAAAACTCATGGCCATCTTCATGCAGTTTGGTATAGACTGTTATGAAATCCCATGCCTTAACATCTCTGAATAACAGCCACTAACATGAATAGAGCTAGTCACAAGCAGAATTTTGAGTGGAAGACCTCTAGGACAGGGCATGTAATTTTTCCACTATATTAATAGAAGCTCCAAAAATAAAGGTGCTAGTTGTACCAGCACCCCTCAACTGGTACGTAAAGTCATGTCCTACCAGTCTGGGTAGGCAATGTTGTGTAGGCATTAAGTTCAAATCTCTCAGATGTCTATCCTCATTTTCAGCAATGTTTTTTTCCATTTTAGGACATTGTGCTTCAGTTTTGTCATATGTTCCTGTTATTGTTTAAGGCAAAGGCAAGAGTTGGCTGTCTAAGGGTTTTCTGACCTCTCTAAATACAAACAAGGCTGAAGAGTGTTAGTTGTTGAAAAGGCCAAGAGAAGGAAGACAAGTCAGGGTTAAGTTCATAAGTGGGTTGAGTTTAAAGATCCCATATGTAGGGTTTATGGAACCATGTTTTTCAGTTTTAAAAGATTTTTATTAAGTTTTCACAAAATACAAATGAAAAGTCATAAACAAAACCCAGGATCCTGCTCAGAGTTAGCCTGAAATAAATCTGGAGTAACTGCCTTGGAGTGAGGCAATGACTCCAACTTTATGTTGCTGGGGCTAAAAGGGGACCCTGATCCCATGAGTATATTCAAATGTGCAGTTATAAAGTATGCAATGTTCTCCTAATAATTTAGACTAAGAAATTTACAGGCTGCCATTGATTAAGGGTTGAGTTTAACCAGTGATGTTTTGATTTAAATGCTCTTTTGGATCTATATGTCATAAGAATGGAATGTGTTCAGAGACCCACGCAGATTTTCCTGTGCCTATCAGCATCACAGCTCGTGGTCCCTAGGCAGCAGGAGTTTGTCCTCATGACACCTCAGTCAAACAGGAAATCATTATATTCTCTGGAGAAACTGAGGTACATGGTGATGAGAGACTTCCTCAGTCACCAAGGGCAGCCTGTTGTAGAGTGAGGGTAAAATTCTTATTGACTTTATCATGGCAAAGATTTCCCCAAGGTCCATCGGGGACTTGGGGAAGTGTTGAACTGGAGAGGAATCATCAGGGCAGCTACTGTCAAAATGTCAGAACAAGATTTTCCATTTGTTTTTAAATGAGGACTGAAAAATCTGTGCACTTGCCTTTCCACCTTAGTTGCTCTGTCTGGTCCTGTCTAGAAAGAGGCTTTTGCCAGCTGTGGCGTGACCGGGCGTGGGCTGCCTTGGCTGATGACACTTCCATTGCTTTTACAGGCCAGGGGCTGACCTTTTTTGCCGTCACTGATCTGGATTTGGTTAGCATTATTAGGGCTTGTTTCCCTTCCTTGAAAATTGCATAAAGACTATCTTCTCTTGAATCCTTGCAGTCTTTTCCTTGACACCTAAGGGATGTACAGTATTTTGTGCAGTGTGATTCTCCCCACAGAGTTAAATTACACATAGAAACTTAACTCCTGGCCTTGTTGCAATGAAGAGAAGACTTGACAGCCAAGCAAGGATTTCACTCAAACACTAACCCTTTCTTCTGAGCGTTCTGCTCTGTAGGATGTCCTCTTTCCATTACAGCCTCACTCTAGGACTCCACAAGGGCACTGTGAGAACACCACTGCTGTCTCTTACATCAGATATAGGGTCAGCAGTGCTCAAGCCATGAAAGTTCCACAGAGGCTGGGCAGTCAAATCCACAGAAATCAAATGAGAATTTGAGTAAAGCCCCTGGTTAATAAGTCGTTCCCAAGTCCAATAAACATAACTGGAAATAAATTGCATCCATACATTTCACAGTTTGATTTACATTAAAATGAAAACATGAGAAAGGCCTGCCATTGACAAGTTCAAACAATGCAAAATTCTGCACAGTTTGTGTTTATCCAATAGTAAATTATAGCTCAAATATTCCACTGAGATAGAAATAAATCAATAATAGCACACTGTTTGTGATTTATCTTGGAGTCATTTAAAAAAAAAAACCGGTTGATTGTTTTCCTTTGCTGGTAGTGTGGGTCTATCATAAAAGCCATCACATATACAACATTTTTCTGGTCAAGGCCCCAGCAAAACGCCTTCTGACAAAGGGCCTTTTTTCACAATTCAGACAGCTTCGCTTCTGTTCAAGCCTCAACCTAGCCAAGTTCCTCATGTGCTCAGATAGAAATAAGACCATCACTTAGCTCTAGATTTAATCACTGGATGTATTCTTGACAAAAAGTGTTCAATCATCAAGCCTTTTAGTAACAGAATTGTGCCAAGGAGTGAGTTTGAAAGCAGTGGAGGAACAAGTCTGTGCACCCCCTGTCTGTTGACAGGAGCAGTGATTCAGAGCTGGTAGCATTGTTAGTGAATAAATATTATTGGATGCAGAAGAGAAGGGAATTCTCCCCCAGTCCCTATGGCTCCTATGGCTCTTGGCAGCATTTCTGAGGTGAATGAGTCATTAGCAGCTGCTCGGGAAGGGAGGGAAGGCTGAGCAACATCATGCCATGGTTTCTAGCTGGGCTTCTCCACCCTTTCAGAGTACAAGGCACTTTTATTTTATTTTATTTTTTTCAGCCCAAGTATCCAAAGTTATAGAAGAAACCTTGGTGCTCCAGATTGTGTGTTGACTTTGGCCTTGGCTTAAATGAGGAGGCTCATTTGCCAGAATAGTGAGAAGACCTCTGGAGATCATCTAGTTCATTCCTTTGCTAAAGCAGGTGAGTCCTGAAGAACTTCAGGGATAGTGATTTCAGTGCTTCTCAGGACTTCCCTCCAGGGCTTGTCCTTTGGGTTACTCCTACACCAGAGGCTAGACAGAGATGGATTTACACACCTACAGTGACTGGAAAAACTCCCAAAATGAAAAAGGAAGAATAAAAGCAGTGTTTGTTAATCCTGATATGGAAAGCTCTGACATGGCCTTCCAGGAGAGCCATCTCCTGCCAGGGCTGGCAGGCTTCTCCTACTCCTCAGCCTGGTGTGGATACTGCCCCAGGTTTTTAGCAGGGAGGTAAGAATTCACTGGGAAGTTACTGCAGATTCACTATCTGTAGCAATAGTCAAGTCAGCAATTTATCAGGTAGGCAATTTATCTGGTCTGGACTGATGTGGAGCCAGTATTACTTTATGTCTTTCCATCTGGGGCCAAATCTTTGCTGCATTTGCCACAAGAATCAAGATATTCGCCCTGATGTCCCTGCTGGGTTTCCCATATGCTTGGTTGTCAATATTAGTTCCAAGAACACCATAACATCATGTCCCAGTTATCAGGGCACAAGGATGCTGCTAACACAACATACCACTAAACCAAAACACTGCCTGCTATGCAGCTGGATTAGCACCTTTCAAAACCCTCTACACATCTGTACATCTCACACTCCTCTGTGAGACTCCTCCATCACTTTGGCCTCTGTGTGGTTTCCCAGTGTGGGTACCTTTTTTCTAAGAGGACCTTGGTATCTGCCCACAGTGCTTTGCTGCCTGTGCTGTGGCCACAGCATCCACAGTCACCTCTCCCTTCCCAAGAGCCTTCCAGCATAGGAATCAGGCAGGATTTCCTGCTGCCTTTCTACCCATTCAGAGCTTCAAGGGTGTGAGGGAGTCAGTTTCTTCTATGTACTTGTCTCCATGCCAGTCAAAGCCCTGGGGACAGGGCTGGCTCTCCATGCCTCCAGCATTCACACCTCTGTGTTGGGTCTGCACACTCACACAGTTGCTTCAGGAACTGCCTGTACTTGCAAGAAAACAAGGTGATTCCCTATCCCAGACACAGGATTTACCCCCTGACCAGGGCAATGCTTTTTATCCAAACACTCACGGACAATTTTTTCACTCCCTTTCTCCCCCTCCTCACAGTCTGATGCCCCTACAAGGGTCATTACTAGAGCTTTTACCTGGATGTTGGCATTAAAGCCCTGGTTCTCAGCACTGGGATGGGCACATCAGCAGCCCCCCGGCACTTTCTGCCCCATTCCTGCAGATAGCTCCTTCAGATCAACAGCTCTTCTCATTTCTCTTCCCCTGATTTCCTCGGATATTGTTGACATATTTCAGATTCCCCTTTAGTGTGGGAAAAGGGAACTTGGACCCTTGCTCAAGTCAGCTTAATCCAGGCCCTGCAGGCATGGAAGGTGCCTCCAGCTGAGGTCACTGGGTGGGATTGGTTAACCCATACTTGCTTCTTCCTCTCCCTGCCCCAAACCATTGCATAATTACCTATGCTGTGATCATAGGGCTTTTAATTAACCAGTATTTGGTATATGTCTGTGAAAGTTATAAGGTTTATTAATAAACGATGAACCTGGATTCTTATCATCCAAACTTTCTGCAAAGTTGACTTGTATATTTTTGCTTTAACTGGGCTTGTTTGCCTCATACCAGGTTTGTGACAGACAAAAAAAGTTTGCCATTGGCAAGGACTGTGCGTTGTGCCTTTGTCTCAGCAGACTAATTAATTAGGACCTATACTGAAGTGTGAGCACAGTCCTACTGAAGCTAGCGGGATTTGAAGGTGTATGCTCTGTACGTCAGATACATTTCTTGAGAGATTGAAATCCAAACCAAATCTTGTCATGTTAATAATAATTTAACAGATTTAATTTGCTTCTTGTTTTTGTCTCTTTGTTTCATTTGAAGAACTAATTTTCTTTATTTGCTCTTGCTCTTCTTGCTGTACAGTATCCATTCACTTCCAGTGCTGCCTTGCTGTATGCCTCTCCTCCACAATTCATTCTTCTCCTGCCTTAAACCCTTTGAAATTCCAGAGCTGCTCCTTGTAGTTCATGTTTTATTCAAGAATTAACAGGATCTACATTTTGGGCTATTAAGTGCAGTCAGCTCAGACTTGGGAGCTGGGATTTTCATGCAAAGCTATTGTTGGAACAAAATGTTTACAAGACTTTTCTGGAGTTCCCCTTTATCTTGAGTCTGTCCAAGAGCTTAATCCCAGCTGTGGTCAAATATTTAATGATAAAATGAACTCTGACGATTGCAGATAATTCCTACTCTGTCAAATTTCATCTTATTGCCCTATAAAATTTTACCTACATAAGCTTCATTAGCAGCACTTTGTGATGGGTGAGAGCTTATTCACTGTGGTGCAGCGATGTGGCCATTTCTGGTGAGGAGCACAGCAGCTGCATAAATTTGTTTGGCATTCAGTCATTGGAAATACAGGATATGGATCTAACCAAACCATAAATAGAGACTTTGAAGAGGCAGAGTACAGACATTTAACGTCTTGAATTACAATTTGGGTAGAACATCATGTTCCTGTAGCACTCACAAGATAATGCCATAAGATCCTCAGTGCAATTAAGACATCTGCTTTATACCCCCATAAGACAGGTGACTTTTCAGTAATACAACACCCTTATGAAATATGATGGAGCTTATGATCAGTGAATAGGAAAAAGAGCTCTTGTTTTGTGGCTATATTTATGTTGCTTGTCCATTAAAAATACGAGTCCATCTCTGTTAATGGAAGCTGACATGATCATGGCTAAAAGTAAAATGCCTGCAAGCAGGCCAAAAAGATATTTATAGCCCATCATTAAGATGATTTGGGAAACTAATATGTGTTCTGTGTATACATATTGTACTTAATTTTTCTCTACAACAGATGCTTATCAGGGATTTTCTCTATGTCTGTTGCAACAGAAAAACAGGCAAGGAAAAAATCCCAAACTGACATTATTTATTATATTGCCATTGAAAAAAGATCATGAAAGTAAGTTGTAAAAGCTATTGGGCAACATTAAACTTGTGCTGCTGAGTTCACGGGCTGTCTCAGGGGACTCTGTGAACTCCTGCACGCTGGAGAGCTGGAATCCCTTGCACAGTTCTTGGGCACCGTCTTTGTTTTTGCAGTTTACAAATTAGTGGGCTTGAGGGTAAGATAAATTATGAATGGGGGGGAGATTTCAGACTAGCAAAGACTGTGGGTCTTTGTGGGAAACTTCAGGGTCATTGTTTCTTCTGTCATGGCTAAGATCTTTTAAATAACAGAAGCCCAAGATGGGGGGTAAAACTGCCACGAGAATGGATGCATAAACAGAGCCATGTGAACTTGTCAAACAGTTGTCGTTTTTCACTGGCAGCTGTAGGCTTGGAGTGACCAAAACATATCAGTTGGTGTTAGATTTACAAAATTGTTTTACACAAGTGCCTCCCTTCTTAAAAAATGGAGATATCTCCTTTTGACATTTTCTGAGAAAAATATCTTAGTTCCCTCATTATAAATGTTTAATTTTGTTTGGTTTAAAATAAATGCTTTAAAAATACATAAAGAATGAAACAAAAGGTGGTTTGGGGTGAATCCCAACATGTTTTCTGTATTTTTAATTTTCGTCTCATGAAAAAATTAAATGAAAATATATTTAATCAGATGGATTCACATAATGTTCAAAAAAATATATTTAATTATCTGCTAAAACAATGAGTGAACTTAAAGTCTGTTATTCACTGACTTTGTGTGCAAAGTCATCTCAGAATTAGTTCAAATGGCACAGGAAAATGATACTAGTCCAATGGTACATTGTGTCTTTCTCCTTTTACCAAACAGAGCAACTCTGCCCTGAGGCAAGAAGCAGAGGGGAATTTGGGACCAGTTTTCAAAGCATTTGTCATTGATGGTTACCCTGGGACATCTAAGTGGGAGATGAAAATCAGGCCAACAAAGTCATATAGCAGGAAAAATATTTATGGCATTAACAAAGGTGTAAATCAGAGTGGGCCAAAGTGTGTGAAATCACTGAATTCTCAGGGGGCTAAGGCTTTTAATTTTGTTTCAATGAAGGCAACAGAAATAAGGATAGAAGACGATTCTTCTGAGGTCACAACCTCTGGTGCTGCTAGAAATTGCATAGGAGAAATGGTCCCACGCAGTTCCCCAAGGCTACAAAAGGACTGACAGTAAGCTCACTTTATTTCACTTTCAAAGCTCTCCAAAAAGAAATTTACCCTGTGAGTCAAGGAGGAAGCAGAGCTGCACTGAAGCACTCTGAGAAAGTATACTGTCACCTGAAATGCTCTTTTGTGCAATAAAAACTGTGTCCCCAATCAACCAAACAGCAGCTGACTGGGTGAAAAGGAAGCCTGGCCTAACCAGTGGAACAAATCCATCAGGGACCATTGGGTACTGAGTGGGTACCCACTCAGTGTGGTATTGTCCTCCCTGCTTGACTGGAATCCATATAGAATTAATTTGGTTTCTAAATATGGCTATACTTTTTTAAACATGCATTTTCTGTCGGGCACAAGACAAATACAGTGTATTTGTAAATCCCTGTAAAAGCGATTTACAGACACTGCTGGTGGCCCATGCTGTCAGTGGGACTATGATCATTTTACCATTGCTATGCGCCGCTGGTAACATGAGTGTCACTGAGATCTTGGTTGGATGTATACATGGAGAGAATGTTTTACTTCGTACCTAAAATTATGATCTGAGCCTCCTAGAGAAATACAGTACATCCTCTGCAAATTTAACATTATTTCTCCAAGTGAAAGATATTCTTCCTGAGAATTTCAATCTGCTGAGTAGTTTATAAGATAAAAGTAATTTAAATCTGTTTCCATTAAGTGTTTAGTACCTAGTGAGATGACCAGAGTAGTGCTTTGCCACACGGCCTCAGAAGCCTTCCCTTCAGCTGCTGCTCAAATCTATTTATGGAGATGAGTTCAGCACCAAACAAACCTCATTTGTTGACTTTATACCTCCTCTGCAAAATCCAGGGGTTCGCTGGAAGTATTCCAAAAGCATCTTTGTAGGCTATCACAAAGGCTGGGTGTTGTAATCCAATGTATGATATTCAATTCCTAAATATTATCCAGATCCTAGAAGTACTCAAGAGGTTTCTTAGGGCAGTGTGATCCTGTAAATAACACTACTGGAACTGTCATGGGGATTGGGACCATGACCTATGGTGCAAAAAGCATGATGAGTCTGCCTTCTTTGAGAGAAGAGATGCTGCGTAATGTTTTAAGTCCTTCAGTGTCGTCTGGATTTAACCCGTAGTTGAATGATGACCAAATTCATGTGTTTTGTTTAGACTATCTGTTCTGTGTACCAGGCATGACTCCACCTGCTCACCATGGCAGCAAGGTGCCCCAGGCATTGGAGAAGCAATCTTCATCCACACAAGGCTGCACTCACCCATGCAGAGCTTCCATTTGCTCCTACTCTGCACCCACAGTGTCATGTGTGCTTTGCATGTGAGAAGACACTTGCTAGTGCTAACAAAATCCTTCCCATTGTGGAGGAGCATATTCATTAGTGAAAAACAGGAGTCTTTCAAGAGGGTTTTGTGTCCTTGCCATCCCTCTCTGGCTAGGTTTATCTCACTGTATTAGGAAAGTCTCGGTCATATGGTCAAAGCAGTGAAACACTGTCACAGTGCAGAACAGCAGGATGGAGGGGACATGCAAAGCGAAGAGGTGGTGAGGAACTAGCTGGCTGGAAGCATATCTATATCACCAGTAACCTGATTTCAGTTATCCTGAAATTCAGGGTCTCACAGTATTTGCCAGAAGCAATATTCAGTGAAGAGATGTGTTGTATGTGCAGCAGAGTGAATGTATATCCTCAGTAACACAAAGCAACTCTAAAATTCATAAACATATGAATGACCAAGTCTCAACACTTAGTGTATATCTAGGTCCATGTCAATGTAGTAATGAAAGCCAACTTTTTACTCTATGTGTTCTAAACATGACAAAGTGATCCATATGTTTTTATGTCCCATAGCTCTTTCCAAAGCAAACATCTTAGATGCTGCAATATAGGTGCTATTGGAAACAGAAACTGGCCTAATAAAACAATTATAAGAACGTATAAGTCACATGCTAGGAAATAATAATATTATAGCAACATAAACCATGTACAAATACCTAATTACTTATGTTACTCACACATCATGCCACAAATGGCTTTTCCATTTCCTGGGTCAAAAAAAGAAGCATTTTCAACATTGAGTTGTGACAAAAGATGTTAATAAACACAATAAAAATTAATTGCTAGCCCCTGTCCCAACCTAAATCATTAGCCATAACTATGTTATCATTTTCTGCTGAGTTCAAATGACTCCATAAGCCATGTAACTCCTGGAAAACACTCAAAAATGGTTATCTCTCTGGCAAAAGTATAACATGATTTTTTGTGTTTTAAAATATAGTGTTTCACCAGTGATTTGGTTTTCTGGCAGGTGATGTGTCTGGAATGACATTTTCAGCGAAGAAAAGGCTTTTAAGCTTTAGTTGGAAGTTTGCAATATCAGCTCATATGTACAAATCTTTGGCCTTGTAGTTGTTCCTGCTCTTCTGGGGGAAGGGGCTTGAAAGAAAATGTGAATGCTGCTTGAAGAGGAAAATTACTGTCCCTTTTCAAGGTTCCTCCTAATTCTTCTAGGACCTGGCTAAATGTCTCGCTCTCCTTGTGCTCCTATGTCCAAATTGTTCTTCTGGCTGAGGGAGAAGGAGCCAATGGCCAGCGCAGCACAGGGTGACGATGCTGCCGACCTTCATGTGTGTGCAGAGCCCTTTTTCCTGTGGCACAGAGTGGTACGGTCAGGTGGCATCACAGTTATCATTAATGCCCTCCAAACCTTTCATGTCCCTTCTGCTTGCAGGCAGGAACTTGAATACTCAAACACAAACTCATATGACAGCTCCAATAGACATGTCATTTTCTGACCTCATGTGTTTAAGGACAGTTTTATCTCCTTTGTCCCTGGTAGAGCTGGTGGCAAAAACCTTGAAGCAGGAGTTTTGCCTGAGGTGCAGTGAGTTCGGTGTTTTATTTGCTGCTTTGATACTTTAGATTTATGTTTCTTGTGTTTCCTCGAATGCCAGTTGCTTCACCCGCTAATAGCAGTTTTACACATCCATTCAGGGGGAGAAAAATGCTGCCTCAGGAAGATATGAAGGAGTATGTGGGCTCAAGGTCATGGGGCTGCTAATTTTAAAAGGAGCAGTTAATAACTGAAGCCAACTCCTGCTGCCAGCAGCACCTTCCAGAATAATCGTGTGTGTATTATTAGAGAGCATTTGGATGAGAAAGTACCTATAGACATTACTGAGGTTACACCCCCTTGCTGGGGGATGCCTGGGGACTGTGTGTCTGAAAAGCAGGACAAAAGGGTGAGAGAAATAGGGAGCATGGCAGAGCAGGGAAGATAAATGAAATAGGAAGTTTCAGAGTTGCTGGACTGATTTCCAGGATCATGCAGAATTTGACAAGCAGTTTGGAAGACAAACAACAGAGTGTGATTTTAATGCACCAGACCCTTTCCCAAAACTGAAGGGCTTTGGCTTTTTGCTTTGAAAGGAGATTTTTCATTTAGAAACACGCATGATAAAAAGCCATAATTGCAGAGTTAAAGAACATGAAAGCAAAAGGAAACTCTGGATTTAGTAAAAATTATTTTCCCCTTCCATTTATCACATTTTTTTCTATGTTTCAGTCTGTGCCTGCCTCTCCCCCTGTCTTTTTTCCCTGCCCATGATTTCCCAGTTCCTCGCCAGCCAACCCCTCACTCAGCTCTCCATGGCCTCTCAGCTGAGTTTAGCACAGTTCAGCACTGGACCCTCTATCCAGAAGGAACAGCAGTCACAAACAATATGCCCAGCATGCTTCATGTCTGACATTGGCTCTCTAAAAACTAAACTTTTTGTGTGATCTGGTTGCTCTTGGCTCCTTCTGAGGAGAGAGCAGCTTCTCCAGAGAGTGATTTCATCTTCCCTGTCCCGGCTGCAATTGGAGGAGATGCCTTTGTGTCCCTGTGGCCTGTGGAGGGAAGCTCAATGACCAACTGCAGGCAGAGGTTTTGGAAAAGCTCCAGCTAGGCATTACCTCCCTCCCTGGTGATAACCCTGCTGAAGTGGCAGCAGGCTGTGTCTGCAGGGAAAAAAGATGGGGGCAAGTGGAAGTGTCGAGCTACTGAAGTTTTCCTGTACTACTGATGTTACTGGGCATTTGTAAAAGTGACTGAAGCTGGGTTTGTTGGTACAGCTTAGAGGCTTAGGAGTGTCACTGAGGAAGGCTAGTCAGCCATGTGAGTGCAGGGCTGCCCTGGGGAGTAGCTGGGGCATACACTGGACAGCCACAAGAACAGGAGAGAGGTCGCAGGTTATGAAGGGAACATTAAGTAGGAAGCATTGGGTTTCTGCTTCTAGTATTCATTCCCCGATTTGCACTCTTGCTCGTAGTGAAAGCAACAGTGGAATTAAACATAATTAGACTCACTGAGCACATTGCAGTCACAAAGAATTAAAGCTTTTTTCACCAAGTGGGCCACAGTGATCAGATAAGGGCTCTTTCAAAAAAGAATCACTGGGCCATCACAGAAGAGCTTGAAGTATGTACAGGGAACTTCTACCATCACATGTAACCTCAGCACCAGCCATTCATCCTTTGGCTTCTGCACTGCTGGGGTGAAGGAATTGTAATATGGACCAGGCTGACTTGTGAAGCCTTAACTCCTTCCCTGATCCCATAGCTGAATAATTCAGGTTATTCAATTTTATTGTGGAACCCAAGAGCTAGGAAAAAGTGCAGCCTGGCTGTTCCCCTTCTCCAGTGTGATATTCCTGGGCTGTGTTTCACAGGGGCTGAGGGGAAATACTCCCCTGGATGCCTACCCCTTGCTTTGTCTTTTCCTTCACTTGTGGGTGATTCTGAAATGGAGATGTGTTTTCTTTCAGTGTAAGAGGAAATCAATATATGTGAGCTCTGTATCCTTGTAATAACAACAAACTAATAAACTCCCCTCTCCTAGGTTTTCTATTCCACGTAGTTATGACCAAGCAGTGCCTTGTGCAGGAAGCTGAGCAACACAGTCTCCATGAAGATTTTAATCTGCGTAATCTAAGGAGCTTTTTTACAATAAACCATAGAAATCAACTCATCTGGTCCCATTCTTGTGTTTAGAGTGATTCTTCCTTCACATATGCCTGAGTTGTTATGCCAGGCTCACCAGACACCCTGTTTGTTGTTTTGTGTCACAAGTCCATCGTTGGAAGGACCAGCGGTCCTGAGCTTTTCCGCCCGCAGCTTCCGCCTGCTCCAGGGACTGCTCATGTTTGTCCACACTGTTGAGATACATCTTTCAGCTAAAACCCAATCTGTCCAGCCGGGATTCCTGTTTGGACTGGAAACCTGACAGATGGATCCCACTTGCCCTGACAGGGTGGGATTTTACTGCCCTCAGATCAGACAAAATTTAAGATGTTTGTCTATTTGCACTTTGCCCCTCCAGTCTGAAGCTGGAGTTACTGCTCTTGCTGGAGTCAGTCAGGCCATGGCAAAAGACAAATTATGCAAAATGTTGGTTATACATAGCACACATCCTAGCATGGCTGATGGGCGAGATGCTCGGGAATCCCTACAGTTGTATCTCCAGTGGTTTGAGTGAGACAAATGAGCTCCTGGCCTGGACATTTCAGAGTACAGTGGTTTTAGGCAAGAACCTGTGAGTCTTTTATCTAGAGACTTAATTTGCCTTTTTTCCTTCACTCATCAGTCAGCAGAAGTTGCTTCCTCGCTTGCTTTGGACATGGTGCAGACCAGCCTGGCCCCTGCCGTGTACTCATGGTGAGAGGCACTCAGAAACTCTCCTAAGTAATGTCAGAGCCACTGTGCTTAGTGTCCTTGTCAGCTCTCTCCCCTTGGACCTCAGGATCATCGTTGTCTGGTGCAAAGAAAGAGCCTGGGGCAGAGTTAGGGCAAGGACGCCAATTTGTCAGTGTGGGAAGGAGATGCAGCCTGGTATGGTTTGGAGATGCCCACTTTGTTCCATAATGCAGGAGCTCTGTGGTTCCTGGCTGTCAGTGAACCCATATCTGCACACACTCATGAGCAGGGACAAAAATCTGGACTTAGCCATGAGTCAGGCAGAGGGGAGGGATGTGGGTGGGATAGAAAAGCTGCAGACCCACCTTGCCTGGTATTCTGCCCCTTGGCAGCACAGAGGAGCAAGCGATGGGCTTAGCTGGGATTTAGCATGACAATACGTGCTGCCAGACACATGGGAAATACTGCAGCTCTCCACTGCTGCAGCTCTGAGTGTATGCCAGCACTTCCAAAATTGCAAGTCAGAAAGTAAAATGTGAAAGATGAAAGTTTCGATGAAATAGAGCATTCCATTCAGATTCAGTCAATTTTGAAGGGCTTTTTATAAAAGAAAGAAGGAAAGAACAGTTAATTAGAGTAATTTCTCATTCAAAAACCAGTGTTTGACTTTTGCAAGAGTAGAATTCATTTCCCCTGACAACTGTACTGTGGCAGTTTGGAGACAAGTTTGTGAAATGTATAGGTGATGTTAAATATTTTTTTTTTCTTTACCCTCCCACCCTCTGCCCCCCCACTCCACCTCTCCCTCCCCCTGTTTTAAAAGACAAAGTTTTAAACTTTTAGATCTAAGTTAACAATGTAAAAAACTGAGTAAGAAAAAAAAGCACCTTTTCCTTCTTTTCTGTCCAGACAGACTGCTTGCAGACTGCATGCCAGATCAGAGTCTTGACAGTGTATCAGCTACTCTAGTCAAGTGTGAAGTCCTGACTGTGGGAGTAATGAATTTAGAAATCAAAACTATCCTTCCTGAGACTGAAAGAACTTTATTGCTGGAAAACAGTCTCACACTGGTTTTCTTTCATACAAGTGTGATAAAGTCCTCAAGACAATGAGGTATTTATTACAGGTTTCCTTGGTTTAAGAAAACTTTCAATGCACAGACCTTGTGTGGAGCAAAACCCTGTTTATATTAGGCAGAGGCAATAATGGGCTTAGATAAGGTATGATCCCCAAATAGGAATGATCTCTAGCACTCAGAGCCCCTGAGAGGGAACAAGGCTTGACTCACCAAACTCTGATATTAAAAGCAATAGCCTGACTGTGGAAACATCAGGCCAGTCACCATGTGTGGCAGGTTGCAGGCTTGAGGTAATGCTCTGTGTCCCCATTGTCCCAGCACGCTGGTGCTGCACCTCTCTGGCTCAGAGCTTTTGTTTCGCACAGGAAGATGACTGCATGGCTGTCCTTGCTCTGTGGCTCCTGGAGTTTAAAAAAAGCCTTCCCTTCATGAATCACAATATGCACTCACCGGCCAATTATATTTGGCTTCCAAACTGTTTACTCCATAGCTGATGCATTCTTCCCCCGGCTCTACCTCCACCCTTCTTTTTGTTCTTTTTAAGGACTAGCCAGGGGAAACCAGGACAGCATTTCCAAAATTTGGCTGCATAAAATAAACAGGGTTTTTCTTTCAGCAGTCCTGTTTCGTGCTGGGTTAACTGTTAGCACTAATGCTGCTCAGGTTTAACTAGCACGGTGCCAATATAGGGAGAGTTTGTTCTTGGGGCAGATCTCTGGGTACAGTGGTAATATCACTAACAGTAGTTTGAGGGGAAGATAGTGCAGAAGAAGTGAGAATTCAGTGACTTTCGGCAATTAAAGCGAGCAATTTGTGTCTGAAGCAGCACAAATTGATCTGTTAAGTCATGAAACAGAATAGTAACACAAAATATTGGAGGATGAAACAGTATTTCTGGTGTGACTTTGTGCAACACTTCATAATTTTTAAGTTATAAAAATATGGTGGCATGAAATTACTAATAGAATTTTAAAGTTACAAAAGTCCTAAATGTCTCATTTAGAAAGGAAATAATTGGAGTGTTTCTATTTTTCTCAATGACTTTTGCAGCACTCTTTCCAAAATGACTGCGGCACCAGACTTAATGTGAGTTTGCAAAGCAGTTTCTGGACACCAATACTACATTTTTCTCTAAAGGAGGATTAAGCTAGTTTTATGGACTTCTACATATGAGCTGTGCCTCACATAAGGAATGACTGAAATTTTAGTACATCCTACTTTTTAAATGCTTTGAGACTGACAGTCTTGCTCAGGTACTTCAAGTCACCTTTGTTACCTGAGTCTTTGCCCTTGTTCTGAAAAATGTCGTATATGTCTCCTGGAAGCAGTGTGGGAGGTCTTGCTGAGTGTCCGGAATGAGCCTGTTGGCCTGCTATAACTCTCTTGACATTCCCTGCTCCTTGGCTGCCTTGGTATGTGGGGAAATCTCCAAACGCTGACTTCTTCAGGTCACAAATCTGGTGGTTTGGTGTCAACAGGTTGTTCCTGGCCAGCCCTGCCCTGTGGTTGCAAAGGGAGCCCTTGGACCTGCTAGGATTTGTCTCTGCACACAGCCAGGCTGGGTGGAGGATGTTGGAGGGAACAAAGATGCTTTAAGCCCACCAGCACCAGGAAGTGGATTCAGCCTGCACAGCCCTGCAGCAATGGCAACTGGGCCAGGGAGACTACAGAATCACTCTTGAGCATGATGCCAACTCTGCAGGAGCAGCACCTCAGCTAATGTGTTTGGTGTGTGGCTTTGTAGCAGAAAAAGTTTCAGAAAGCAGGATCAATAAGGACAAGAAAAAAGAGAAGGAGGAAAGAAGAGGCAGAAGGGCAGACTGGAGTTCAGAGAGGGTCTTGTTCCCACTTTATGAGATTTTGATATCAAATATGAAGCGTGCTGGGCCAGATTTCTTCCTCAGAGACCAATGCAGAAGTTTCCTCCATTCTCAAAGGGACTCCTTCTTCATGGTAGCCTTGCCTGAAAAGGAGCGGGTTGCAGGGTTGGGCTGGCCCAGCTCTGGGCTTACCCTGTGGGTACCACTGCACCTCAGGTACTTGGGCACTGCAAGGGTTTCAAGGTGATCAGAGGATCACCTTCACAGCCCTTCTGCTGTAAGAAATAGGATGTTTGCAGGGCCTGAGAGTTGTCCCTTTCACATGGGAGAGCTAGAGCTTGTATTTTACGGATGTTCCCTCAGTGGGATCCTGCAAGATACCACTAAAAGTAATAAGGAGATTGATCCTCTACAGCTCTGGATAACTCTCATCCCTGCATGAGAGTTAGGGAGAGATCTTACCTGTTGCTCTGCAGTTTCTGCAGAGTCTGCACTCATTCTGAGCTGAGTGCTAGTGCTGCTGAATGAGGGCAATATCTCCTCTTGTCTTTTAACAGGGCCCAGATCTTGTTTTCCTGTGGTGTTTGGAGCATTCCTGTTTTCAGGTTGGTTTGTTCTCTTTTGTGCAGGCTAGGATGTCATTGAAAACTAGTTAAGTGTGTCTGAAGGGACAGAAGTGTTGGAACATCGAGTTTCTGGGTGGCTTGACTCTGTCCCTCCAGATTCTCAGGTGGACAGACTAGACAAAGCAGGGAAAGGAGAAGGCATCTCACTTGTTATAATTATTTTCCAATGACAGAAATTCTTGTCCTGCTTTATGGAAATCAAGGGAAAGTGAGGGTCATTGTTGTATCTCATAGACACTTCAGCCATTTCCCCCCCTCTTTTCCAGAGATAATTTTGAAATGTCATAAAAAGCTATCAAGCTGCATCCCAGATGGTTCCTTTCCTGATGTCACCTAAAGTCGTGCTGGTGTCCCAGGGACTTTTCTGTTGGCCTTCTCAGTGATCTTCTACAAGAGCAATGCCTGTCATGCTGCCCACAGCCACCTTGTTGCCAGAGATGTTCAACTCCATCTCCTAGGATGCACTGGAGTATCAGATCACATGCATATAATCTTTACTCTGGGAAGAAGAAAGAAAAAAGAAGGAGGGGGGAAACTTTTCATTCGTTTTTGACTGAGAGCCAAACTTTTCCAAAGAAAGTAAACAGTTTTCATGAAAACTTTCAATTAATTGCAAACCATGTTTCTAGTAAAACCTCACTATCAACGGTTTTGTTTCTGTCATACTCTAAGCCTTTCAAAGGAGGAGACCTTTAAAGCCCAAATACTGTTTTCTGGTGGGAAAAATCTGTGAAAAATTGAGCAATTGTCAAGTTTCAGTGATTATGTCCACTTCCCACTGCCCTGCAAAATAGCACTGGATCCAGAGTGAATCCAACGGCTTTTTGTTTGTGGGCCAAGCAGGCCAGTGTGCGATCTATCTAAAAAGACACTCTCAAACTCCCAGTAATCTGTTAATTAACCACTGATAAATGGTGGGCTTATTCCTAGGTGGGAGAGTGGGGGTTTAATCCCAGTGCTTTCTGATGCAGCCCAGGGGCTGCACAGCTGTACAGCTGTTCTGGCACCATATGTGCTGGTCCAGTACATCTGCGGGTGTTTGTCTTTATGGGGAGCAGAGCGGGGACAGCTTTACAGTAAATCCAGCCCTTACTGCTCTAAAAGCTGCCTGTTTTTAGCAAAGAGTGTCCAGATGAAAGGCGTATTTGCCCAATTCAAGGAAAGTCTATTTTTTCCTGGTGACAAGCATCTAAGTCACTTTGGAATGCACCAGTCATCCCAATGCCGGTGTCGCCAGTTCCCAAGGCTTGGCCCCACCTGACCACCCAAAGCCTGATCTTGGGATCTCCCTCTGCAAGTCCGGACAACACCCAGCCTTGATGGTCTGAGTGGTGCCAGACTTGGAGCCTCTGCTTACTTCCCTCTGGGAGCTCTCCCAATAAAACCCTTACTCACTTGGGAGTTTAGAACTGCTTGTCGAATTACCTTTGTCTGCCACTCAGACCGGGGTTCCTGCATTTGTGCTGACCTTGTTCCTGTCTCCTGCCTGTCCCTTAGCTGCCTGTCTCTGCTGGTTTCCTTCTCTTCCGGAGGGCTGGGCACAGGACTGCGCACGCCGCTGCTGCCTCGTCCCCTCATGCCCTCCCAGGTTGGAGATGTGCCGAGGGGCTGCTCCGTACCACCGCCCTGTGAGAGTCCCTCCAGGCTTGGTGTGGCTGTGTCCCACAGGGTGCCTGTGGCTTTGTGTGTTGGGGACAGAAAAATAGATGGTACAAGCCAGATAAACAGCTAAACAATATGCTTTGTCCTGTGCCTGCTGTCCCTCGAGAGCTGCTCTCTCAATGCAGCAAGCCTGGTCCTCTCCAACTTCATTTAGGAGGTGGCAGGCTTGGGTGCACTCCAGATATAGTGTGACATGCTTGTTTTCCTTTTCCTTGCTTGAAGGGTTTCGAAGGATGATGACTGTTTTGCCGCTGCTCTCTCCCCTCACTGGCAGCAGCATTCTCACGTGCGCAAGCCAAGATGAGGGCTGCTGTGATGGAAAGCTGGCGGCTGTGGGGATTTGTATGCAGAGGGGCTGCACGTGTATCTCAGTGGTTGTTTTTGTGCTGCACGTGTTGGCCTTGAAGCATTAGCTTTGCCTGATTTTAGAAATGAGTGTCATGATGAAAGGTGTATTTACCTTGTTGACTTCAGATGAGGTGTTTTCCAACAGTGTCTATAACCACTGAAGGTCATGTTCCCATAGTTCATTCCCTCCTCTTTTCCTCCTTTCCTCTTTCCCCCTCCTTATCTCTCCATTTTAAATCTATGGAGAGGCTGATAACCTCTGGAAAGCAGGTCTTCAAATCTCCCTTCTCTGGGAGAATTGCAGATCTGTGCCCTTTGCTGAAACCCTGCACCGCGGAGGCTGCGGCGCAGCTTGCAGAGTGATGCAGGCAGCCAGTCCAGCCACTACCTGGAGTTCTGTCAGCAAGGCAGATTTTAGGGTAGCACGTACAAGTGTGAACCCCTCCAGGCTTTAGAAGTATTATTTCAGTCTTGGCTTCGTTATCTGGGACAAATATCAGCTTAAGCTGTCAGTGATGCTCTACTTCACCAAAGGTTTATACCCTTTGACTGAAGTGTTTTCAGGCATGCTTGGTATTAAACACATTGCCTTTCACATCAGTGAATTGATGCCACTATGGTTTTTACCCTGTAATGAGCTTTGTGGTGCTTTTTATTTCCCATGGCTGTTGTAAGCATATATAAAGTGTGTGTATGTGTGGTTGGATCAGTTTTGGGCAGCTGAGGGAAAAAACAGGGGTTTACAGTCAGGAAATCTGGCCAGGCAATGAACAATACCTGAAGATGGTGTGGTAGTTTGGGTAAGTCAAATTACAATTCCAAATTATCTGCCTTTTTTTAAGGAAAAACATGACATAATGGAGATATACTAGTGATTTATTTGTCCAGTCAAAAGTGCTTTGATTTTGAAAAGCAAGTGCAGAATACTTAGAGAAACTCACAGCAATCACATAATTTCCATCCAGCCACAGGATGGAGTGTGCCTGTGCAGAGCATTCATTAAGTTTGATGTAATCATGATCTGATTGGAAGCGGGTCAGAAAAACAAAAAGGGCTGATTTTGGGTAAAGAAATAATTTTCTGTGAGTAATTAGGGTATGTATTCACGGGTAAAGCATTTTGCAAATGCTAGCTGCTGTGTAAACATGCTTATAATTGTTATTAATGAAGTAAGGAAATATTTTGACAGACAGCAGTCAAGATGAACTTTTCCAAGACATGGTGTTTCCATGAACATGTAGGAACTATCAATCCATATGTACAGAGGATACAGATGATGCTTTAGCCAGCTGAACTGATACCAATAAGGCTGCAGTTTTCTTTGCCCCACATACTTTTTTGATCTTGGCAGGACTACAGCAGGCAAAGTTGTGGTCACCCATGTTCTCATGGCTGCAAAGAGGACCAATGCAAGAGGCTGTTTGAATGTTCCCAGTCAGGCAGTCTGCAGCTGACCCTGACCAGCAGTTCCCCTGCCACTGCTCAAACCCACTGACTGGCCCTTGGTGCTACTTCTGTTTTGCCCAGCTCCCTGCCTGCCACCTGGATGCTGACTGCTGGCTTGTCACCCCTGCCTGCTCCAGGGTAAAGGGAATGGGGTTTTGGCACTTGCCAGCACTGACATTTTGAGGAAAGCACATGCTTTCTTAGGAGATGTACAATTTTTGTTCAGAAAACTGGAAGCCCCAAAGTTTTTCCACTTTGGTTTCAAGAGAAGTTTCTTTTCCCTTTCTTTTTCTTTTCTCTGGGATGTGAGAGCATATGGAGGCTTCAGTAACTTCTTTTCATCTTCCACAAGCTGTTTTGTTTTATTTTTTTAGTGCAAAATAAGTATTTCCTCTGAAAGAAGGAATTTCTTTCCCAATATCCTAAGTCTAGCTCCTGAGCATAGGGTGCTGATTATTTGTGGAAGATGTGTTGCTAAAAAAGAGAAGGAAGGATTAAAACTACCAGGAAATCTTTGCACAAGAGCATCTTATCCTATCTTACCCAAGAGTTTCCTTGCAGGTCTAAAAGGGGTATGATAGCTGCAATATTCGTTTCACATGATTTTATTCTTGAGCTGATTCCCCTCTGCTGGCAGTGCAGAGGAGCGCGGGTCCGTGGCCGGTACCGCAGCAGCTCCCTCCCTGCCGGCTGTGCTGGAGTGCACAGTGACTGGTCCCACTGGGCCAGTACTGGGAGCAGTGAGCATGGATGGATGACATGCCTTGCTGTCCCTCCTCACTACACGGAGGGAAAACAGGGCTTTTCACACCCTCAGTCAGGCACAAAATGCTTGCAAGGATAAAAAATGTTTTGTGCAGGAATATTTCTGAAATGTTTTGGGAACTTGAACTGCACAATGTTAAAAATATCCAGCAATTTAACACCATGTTTGCATTTTCAAAAGCTGATATATGGGTTTGAAGTATTACCTTTCATGAGTACAGTTCTAAAAACCAACATAATTTCACTTGAAGATTAAATATCCTTATGACTTGATTTCAAAAGTATTTCAAATCCCCAAGTCAGAGGAGACAAAAAAAATCTTTCCTTTTTCCTAGTTTTCCTCCTTCTCCTCTTTCCTGTTCTAATTTTTCCTTTTCCCTTCTACTTCGATTTCCATTCTTTTTACAAAAATAATTTGCTTAAATCACTGAGGATTCTTAAAATGCTTCTCTGACCTAAATTTCCATCTCCATTGGAAGATGAAGTTCATTGCTGGAGATGGGCTATATGCTGCAGGGTGGTACAAGAAAGGTGGGAACAGAAGTAAGTGACAGCAAATTTATGAGGTCCCATCTTGCAAATTTATGTGAAGGAAAATAAAAGCAGTTTTAAGGGTGTATCTGTATGACTGAACTTCAGTCTGTGACAGAGATGCAAAAGGCCCATTTCCTCTGTTAACACAGGAGCCAACTGAACCACAGAGCTGTTGGAAAGGTGCTGAGGGCAAAATCACTTTTGAAGTTTTTTAATGGCCATATAAGCCAATCTGGGATTGTGAGACTCCTACTAGGGCGCCAGGAGGAGGAGATGCCTTATCTCCTCACTGTGGTGACCTGCTGACAAAGTCCAGCTGCTGTGAATAAGAAGCCACAAAATATTTGTTTATCTAAAATGAAAAAATCCTCAAACCTTGATAAAACAGGGTGGTCAGTAGGAATCTGACTCAGATGGAATGTTCATCGTTTCACTTCAGCTGATGTGTAAGAGTCTTTTAAAAAAGCAGTAGCAATGCTTTTAGTGATGGAGAGAGCTCACCAGATTTAGCACCTAAATGTTAGTCCTTTATTTTATCTCTACACTTTGGTGCCTTCAATAGCCAGCTGGTACAACATGTCAAGTGTGCCATTGGAGCTGGGATGAAAAGTCCCATGGGATGCATTTATCCTTTGATTTTAGATGTCCCAGGCTAACTGCTGGACTTCCACACTAGTGGGGCATAAGTAGCTGAGAGTGATTCAGCTACCTCATCAGGGTAGGTCCAAGCAAGTCACCACCTTCATTGGATTTGAGATCCCAGATGTGTGTTTATTTAGAAACAAATTGAAAATGTCATTGCACCACTTGATTGGACCTTGGGAAATCCATCTTCCTCTCTCGTAATTTGTAGACCAGCAAGTGACTTTGCCCCATTCCCTTTGACTAGGATGCCTTCCTAACTTCTGAAAGATCAAAAATTCCTACTGTCCCCTAAGTTTCAGGCAGCAACTGATCAGTGATTAAGCACCAGTTCTCTCTGCAGTCAGTCAAAATTTTTCTTCTAGTTTTCACATCTCAGAGAGGATCTGTGACCTTTACTCAGCCTCCTGCTCTACGCAGGAGATGGTCCATTGGTGCAGCCCCCTGCCCACACTTGCCTTGGCTCTGCCCAGCTGCAGGCTGGCAGCAGGCAGACGAGCCCAGAGTCAAAGAAGCTGTTGGCTTCATGGAATTTACCCTGTGAACTGGAGCTCGGGGGCTTGGTTTGGAACTCGTTCACATCCTGCCAGGTAGGATTCGCTCTGTAGACCACCTGATTTTTAATATAGGACTGAGGATTTAACTCTGATCAGAGCAAATCTGGGCCTGGACTCTGCTCTTCCATAAATCCTCTAGGATCCTTCACAGAGGATGACAGTGTGGATCTGCTCTTCTCTGGCAGAAGTTAAAACTGTGGCACCTAGTGATACAAACCTCTTTCCCTGTCCATGCCAGTGTGATTTGCTGGACTGTCCCCTTTGCTTGCTTGTCTTGTCTCCAACCTGCTGGAGAGCACAGAGTGTAGTGTGGGAGGGTGGTTTCCTATCAAGCAGCTGTAATAGCTGCTGCTGTGGAGGCTGGCTGACAGCTGCTGGAGAAGCCTCTGCTTTTGCCTCCCTCCCCTCTGCCATGGGCTAGCTGCTTGCTGTGAGAAGCCAGATTTGTTCTATTAAAAGTGTTTTCCCGGATAGAGGGAAGTTCTCATGCACTCTGCCCTGGCCGCCCCTGACCCACACAGACTCTGATGTGAGCAGTCTTTCATTGAGCACAGCTCAGTGATTGGAAGCAGACCTGACTGGGAGACCCACACGTGCTCACCCCAAAAAGAATGAGGGCACAGAGTGTGTTTGGGGCAGGCAGAGGTGGTCTCCATCCTGGGGCTTCATGGGGAGAGCCACCATCCCATCTCCTTAGGGCAGCAGTACCCCTCGGGTGTCTGGGCTAATGTGCAGGTTGTAGCCTCAGGAAGCCTCTCCAACTGCCTGCTAGGTCTGGAAAAATAGCAGTTGTATTAGCAGGTGAATTGAAGCTAGGGTTTTCAGAGGTCTTAGGGACAGAAATGTAAATTGTTTGCAAAATCGAGAGCTTGGATTTAGCTCTGTGGGTTTTGCAGCTGCCCTGGTGTTACCTGGGTGAAAACACATCCTGCTGTGAGCTGTACAAACACTGCCTCACTCATTTCTCACACTCCAGCCCCTGTAGCAAGTCTGTGACACCCACAACAGCACAGGGAAGTGTCAAATGTGGTTGCAGAGATGATGCCTGAGCTGCTTTCCTGGGTCTGGTGAGGGTGATGGTCCAAGAGGGGGGAATCAGGGTGCTGTTCCCTTTGCTTCCACAGAGCCTGGGCTTTACCAGGTGCTTGCCAGAGACAATTTTGTCATGGAAAACCTAGTGGGATTTTTTTGATAACAAAACTTCAGAACAAAACACCTGCCTGTGCTATTTTTATCAGAAGGATTTGGGAAAATCTATAACTCAAAGCTTAATTTAATGAAGAAAAAACTTCAAATATTAGCAAGACATTAATAAACCTCCCATTTAAAACCCGTAAATCAGAGTGTCAGAGTGTCAAAACAAATCTGAAATGTGTAAATTGTTTGAGGCAATGCAAAGGAAGTTCTATCTCAGGTAAGCTCAACCAGGTAGAAGCTAATGCTATCCCAGGATGGAAAACTGAGCTGAAGGGATGGATATCACTCCCGCTGGGCTCCAGTGTGCCTGCCTAGGTGGGATGCCACAGTGTTCTCCACACTCCCTTCTGGTTCTGTTACTGCAACTGAACTCAGGAGGTGACATTCAAGTATATAAGCTATGCCCCCAGAATTTTTTGCTTTGTCTGTTTGGTTTGTGTTTTGTTTTGTTTTAAGGAGCCCGTGAGGCTCAATATTAGCAGGAGAAATTTCGACATACAGGGGGAATGCTCCAACAAGCGTCTGTCAGGTGGCTGGTGAGCAGAGAGTCTTCTAACAGCAGGCAGGAGGCAGTGTTGGGAGCACAGGGCAAGGTGCCAGGAGCTTGTGAGGTCTCAGTGACAGAGGGAAACGAAGTGATTGCTCACTGCCACAGCAGTCTGCGGCACTGAGAAAACCACTTCATTTCCCTGTGTCTTTTCATAGTGAGGCAGAAGGATTTGCTAGTTTCTGAAGCCAAAATATTTTGATAGTAAAATGTCTCGTGTTCTCACATAATTTTGACAGGATCTGGATTCTGGGTGTTATTTTTCAGAGTCCCTTACAAAAGGCAGACTCAATTTCTTCCCAGAGAAAGGTCTTATCAGGGAAACACCCCTCCAATGAATTTCCTGTGCAGGGACATATCCTGAGAAGTGGATTTAATTTGCCCTTTGTTTGTGGCATCTAATTTAGAAAAAGAAGGAGAATTTTCTATTTGCCGACATTTAAACATTTTTTCACCTGAATGAATCCCACAGGCCTCTTTTCAGGACTGTTCTCTGATTAAGATATCTGATGAACACAACTCTCTCCATGTAAAAGAGTTTCTTTGAACTCCTTACAGAGTGCCTTGCATTGAGCCTCATTTGGAAGGGAAGCCAGGCAGCACTTTTAGCTGCAGTTTACACTTGGACAACTGGTGCACCCAGTGATTAAGGAACTTGGCCCAAGTCATATGGTGAGTTTGTGGCACACCAGAGGTTGGTTTTTCATATTGGAGCTTCAGACTAGTGCCCTCATTTTTGGTCATCCTCCTTTTTCATATCCTCAGTCACTGCTGCCTTTTCTTCCCATATAATAATGACTACATTAACTTGTCAAATAAATGTCCACTCAAGTAGCAGTTAATTTCAAGTGAGAAGTCTGGGATGTGACACCTACACCATGAAGAGCTTATAGGCAAAATTCTTGGGAAATAATGTGTTCTCTTCACTTCTCCATGAGTACTCCAGACCCCTGCTCCTCCAAAGGACAGCAAAACCTAACCCTGTGTTAGACACCTCAAGTCTCTAGTGTGCCAGAGCTGTTGTGGTAGCTGTGGCTTCAGTCCCTCTCCCAGCCCAGGTTTAGGGTTAGCAACAAACCATGAGCTTATGCTCTCATGACAGGGGACCTTCTCATTACAGTATCTGCCAGACCTCACCCTTAATAGTTCACACATTACCTTTAATAACTGTACCTTGCATGCCCCTACAAATTACAAATGTTTGTCTGAGGTTAAAAATGTGATTCCCAGGACATTTATATAAAGACTTCTATGCATTTCTTGAATGAAAATGGTTCATGGTGTAGTCATTAGCTTTATTTGTCATATTGAGTGAACATTTGACAGTCCAAGCAAATTCCTGCCTGTTAGCTAGAAACACGGTTTCTCCTGCAGCATTTTATAAACTTCTTCTGGCAATGGTACAAAACACAGAGAAGTTATCGAGCCACATTCCCTGCAGCTGTTGTAATTTGTACAAACTGATTTCTTATTTCACCATGGGAATAAAATAATGATATTCTTAATAATAACAATGATGACGATGCTGACATAGTTATTACATTTTCATCAGACGATCTCTGAGCACTTTATAAACTAGAGCTAAACTTCAAAATAAATAATCCTGCAGGACACATAAATACCACATTGTATTTTGCATGGTCCCATTAGGCTACAGAAAAGATAGAACAAATCCTAACTTATGGACTACCTTAACTTTAAATCTTCTTTTAACCATGTTGTTAAAAACTGAAATATTCATTCCCCTCAACACTTTCAAAATTAAAATTTCCTTCTTGAAATATTCTGAGAAAGTCTAAAGAGCAGTCATAAAGTATGATAATATGTGCTAAATTCCCTCAACCCTTCTTATGTTGTTTTCCACATAGTTACTCAAAGGTGTGAAAAATGGGAATTTTCTTATTTTTGAAACATTGCTACTGTGTTAAATAAAATAACAAAATGCTTGAAACCGCATGTGGGCAGCTCTTTTTATACAGAAAATACTTTTATTTAGAACTATTTGAAAGTTTATACTTTGAAAAATCTGAAGATTGTTTCTGTTTACCCCCTTCTCTTTGGACAAAATTATCTGTTAAAGCAAATTCCTTCATGGTAACCTCCTCTCACCTCCAAATCCCCGAGGATTGTTTTGTACTATCTTTATTTAAACTGATAGATAGGCAAATATTCCTCATCTTGTATTGTGGTTGTGTGGTTTGCTTCTCCTTTGCTGCTCCTTTGAGTGCTGATCACAGACTAATGCACATACACAGCTCTGCACTATACTAACCAAAGACATGCTATTTAAATTGAGTGCTTAAGAATATATCTTCCATTACATGCAAAACTACTTGTAGAATCCAGATTATTAATTTTCTCTGTTGGATTGTTTGGGTATTCCGTACATTATAAGAGGGAATAAAATCCCTCAAACACTTGGAAATATGAAAAAGCACTTGCAAAACAGCATTTGCAATAAAGAGACCTTCTCCCTCCAAATCAGTCTAACAGAAAGTAGCAATTGCTATAAAGCCAGAGACAGTAAGTCAGCCTGGCCAAATGCAACTAACAATTATATATTTCCCTTTAAATTATTTGCCCAAGGTCACACTGCAAATCAATAGCAGGTTCGATAATTTAACCCAAGAGTCCTGAAACTCAATATCCTGCTCTCACCATTAGAAAACCACTTCACAACTGGCTTCCAACCTGGGAATGATACATGACATAAGGAGAAAAACTAGATATTTCAGGTTTTTTACCCTGTGTACTGGTCATTTTTATAGAGTTTCTGCTTATCTTGGCCTAGTATAATAAATACTTAGACACATTTTCTGTAAAAATATCTTGAAATGCTGTCAAAAGCTGCTGGATTTGTTGAAAATTACTTCTGGGGCTGCTGTGAGAACTACTAATATTATGTGTGCCTTCTTCCCTTGTTTGAAGAGTAATTCATATGGCCAAGTTGAGAAATATTCAAGTAGTAATAGAAATGGCAAACCTTTTTTTTTCATTGAAAAATTTCTCAGATATTTCTTCCAGTCTTCTGGCATTCTTGACATTGACATAAATGTACATCAGACTAAAAGTAGATTTATGCCTCTTTTTTCCAAAGATTCAAAATATTTTTATATTTAAAAATTAGGTTTTTTTCCTATTCTTTTACTTTCTTAAGATTAACTGCAATAGAATAAATAAGACCAAGGGGCTCTAATTTAATTTCCACTCTTTGATCCACTCTGTAGATTCCAAAATAAAATTTGTCAAAGGAAAAGTGTTTTTAAAAAAAATCTAAAATTTAGGACAGGTTGTAATAATTTAAAACATAATACGTATGAAAAAATGGAGCAATAACCTCTGGATTTCCTGTTAGAATTTTAAAAGGAAAAGGAAAATTTCTGAGTTATAAAAATTATTTAGTATGCAGAATGGAAAAACACTACGTCTGTTCCCTTGGGACTCCCTGAAGCAGAGAAGAAGAAGGAGCCCCTGCGCTGGGGGTTTAGGACCTGCCCCTGCAGTGATTTTGGGTGTGCAGAACTGCATGGAGGGGCATCCTGATGAGATAATTTGGTGTTGGAGACATGGTATTGAACTTGCTGCGTGTTCTGAGAGCTCCAAAACCACACCACAGGCTTATCTTTAGATGCCCCCTCTAGGTGTGTGCTGCAAGGTTGTCATCAATTTTCCTGCCATCTCTGCTCTTGCAAAAGCCGCCTACAGCAGGTGTTCCCCTAGTTCACCCACTCACAGCCCACTAGATAATTTTTCAGTCCTGACCTCAAGCAGCTAAAGGTTTTTCCTGTCCTTCAGAGACTATATGTACAGGGAATTATAATTAGAATAGATTTTATTGTGAGGCAGCAAAAGGTCCCACTCAATTCTCCTAGTGCAGGGTCCCCAGAGGCCCTGGCCAGTAACAAGGTTACAACAAAGTAACAAGGATGATTTGAAGAGACCAGTTAGGAACTGGTAGCCTGATGTTGTGCTTGGATGGTGCACATCTGTGGGATCCCTTTTCCAACCATAAACCCTAGGATGGCCAAACTCTGAGAGTGGATTATCTGCAGATGAGAAAGCTTTTTGTCACTTTGTTACCTTTCTCCACATCACTGGTGCTGGACAGTCCTTAACCAAATGCCCGCTGTCTCACAACCACAGGGAAAATCCTCTGCTCTGTCTTCTGGGATGCTCTGACTTCATGACCTTAAGAGAATCATAGGCAAAGGAGTCATGAGGTCTCCTGAGACCCTCTGGTGAGGTAAATCGCCAGAGGCAGATGGAGGAAGCCTGAAGGGATTAGGTGATGATGTACCAGCGATTCTGACAAACTGTCATGATGTTCTCCTGGAGGGGAGGAAACCAGGCTCTGCAGTTCAGTTTGCTGCAGTGGCAGTGAAAGCAGAGTGTACACACAGTGGGCACAGTGAGCAATACTGACAATGATGATCAGAGAAGTGTCTTGAGGGGATGGAGCCTTCCTGGGCTCTTCAGATGCAGAATCCAGGGTAGGTACAGGATAGAGGAAGAGCCACAGCTAGCTCATATAGATTGCATCAAGCAGATATTGCCTGCCAGTGTTAGGACCATCATATATTCCATAGAAGTTTCCCACTGCTTGTTTGAGCCAACATCACTGTTCTCTACACAGCAAGTTCACTCGCACCAAGCACAGGGGCTTGCTGGGCCACGGGTCAGCAGTAAATCATCAGGGGAAGAGATCTCCAAGCCTTAAATTGTTAAAAATGGTCTTTCCTGCTTACCCATGACAGATATATTGCAGGACTGTGAGGGATCACATGGTGGACCATACGAACAAAACACATTTTCTACATTCTATGAGCAGATGCATGTCCTAAAAGAAAAAAATGTGGCTCCCATTGTCTCCTATCACTGGCTACATTAGCAAAAGCATTAACCAGTATTTGCTCCTCTTAGTGTCTTCCCACTCTTCCAGTTAGAACAGCCATTCCAGAGCACTACATGGTGTTTTCTGCAGACTGTTAAAGGGTTATGGTAGGGTCATTTGAGACTTCAGATTGCAGGAAGCAGTGCAGAGCTTCCAGGCTCTGGGCATGGCTCTCTGCCAATCCATACTTTTGTTGGTCTTCATTCTAGCAGGAGAGTCTGAGAAAAAGAGTAGAATTTTGGTCCCTCATCTAAGGTTTGTGTGTATGGAGATTTGCTATCATAAGTAGCATGATATGACTGTTCTTTCTCAGTCTGGCTGTAGGATTTAAATAGATCATTATTGTTATCCCAGTCTTGTAAAACTACTAAGACCCAACCTTGCCCTTGGATATGTGTGTAAATTTTTTACTAATGCCAGAATAGCCAAAGAGATCTTAAGGGAAGCCCTGATAAAAAGGTTGGAGATTAAGACCTACCAAAAACATGGCATTCAGAAAAAATCCCTGCAGTCAATCAAGTTACACTGATGTAGAAATCCTGTCTGGGCAGGGAAGATTTGACTCCTGGGTTGAACTTCATGTCTTCACAGTTTGGGAATACTTTGATCTGGTATGTCTGAAGGGACCAGGCTAAAACACCTCAGTCTTTGCCCCAGGGTCATCTGGAGCTGAAATCCTCTTCAGGCTCATTTCTTGTTTGAAATGAGATATATTTGTTCCATACAGTGCAATGGAAAATTCTGAAACTTAAACAGACTTGTGGTCCCTGTGGCCCCTGTATGTGTTCTCTAACATGCTACACATTACAAGAGCAAACATCATGGGCAGCTCTCCTCCCACTGCAGTGTGTCCAGCTTGTGCCTGGTGTGCAGAACAGCTCACCTAGGAATGCACTATTTAAACTTCATCAGAAATACACCACCAAGGATAAATTAGATGAAAACTCATGAGCTGGGGTCTTGTGTGATATCAGTAGGAGACATCACCTGATAAGAGGCCACTTTGCAATCTGATCCTGCATTTGTCTTTATCATGTGTGCAGGTGATGCTGGGAGAACATGAATCTGTTAGCAGGCAATTTACTTGTGCCTTGCCAAGGCCATCTGCAGGCTTCTCTTTTTCACTGTGAATTACTGTAACATCAAAAGTGGCATCTGCTCCTTCTTGGGAAAAAGCCAGTGTCGAGTAAGCAGCCAGCAAAGCTGTCTGTGATCCATCAATCTTCCTTGTACCAACAGCATCCTAAAGGATGTGAAAATTGGAGATGAATGACTAAAAGTGGGATACAAGCCCCTCAACCCCACTTAGGGAATGTCTTTCTTTAATCACTTGCAATTACTCCACATTTTCCATCACAAGAGATGAAAAGCCTGTCCACACTCCTGAGACACTTCACCACTGTAAAGAATTTGGAAAGCAATGATCAGACAGTGAAGCCTGGAAATTACTCCAGAGGTAAGAATGAAATTTAATGAAGAATGGTGAGGATAGATGCGGACTGCTAATAATACAGTATGCTTAGTATCTGCAGTTCACACCTACTCATCTCAACTCAGCATTACTACTTGGTTGATTTTTTCACAAAACATCAGAAAAACCAATATGTTCCCTCAGGTTACACAATTTCTTATATCCAGAAGTAGGCACACAACATATTTGCAACCAAGTAGTAATTTTACTGAAAAGGTTTTATTAAAATATTGGTCTTAAAAATGGGGAGAGGCTTTGGAGCTGGTACCTTTAAATGAAGTATTTCATATTGCTATTCCAATGACCATTATCTTCCAGGAACTGCTCAGGCTCAATGCTTGCAGCATGGTCTGGCATGAGCTTATCTTGCACATTTTTTTCTTTTCACTTTGATGCAAAATCATGTTTGGAAAAGAAGCAGACAAAAGATTGCTTTGCTCAGACTTTGTATTCCAGCAGGGTGGTATGCTAGAACTACAGTGAAAGGGGGTTGGTGCTGTTTATTTAATGAAAGAAACCAAACTACAACCACAGATTTAGATAAATTACAGGTCTTAGCTTTAAGATTTATTAGTTTTGAGGAGAAAAACAGAGTTTTTCCCAGGCCAATTTTTGCTACTGACACTGCATTCTTGGAAAAATATGTATTTGGAAGAAAAGCTTCTTTCATTCATTCTTTGGGATACACATGAGTTATACTGAACACCATCTTCTGATGAGGTAAATCCCATTTACAAAGAGTCCCATTTCTCTCCTAGAATTAAATATGCCCTACTACAGCTCCAGAATAAGTCACCCAGGTCTGGACAGATCTCTCCTCATCTGGCTCTAACAAACTCTTCAATGTGTACTGAAAAGGTGCAACTCCCTGACAGAGATGATGCCC
Source organism: Formicarius rufipectus (assembly GCA_013399695.1). Taxonomy (NCBI): domain Eukaryota; kingdom Metazoa; phylum Chordata; class Aves; order Passeriformes; family Formicariidae; genus Formicarius; species Formicarius rufipectus. The sequence continues at coordinate 1,690,485 of VXAU01005056.1, read as the reverse complement.
AGGACACATACCTTGATCTGGCTAGCAGGTGTAGACATCTCATTGTTTGTAGCAGATAGGCTCTTCTCCCTGCTGGAAGCACCTTGCCATGCTGCACCATGAACTTTAATTGCAGTGTTTTTGAATTTTTCCTTATGCACGAACACCAACCCCTACGTAAATCTAGGTACATAAGCAAAGTTTGCTGCCAGGTCCCAAGGGCCATCAGACAGGATGCATGGTGGCAAGGAAAGGGTAGAGAGCTGCAGAGCTCTTGCAGAGAACACCCTTTAACTCTGTTTAGCCTGGAATAGTATTTGCTGTTGATAAATTATCATAAACTCTTAAAAGGGAGCAATAGTAATGTAGCCTACTTAAGGAAGAGAAGCTGAATCAGAAAAACAGAAATAAAAGTGGGAAACCTCAAGGACTCCCTCCTTAATCAGTCTGTATCCCTTTCACCTCACACTCCCATTATGAAGTCAATGGCAACTTCCCCTCTTTTGCCACTGAGCCCAAGATGCTTCATAAACAGTTCATGTGGCACAAATCAGCATTGCTACAGCAGGGAGGTGCTGACCTACCCTGGCTGAACAGCTACCCTGGAGAGCTATTCCCCCTTACCCCCTTAGGACTAAGTAAGTCATGTTTCAAGAAATAGATGGTGAAGTCTTTTCTTTTAGACTCCTCTTTTTTTTTTTTTTTTTTCAGTAGAGTTTAGTGGGTTGTTTTTAGAACAAACCAGTCCATCATCTTTAATTGGAAGTCATGTGCTCTGCAGAACCCTTCTTTTTGTTCAGTGTTTTTGCTGTTCTGGAAAGGTGGATGTTTTTTGTTGTTTGCTTCTTTGTTTGATATTTTCTGGAGGGGGTGATTGTTCTTTCCAGAAAGGCAAGAAGCTAAGTAAGAAGAGTCTGAGTGAAGAGAATGTTGTGAAGCAGAGGAGCTGTTCTTTATGGCTGGATTCTGCTTCTTCTGTGCTAATTGGTACAGAATGGGAATGAATGCAGATGCTGAAATACAAGAAAAAGAGCTGAGTGACCTCAAACCCAGACAATATCATGCTAATTATTTCACATAAATCAGAGCATAAGGAGCTTTGGCACGCTCTGTTCAGTCAATAGGAATAATTTGTTACAGTATAGGAAAGAAAATAAGGGCAAATTGGAGGCCTGGTTCAGACAGGAGTGAATTCATTGATTAAATACAACTGTGTCTGATCGTGCATGAGCTGAGTTGGAGCTGTAATTCATAACTCTGCAGTCATTAAAACTAAGTGCATTCTTCGAAATGCAGGCTGAGCAATGCTTCACTAAATGTCTGTGCCTTATGCAAAACCAAAACCTACTCTCAAGTGTAGGCTATAGACTTTGTGTTAGTAGGGGCTCCTCAAAGACATCCAGCATTTCATGCCTTTGGTCCCAAAAGGAATAGTGAGTAAATTGTTTTCATGGGAACTCTGACTCTTCTCCAGTGAAACACCCACAAACAGTAAGCAAAACATGTAATGTAAAACAGCCACCCAAAATATAGGACCTTTACAAGGCAGTAAGAGGGAGAAATTGACAATGGATTCAGCCACCTTTTGTAAAAGAGCACTGAAATCCTGCTGCCTTTGGTGCAAGAGGAATCAGACCAGTAAAGGCAATGTCTCCATGTGCATCCTCTGCACTTGAAATGCTCAGCCAAAAGCCCATCTTTTCTTGTGAGACAGTATCTGGGCAAATTTTGGAGCCAGAAGAAGTATTTTTTTGGCAGCCTTTTTTGTTTATTGCTTCTCATTCATCTAGACTTTCTTGTCAGAAAAACAAAACAATATTCACAAGCTTCTGATTTAGAGCAGCTAAGGAGTCATCCAATTTCTATCTCCCTTGCCTCAATAACAAGAAACATATAAACCCAGTGTTAGCGAAGTCCAGTCAACATACCTCCAAAAATGTCACCTTTTTCTCTGCTTCTTGCTTGTAACTTGGTGTTTTTGGAGAACAGGGAGAAAACAGAAGCATTGGGCCAAGGGAGAGTTTCATGGTCAAAAATGCAGTATTTGCTGCTTGTGAAAAGAACAAATATTTGCACATATCAGCATTTCAACCTCAAATAATTTTGTTTTAGAATCCAAAGTTGTGGAGGGAGCATTTCACTCTGGTTTTGCTGATGTACTCCAGTTTGTGTAACTCTTCCCCCGTCTGTGGATTGTTATGTTAGGAGCTTTCATCCTCACCAGCTGATCTTTTCCCCAGTGTCACGTTGATTTATTTGTGTTCTTTGGGATTCTGATAATATTTCACCAATAAATTAGTTTTAAATTAGACTTTCTCTTGTGCCTTTTATGTTGGACATTTATTCAGTACATGTGCTGGAAAGGAAATTTCATTTCTGAGATACTTTATTCTTCTTTTTATCACCCTCTTCAACTACAGATGTGCCAGCTGTTACATTTATTTTACTTTGGGTGAAAGTCACAAAAACACTGCATAAATTATGAATAAAAAATTACTGTTAGTGAAGATGACCAATTATAAGAAATATTTTAGATAGCCACAAAACAGAAGAGGCTGGAAATAAAACTGAGGATGCAGCCTAGTAAGGGGACCTGTGCCGAGTTTATACCATATCTGATAACAGAATGAAAACCTGCTGTGATTGTCACTCCAAGGCTTCCCCTTTCCTTGCTGCTAGAGCTATGCAAACACTGGAAAGCAGAACAGAAACAGTCTGGCTCAGAGCTTGAACTCATTCTTTGTTTGACTTTATTCATTTATTTGGGTACATCACAGTCACCCTGTGAGCGAGGAGAGCTCAGAGGCTCAGGCAGGGCAGGAGACACTGGCTCTCCCATGTCCTGGTGGTCTCTCAGGATGGTCAGGTGTCCCAGGAGGGCTGTCCCCCTTTACCTCCCAGCTGATCTGCTCAGCAGCCTGCCCTCCCCAGTGGGTCCTTCCTGCAGTTCAGCCTCTGCTTTTCTTCCACTTCCAAGGGTGAATATCTTTTCATAGTTAAGTTGAAGGCAGTTTTTCACTTGCTGGGAAAGCTTACAGTAACTGAGGCAACCACGAAGAAATCCAAGAGGAAACGTTTTCCTTTACATAAATCTAACAAAACACCTGAGCAAAGCAAAGGTCTGCAGTGGTTTGTTACATCCCGACCTCCAGCAGTGTGGCTGAGCTGCAAGCATGGGCAGAGGAGAAAAAGCAAGGCATGGGACCAAATTTTGTTTTGACTGTGCCAGGCAGGGCTGTGTTTGCTTTTCCTCAGAACTTTCTTGGCCATCTCCATGCTTTTAAACAAGCCAGAAAACTCCTTCTCTCTGCAGCTCATACATGTGGTAGCAAGACCTCCACCACAGCATGGGGCTGCGGAGTGCTCTGGGCACGTTCTGGAGGGGCAGCCATGGGACTCACTGTGGCCAATGGGAGGCATGACCTGCAGGGCACACTCAGGTCTGCACATTTTAGTTGCACTCTGAGGTGATGAAAGGAGGTGAAAAATGTGTGTTGCGCTTAACTGGATTCCAAAATGGAGTATTTTATGATATAAAATATAAAAGAATTGAGCACCATTTTGGCAGCAGTTTATTTTTGTAGCAGATGTCATTCTTTCTCCCCCTGCTCCATCTTTTCAGTGCATCGTAAGTAGTAATGATGTATAGTCTACTTGATGAAGCACTTATCTGGGGCCCATTATTGTAATGACAGAGCCCTCCATACTCTTCTGAGGTTTTATTATCAGAACGTCTGCCTCGCTTCAAGCTGATTTTCATAAATCATTTTCTCATGAGCTTAAAGGAAAAAAATGACCTTTTGGAAACCAGTGACCTACTTTATTGTGTGATTCTTCAACACTGGTCCAGCTGCCAGACCCAAAGACAAGTCACATCAGCTCCTGGTTTGCTTCCAGGAGATTATTTTATATGATTACATTATTTTATAATCTCCAGAATCTGAGTGGTCTTGCATGCAAACCTTTACAGTGACTTGCTCATTACTTTGACCTGAAATTCTCTGCAGACTGGAACTGTGGCCAGATTTGTGCACACAGGAACTGACTGCTTAGATCACACCTCCAGCCCTCAGATGCAGCTTCATGGTCCCACAGGGACAACCCGAGGAACACCTGCCTTGGTCGCCCTGTCCTCCTTAGCGGGAAGGTCAGCTGGGAGGTGCCTGCTTAGAGGATGTGCTGGGAGGAAACCCTGGGGACACACACACCTCCTGCTGGCTCAGCTCCTCTCCATCAGCCCACTCCATCTCTGCCTCAGAGCAGAAAGAGAATCATGTCCTATCCTCTGTAGCCTCTTATTATTTTTGGATAGGAAATCCAGAGGAATTCCTAACAGAAGCATGGAGAAAAAACACACCTCTTTGTTCCACTCCCCAGGATAAACATTTCCAGTACTGGAAGAAAATTAGGGCTCCTGAGGTTCCCAACCTGAGCCTTCATCCCAGCACCCACATGCTGAACACCCCATACAGCTCTCCTGGCATTTCCTGAAGCAGATTTTCCCCTTATGTCCTGACTACTTCTCACCTGCATATGACACCTTTCTGCCATTTGTGACTTCTTGAGTTCCTCCTCTTCTACCACATCTCCACTGTATCAAAGGGCCTGTGTGATCCTCCCACAGGACAGGATCACCTCCCTGCAGCCAGCTCCATTGTGAAGGAGTGGCCATGGTGCCCACATCCTTTCTGTCCTGGGGCAGGGGCTTCCTAGCACACTTTCTGCTGGGCAGTGCTTTCCTAACAGATAATGCAGAGAAATCACTTTGCAGACCCTGCTGGCTTCAGGAGCCCTGGGGTTCTTCCCTGACATGGGAGATGTGCAGCTCTGCATTCTCTTTGTGTTTTATGCCTCCTGATTTCCTCTCCTGGCTGGCAGCCACAGCTGAGTTTCCATGCCATGCAGGCTGCTTTTCACCTTGGTGAGGCTCACTGTTGGGTGCTTCTGCTTTGGGATTGGCAGGGATTCTGCCCATTCTGGTGATCTCTTTCTTTCCCAGGCATTGGGTCATTCCTGTATTAGAGCTTTGTTAAATTTTTGGATGTAGGTCATGTCTAACTGACCATTTGGTCTGATGTTTTTGGATGTTAGCTATTTTAAGATTAGGAAGATTTTTTTTTCCCTTTTTGTCAAATTATATCATCCCACTTTACAAATAATGGAGAATAAGAGTTATTTATGAATTTGGGATAAACACAAAAAAGTTGTTTTCTTTAAGGAAAGAACTGAGTCTGTTTAAAAGTTAAACAATATTTGGTTTCAACTTTTTGTAAACAGAAGCATTCTTTTGCTTCTGAACTACATTTTCATTTATAAATTGGCAGTAGTTATAGGAATATTTTTAACAGCTTTCAAAAAACTACCCAAATGAGCCATTTTTTGTTTCAGTCAGAGTCTCTGCAATTTTTAAAAATTTTTCTTAAGGTTTCTTAGCAGAACTCCATCAAGTCCTTTGATCCGGAATTTTCAAATTCATGTGGTGTGAAGAGCTGTTCCCCCACTTGCAGCTTTCTTGGCCTTGGCATCACATTAACTTTTCCTTAACAAGTGGTAGACTGGCAGTCTTCAAGGCTGTACTGACTGTTGTCCTTCCAAGGACACTCTTATCCTCCACTGAAGCTATTGTCAGCCATAGTTTCTATGGAAGGAACTTATTTAATTTCTTGTTCTGGGATACAATAGGATTCTTCTTGGTTTTTGTTACTTTTTTCACTTTCTGCTGATGTCCCTCTTATGTGTCTATTTTTTAAAATAAATCTTGGGATTTTATCCTGCTTTCTTTCTCTAGCTCTGTGCCAGGATTTTACAGCCAATGCAGACAACCAGACCTACACCAAAGAGATAATGAAGACACGTGAATCAAATCTATAGGTTCATTTAATTTTGCTTTTCACATTGGGGATGACTACAAAAATTCCAAAAGAAGCATATACTCTTGTGTAATAAATTTGGGTCTTCTGCAATAGGTTCACTCTTAGTTACTGCTTGTGGACTCTTGAAATTGTGTTTCTTAAGGAATTTCTAGGCTACAGGTTGAAATCAGTGGTTTAGTGTGCTGCATTAGCGATGGAACTGAGGGTAATATTTGATGCACAAGGGCACAGGGTACCACTATTTAAATATTCCCAACAGCTCTATTGCCTCAGGTTCCTCAGCAATGCCTCTTAAATATACACTGGATCAGCAGTGCAGAAGGGAGCCTTTTGTGGAATGTCAAAAATGAAAAGAACAGGCAAAGTAATGTCTTCTTGGTACATTTAGTCCTCACCAAGTCAATGGGATTAATGAATGTAAATCCTTACAGCCAATGGGATTAGCATGTATAGATTCCCTCTAGAGGAAACCAGATGATTGGAAGAGCTTTTGTTGAAGTCACCATATTCCCTGTCTGTAATCAGTTAAAACAATTTTTAATTGCAAACTAATTTATTCAGCTATTATCTGTGCAAAGTTTCAAGGAATTTTGACTAGATGGGACATTTTTGTGGTCTGCATTATTTCATTGTTGAGATGTTACAGACAAAGGAACAATTGGAACAGATTTCTTAAAGGACCAAGTTTCTAATTAATTGCAAATCACAAACTAACAAATGACCTGACCATTCATCCTGTACCCAGAGGGATAAGTGCTGCCAATTTGAGGAGGAGACCATATTTTTCAAACACAACAAAGAAGCTGAATTCCTGTTTTCAGTGCAAAACGGAACTACGCTTTAACTGTGAAATCCAAAACTGTGTCTGTGTTAGAACAGCTCTAATTTAACTATAAAATTCAATTATCTACTGAAGATACTCTCCCATTTGAGTACCTTGAAGTGGTTTCCATCATTTCCCTAATACTATCTTCGGCCATCACCTGGAGGCATCTATTCTGATGACTGCTGCCATTTCTCTTCTTCATTAGTTTCCTGACGCCCTTATTTTTTGGCACTGATTTACAGCATTCAAGACAGGAAAGTAGCCTGAGTACCTTACTCAGTGTCACTTGCAGACTGGTGCAGTGATAGGACAAAACACATCAGAGCCTCACAGGAAATAGCTGGGCCCCCACAAAATGTTGCTGGTTCACCAGATGTGCAAGACCTGAGCAGTTAAGAAAACAAAATGTGGCACTGAAATAAATTAGCAGCAAAATTCCACCTTTGAAATTTTAAAATTAAAGAAATTAATTGGATTACAGATTTTAAAGAGGCATATAAAAAGATATTTAAAAAGAGGGAGGAAACACCGTTTCAATTAATTGATTTAATTTAGGCTAGGTTTTGTGAACAGTGTTAGTTTTTTTTTGACAAGTGCTGGAGATAAGTTATGCCTGGCTGCATGTATGAACAACAAATTATTGAAGGTGGCTGATTGTGACAGGACTTCTCCCACCACATACTTTTTTACCATGCCTGGAGGGTTATATTTATTTCTAGACTCTCTTGTGTGCAATTAATAGGTCAGGAAGGGTGCCATCCTATGAAGTACAGAGGGAGGCTGGGGAACACTGAACCCTTTGCTGGGATCTGAGCAGCACAGCTGCTGACAAGGACAGGATCTCAGGGAGTCCCAATTTCTCTCAGAGGATCAAAGGAGCAATGGCAACTTGAGAGGCTGCAACAGGACAAGGATTTGCCTTGGACCCAGATGTGACTCCTTCCCTTGGGTACCCCTGTGGTCCTGCTGGAGCTGATGAATGGCCTGGTGGAGCATTCTGTGAATCTTGGGTCAGGATGCAGGCCAATCCCTCTCATTACATTCAGGAAAAATGAAGACAGAAGTGTACCTGGGCTGTGCCCTTATACGCATTTGGCACAGTGACAGGCTATGTACCTGGGGCCATAAAAATGGACATACACTCAGTCCTTATATAGTAACCAATACTGATTTTATTTCTGTCAAAATCTCATTGTGCTAATATATATATATATAAACAAACAAACAAATGAAAACAACCAAACAAACATAAAAACCAAAACCAGAACAAAAAAAACCAAACAAACAGTAGGCATTAACTTATTTCATTATATCTGCCTTAACTGCCCAACAGCAAAAGAAATTTGAAAGGCAATAACCTTTGGCAAAGGTTAGAGGGCTGTTTAGACTGATCATTACTATATTTAAAGTCATTGCTATTAAAGTACTAACAGTCACTGCATTATAGTATCAGTGATTACACACCTGCAACCTCGTCTACTAAGCCTCAAAGTTGCAGTAACCTCAGGCAGGGGAGAGTCCCCATTGAGAGAGATCTCTTGGGGCTCCAACTACAGTATTTTCTCCCTTTCTAGAAGGCATTCCTCTAACCTGCACCTAAACCTCTCCAGTGAGGGAGCTCGGAAAACGTTTTGCTCCACTGCACTCATGGATGGAAAGCTTTCCCCAGGCTCCAGCCTAAGCAGCTCTTTCTGAGTGTTTAGCTGATCTTCTCTAGTCCTTACTTGCAGTAAGGACACTTACTTTCTCACTGTCAACTTTATTGGAGATTTTTGTGCATTGAGGAAATAGTCTTGCCTCACCTTCATCTTCTCTAAACTAAACAATCTTCTGTAGACTAAACAGATGCAATTCTTTCTATCTCACTGGCTGCATTTTCCAAATCTGTGATTATACTTGTTGATCTCCTCTGGATTATCTTCAGTATATCTGTATCTTTATTAAAGTACAGTGCCCAAAGCTTGACAAACCTTTTCAACTGAGACCTTCACACTAAAGTGCAGAGCAGAACAATTTTATTTGTCTTATGTATGATGCTTAATATATACAATTCAGGTATTTGTATTTTATTTTTTCTAGGGCACTGCACTGCCAACTCAAATCCAGCCTGTCATTTGCTACATCCCTCAGACCTTCTTTTGCTACTCCATTGCTTACAAATTTCTTCCAGTTTTATAACTGGGAATTGGATTTCTCCTCCCTGAAAGTAGCACTTTATCCTAGCTGTTACTTAATCAGGTTGGCTGTGGACCGTCTTTCCAGATAATTTCTGTGCTTTGATTATCTGACTTTGATTCTCTTGTAGCCTTTCCAAGTTTAATGGTAACCACAGATTTCATCATCTGCATCATTAGTGAAAAGAATGGAAACAGGCCCAGAAAGGATCCCTGAGGAATCCCACTTGAACAACTTCCTATTTGATAGAACAATTGATAACTGTGGTTTTGGAGTAAAGTTCACCTACTTGTGCACTCATCTTGTTGTGATTACATTTAGCTCATACCTAATGCGACCATATCAGGAGATAAGATAAATCACATCCACTTGTTCTTCTTTATTCACTAAGTCAGCTACTCTGTTAGAAATGGGGAAGTTAGACAGGTTTGACATGATCTGTTCCTGACAAACTCAGGTGGACTGCTTTTTATCACTGTACCACAATTCTAGGTATTTAAAAAACTGATTGTTTAATACCTCATTCCAGATTTTCTGGAAACTAGGATGAGTGGTTTATAGCTTCCAGGGGTCTCATTATTCCTTTTTAAAGATCATCACTATAGTCATCCATCTCCTGTGCTCCAGAGCTTATCCTATTCCATGTGAGTCCTTTACAATAATTGCTTTACAATAATGGTTAGCTATTCACATATTACTTCACCTTATTTCTTGAATAAGTTCAGGTGAACTTTATGGGACCCTGCTGACTTGTGTGCAGTTAGCTCAACCGAGTGTTCTTTAGCTTGGTCTTTTCCTGTTTTGATCTGCAGTCCGACATCATATTAAAAATAATTTAGTTAATTAGCTCGTCACAAACAGCTTTTTTTAAAAAATAAGGGTTGGCTGATGAGACACGCCAGGCCTTTCTGCATCATTTGTTATTTGCTCTCTTTTCCTGTTTAGCAACAGATCAAGACTTTCCTTTTTCTTCCTCTAATGAGAATGTATTTATAGAGCCTTTCCCAGTTCCCATTGATGTCCTTTTCTAGCTGACACGCCTTCTGTGCTGTAGCAACTTTGTTTCTGTACCCTGTTTTTTGTCTTATCCACTTGTACTTATCCTTAGCTAGGTGTTTGTGTTACTTTTTTCTGTAATATGCACTTTTTTAAGTCCTCAGAAAGTTGCAAAATCTGGAATAGAATCTCTGTACCTCTCTGGTTCTGCATAGGGGTAGCTTGCTTTTCTGTTTTTAACATAGAGATCTTTTAGGATCTGCTCACTACTACTCCTGCTGAAAACCTTGGCTATGTACTTGAGACATTTTAAGTTACTCTACTGTCTTTTTTCTAGTTTTGAGTAAGTAAAATCTCATATTTTATTGTTTGGGTATTTTGTACAAATGCTTGTTAAAGCTTCTACTTCCTATGAGTGACTGGATGGCCCATAGTAGATCTCGGTCCTAAACGACTCTGAGGTCAGCTGTGTCACAGCATCTGAACAAAGACCCACAGTTCTTTCTGTTCTCCTGGCTCCCTGTGTTTTCCTGAGCGTTGTCAACACAACGCTCCTCTATTTACATTTTTGTCTACTTTATAACCAGTGTTTCCCATTCTCAGACTGCAGCTAAGAACAACAGATTTTTCAGTTAGCTGCAGGCTTCTCCAGCCACTTCTGAGTCTGCTTAAGAGGCCACTGGCAGATTATTTAATAGTTTGGGATAACTTAACCCAAGCTTGTTATAATCGCAGCCACAGGCATTCCTTCACAAGGCTGTGGGGGTGCTTTGATTCAATATGCAGTTCAGCCTGAATGACTCAATGACAATTTGGTCAAATGCCTTCTAAAATTGTAACAAAATTCTCAGACTGCTAAAGAGGGTTGTAACATGTATGTTGATAAACCAAATAGCAAGTCACTCCAGCATGTAGTAGTCTCACTTTAAGCAAAAATACCCAGAGACACCATCATAGGTGAAGATTTGGTACCAGTCATGATACATTGTTGTCTGATGCTTTGGTGGAACATTCACTCTTTGACTACAGAGAGAAACCATGACTACCTCACTTCCACCAGTCCTTTTCTGGAAGGTCACCTCCAGAGTCATCACCAGGCCCATGGAGAAACAAAATTCCACCTCAGCAGGACACCAGCATTACTTCAGAGGTACCTTTATGCTCCTCAAGTTAAGAGACGTGCCCAGGCAAGAAGATTTCACTAGGGCTTGTCCTGGCTTTTACTGAACTTGGGGCCCTAAAAACATAATCAGTGCAGGATCAGGCCAGGGGAAATAGAGTTAAGCACATGCAGAAGCCCTTGAAGAGCCAGAGCCAAGGCTGCAGTTCTCATTTGGCCTGGTGTGTAGTTTGTGACCCATCCCATTGTTCTAAGCTTAATGCTTATTCATTTCCCTTTTGCTTGTGTTTTCATAAATTATTATTTTAAATTGTGCCTTTTTATTGTAGAGAAACAATAAAAATAAACTCCCTTGGGTTACAGAATGTGGATCAACACAGTCAGGTCAAGGGACTGTGTTTAGTCTCACCACTGACTTTGATACAAACATGAATTTCAAGGTGACAGCTTTGCCTAGAAGTTTTTGATCAGATGTAGACCTGGTGTGGCTTCTGGGAATGTAAATACTCTTAGCAAGAATTCATAAGGATCGTTATTTTAGAAGGAAGAAGGCGACATTTGAGAAAATGGCCAAGATATTCAGGGATTCTTCCTTATTGCAGAACTAATATCATATATCCTGAAGAACCTGTAAATATTTAATTTTCCTTTTCATCAATGAACTACACTGTTTCATTGCAATTGAAGCTCACACACAAATTGAGACTCTTCTGTTCTCCCCTGTGTCACATCTCTGTAGTGGAAGAGAAGTTTATGCTGGGAAGGGACTAAAAGACGTGGAGGAAGAAGGAAGACTCTTGTTTTCATAATGAACACAGAAGAGCAGCAACACAACTTCCTCAGATTCCTCTCTCCCTCTCTAAAGGGGGAGCTTTAGGAATGGGTTATAGTGGAACAAACAAGGTGGCTCTGCAAACTGAAGCTGTGGTCCAGGCAAATATTTTTTTACGTTAAGGGGCTGAAATGTAGTCTTTTTGTAAAGCAGCTGCACTAACTTTACAGTCAGATTGACTATTAGGAGAATAAATAAGTATTTAAACAATGCCAGGGCACTTTGTTTAAACATTAAAGACTGGAAGGACCAGGCAAACTAGACTTCAGTTATTGCAAGTCCACCAAAAGTGTAAAAAAAAAAAAGGTGAAGTGACCTCCTTTGGGCAGAGGCAAAACATGTCTGAAAGCTGCTGTTTTGAATTATGAGACCATGTTTATGGAAAACAGATAATGTTGATACCACAACAATGTGATGGGTATCATCACATGGGATGTGTGATGTGTCAGCATCAAACAGCAAACCATAAACCCTAGTATCTTCAAAATGTAAAAAAGTCAAGTCAGAATACTTGTTTAGGGAAAGGATATAGAGCATTTAAAAAAAGATTGTGATCTTTTAGCCCTCATAGAGTTTGCCAAGAGCTCTTTAAATAGAAGTTAAAAAAGCTACTTATGCTTTTGAAAATTAATAAAACATATGCCCTACTGTACAGAATATAATAATAATTGTGCTACAAACAGAGAGATAAGTTGTTGTTTTAAGACTTTCCTTCAAGTTATTTCTGTAGCCATATTAAAAGAAGTGGTGTTTGATCTAATTTTTGAATAATGGGATACATGACCTTGATCTTTTGGCTGCTGGTCCCTATTTAAGGAAGGTAGGTAGGTGATCCCATTATCAGTGTGGACAAGCAAAACTTTTTTAAGCAGAAATTGAAAACAGTTGGAGGAATTCACATTGAAGAGGAGATTAATAAGAGCGGACATGAGAAATGTATGAAGAGAGTGGGTGGGATAGATAAGAGAGAGAGGAATTAATATTCACATTGGCTTTAAAATAAGAGATTCAGTGAAAGAAGCAGAAGCAAATGTAATAGTGATAAGGGGAAGCATTTTTTCATACAATATGGCAACTAGACACAGGAACTCCTAGTTACAGGATGTTTTGGGGGTGAGGAGTTTATCAGGATTTATGTAGAGAGCATGAACATGCTAAATCATCACTGTGAATACTAAATAGAGCCAGCTAAATAGAGCAGCTTCCTGCAGAGATGGGGGAGCATTGTTTCTCTCAGAAGGGGTCCATCACCCACCTCCCGCTGTCAGCTCCAGGATGCCTACCCAGAGGATGGTGGGATGGACTTTGGAGGCTCCTCTCTCCCACATGGCCAAGTTTGATGGGGTTGGTCCAGGCTTCACTAAATTCCCACTGCTGAGTGGCTGGAGCTCCCCATGCAGAGTCAGGGGCTACATGGGCCATGGGGAGCATGGTTCCTCCAGGCTGCAAGACACCCTTTTTCCCAAAGCAAGCAAAGCCAGCCCATCTCTTCATAGGCAGAGGTCTGAACAGCAGTCATTGTGTTGGGAAACCCTGTGTTTCTCTGAAATGTGAAATGAAATGAGGTTCCACTCCTTTCCTAAAGGTCACTAATGCAGGTGATAATGCAGACCCCTTCAGGCTGCAGCCTTGACTCCATGCTGAAGTGGAGATGCCTGGGAGCCATAAGGGAGCTGTGTGGGAGTGGAAGAGAATCCTTTGCTTCAAGAAAGACCCAGGGCAGACTTTACATTCCAGGAATCTGTGACCCATTTCCATGACATTGCCCTGAAGTTTGCTGTTGGGAAGCAATCTTTCACTCTGAAATCCCTTATCTTGAGGGATAATATAATATTTATGAATCTTTCCCTGTTTACTGCACATGCTGATAAGCAGCTCTGGGACCAAGGAGCTGTCAGAGTCTATCCTTTTTTCCTCCTTAGGGCTGACTAATTATAAAATAAATAAGTCATTAATTGAGCTTTCAGTAACTGTTTTTAAAAATTCATGCAGTGTTGTAAAGGTCAATGTCCAAAGTAGTTTGGGATTCAAATCCCAGCAGGTCTCATGGCTGCCCTATTTCTCCAGAGAAAATCTAAGTGGGACACCTGATGGGAGAAGGTACTGGTCATTAATCCAGGAGTCAGCAGCTGGCCAAATCCAGTGACCTCAGTAAAACAAAACATGTGCATAGTGTGTAGTTTCTTAAAGTGTGGTTTGTTGCCTGGCCTGCCAGTCTGAAGAATTACTTGCTTTTGCAAGTTTAATGATAAAATATATGCCAAGGTCAGGGAACAGGCCAATTCTTTAGCCATCCAGCTGGGACACCTAAGGATGCCTCACTGGAATTAGCTGGACAGGAGGATTTTGATGGAAAACTGATGCAAAAGAATTGCTTTTGGAGAAAGGTCACATGCGAAGCCCATGCAGGCAGTCATCTTCATTACCTGTATGTCTGTTCTGTGTAGAAACACGGGCAAGGAAAGAAAGAGCTCTGATTTTGACTGATGGTCAGTCAGAAGAACTCCATGATAGGGCAACATGAGTTCCTGAATATTGCATAATTATTTTAGGGGAATAATTCTTTCCATGTGGTGAAAGCAATACCATCGCAGTACATGTATCAGTAACCTCTTCCTCTTCTTGATTCTTCCCTTGTTTCATTGCAATTGTTATACTTTGTATGGGGAAACATAAAAGGAAAAAAAAAAAGATAAGCACATTGGAAAAAGAAAAGAAAGCATCATTACTGGGAATAGGTAATTTTGTACAAAAAGAAATGAGAAACTGCAATGGCATAACCCAGCAGATGTGCTCTTTTTGCTACACTCCAACTCTACTTAGTTTCCTCTGTGTCTTGCTGCATCACAATGAAGTCGGAGCAACTCACTGAATTCAGTTTAACAAAACTTTGCTTGTAGTAGCAGACTGTGGAAATGTCCTCTTCTCCACCACAAAGAGACGATAACTTGAGTGAGTGAACCATCTTTGGAGCTAAACTAATTTCAACTGCTTGTATCTGCTGAGGAGTCTCACAGCTCTGCACATGGAAACCCATCTGTACAGAGCACAAACTGTTCTCCATCAGCCTCCAGAGACATCCTGCCGCTCAGCATTTTTTGTCTCCCAGTGCCAGGCTTTCAGAAAAACACATCTTTTCTGCAGGGAACAATGAGCAGGCAAATATTAAAACAAGCTATCTCCTGATCAAACAAATTGATGCAGCCTGTTTTTCTATGGGAATTCTGGATTTCATCTGTATAAGGACCACCAATGTAACCATTTCCCTTTATGTCATTTTTCCATGCACTACCTGAAATACGTCACAGACTCTCAGCTCTTCTCCAGTAGTTCTCCAGCATCTGGAGGGTCACAAACAGCATGTTATGAGCCATGTGGTAATGACTGGCTTTCTGGGATATATTTGCTCATGGTAAGCTGGCAATCACACAGGACAGATAATTACTGCTCTGACCTAGCAGTTCGACCCTCACACAGGACCCTAACTGGGGTCTCCATCCTCTGCCCAAGCCCTGGTTTTCACTGCTTTATAGGAACTTCTATCTTTGATACCTCTTCCACTACTGCAAATGGGATTGGAAGTGGCAAGTGGATTCAGAAGTTGTAGGCGAGTTGGCAACTGAGGAAGGAACAAACTAACAGCACATGCAGTGTGACAACTCTGCAGCACAACTGTCTGCAAAAATCCATGCCTTCAGAGAAATACTACCCAAATATGTTGGCTTCATGAGTACAACTTTCCCTGGGAAGAGGATGTGAGAGAAGGAGCCTCTTGTGGTACAGATGAGACACATGGATTCATGGGCAACTGGAAAATGCTCAGGTTCCTGCATGATGAAGAAACAGGGAATTTGTGTGGAATTTTGGGCTTGTCAATTTGGTACTTGTCATCAGACCTAAATTAACTTGAATGAAAGCACATGGATTCAAGAAATGAACAAGATATAACAGTGGATATATGGATATAACAAGATATATGTGGCATTTCAGTGGAAGATTTTGTTCTGTTTCTGAGATGTTAATAGACAGACTGCACAGCAGGACCTGCTTGGAATTGGTTAAGATCTAAAATACTATTAATTGGATATTGACAGACACGAAAAGGTAAATCAGTGCCACTACCATCTATAAGACAACAAGAACAGGAGATGGATAAGACCTGGATACTCATAAGACCTGTGAAAAAAAGTCCCAAAGCCCTATGAAAAAACTGGAATACAAAATAAAAAAGAATATAACTGCTTTCTTGCTTCTGATTCCTGTTGGCTGTGGTCTACCTACCCTCTTTTGCTAAAATACAAGGCTCAAGGGTCACAGTCAGGGTGGTGGCATTTCTGTATGCAGGGATCCAAGGCATGGGTCAGCCACCATAATGCCTCTCTGTATTATGTACAATTCACCTTAGTAACAGACACTTGATTCAGAAACTGCAAATGTGAAAAAAAGGTTTGTTCTAATGATGTTGGAAAATAAACTTTTGGGTTTTTTTCTGTCTAGAAGAACCTGGAGTGTTCAAACTGTGTGCTGATGGTCATGATATAAATTCCTGAAGGAATTATTATCTATATTGTACTGGTAAAAGAACTACAACCTTGTCTTTAGGCATTTTGGTTCAGCACATCTCTTTAAGAACAGAATTGCACGTCTGAGTTTTGGAATAATTAGAATTAACAACTGATGGCATTGCTATTTTTATTGCTGTAATTTCTAGGAGCCAAGTTCATACGAAAGCCCATTGTGACTATCTCTTTTCATGACATTCAGGCAGAATAGAGCCAAGTTCTGCTTTCAGTTACAGCCATATAAATCTAAACTACCTACATATTCCTTGCCAGTAGTACTTGTGTACGCTGGAGTGACCATTCTATAGTCTTATTTTCCCAGAAAAGCAAAGCAATAATTCATCCATCTGACTTGGGAGTGCAGTTTCCAAGTAAAATGCAAGCACAGCTAAAAATGGAACATGAAATGATTAGGGAAAATACAAGGAAATAAATCCATTTTAAGATTTTCAGACTTGAACATAACTATGTACACATACCAAAAATATCTGTTTGCAATCAACTTTTTTGTCACTTACTACTTGACTGCTGGCTTCAGAGAGTCTGCTACTACAAGATGATGTGTGATGGGCAATACAGAATGAAGAAGTGGATTCAAAGCATCCAAGACGTAGCAGTCCTGGGAAGAAAGCTTCTCAGGCAGCTGTTTGGTTTGGGAGGTGCTCGGGCACTTTGGCAGGGGAAGCCAGAGCAGGACGTATAAACAGAGAGAGGGAGAGAAAGAGATAAAGCTATTTTCAGTGCTGAAGCAGCATCCCAGCACAGGCAGAGCTATTCTGGTTCTTGTAGATGGGAGGTGACGGGAGCTCAGGGGTTGGTGTGTGGTAAAGAGGAGCCTGTGGCACAGGAAGGATTTGGCAGTGGGTGGTACGCATGGCTCTGGTTCTGCAGCACAGGCATGTTTGTGGGGCAGGGGGACAAGAGTCAGTGCTCACTTCCAGCTATGAAACTGCCATGTGTGCTTTGACTTGGTCCTGAGGTCCTTGTTGACATAACACAGGTGACACAGAGGCTTTCAAGGAAAAGTTTTTATTTGAAATGGAAACAATCCCTGCAGACTGGAGGGATGTTGTGCTGGGAAGTCTCCAGGACCTGGCTGAGCAAAGAGTTCATGTGCCAATTTGGCCTCTAACATATATAAATACATGCTTATATTAATGACAAATACTAGAGGGCGGAAAATACATGACTCGGTACCAAAATGGAGGATAGTTTTAAGCAACTGCATTGGAGTTATCTGCACACAGAAATACAAGCCAGCCAGCAAGAAGGAATATAGCAAACTAGTGGAGATATTTGACAGGAAAGGCTTCCCATGGATTTGCAAGAGTTACATCTGGAAAAGACATGATGTTCCCTCTCTTTGCCAATACTAAGTGGTTTTGCAGTGTTACATGCCTACAGCACGTGCTCTGTGCTGTGCAGGGCTGGTTGAAATGTTCAGCAAGAGCACAAGACAAGCTGCCATTAAAATTGGTATTGTCAGGTGCATTTCCACAGTACAAGGGTACATGGAAGTGACAGCACAGAGTCTGCAGCTTGGCATCTGGTATAAGTGTGATCATTTCTTCTCTGTCCCTTTGCTGTTTGTGAGCTGACCCTGCCTGCCACCAGCACACTATGCATTTCTCACGGAACTCCACTGCACTAACCCACAAAGTCTTCCTTGACTATTCAGGATGGTGGTGTCTGAGTCACATACTGCTTTCTGTCTTGATTAGAGGGCAGAAATATTTACAGTTGCAGTATACCAATCCTCCAGAGAACTATCAATCCCTTTCAGAAAGTCTAATCATGCCTTTCCCACTTCTCCCTCCTACATACAGTCAATATGTTTGAGAAGGACACCTGCAACATCTCCTTCCAAAAATATCTAAAAGAAAACAGCAGTGAAACGAAATGGGGGCTTTAGGTTTTATTCTAATTCTCTCAATCCCCTGGCTCAGATCAGGAATGCATGGGGATAGGAAAGGGGATGAAGTAATATGTATTCATCTCATTTTCCCCACTGTTTTCACCAAGACAAGAGTCTTCTTCCCCTTTCTAGTGTAAAAAAAAAAAAAATTAATTAAAAAAATCTAAGGAAGCCCCTCTACTCTTTGTCCCTTGTAGACAGAGTGGGACCAGCACGGTCACACAGGCTCATCTGAGAGGGTCCTGATGGAGGGAGGCAGCTTACAAAGGAGAGGCTGACACAGACCTGTGGGTCCCCAAGATAGGCTGCTAGAAAGGTCAGTGGAGAAGATTAGTTTCTTTTGGAAATTGGATTTTGGGGAAACTAAATGGGATGGGAAAGTGCATTTGTGTGCCTCAGTTGCTAGCCCTTGCATCACCTTGGTGTCTGGGACTGCTAAGCAGCTGTATTAAGCAGAGAACAGAAGAGTACTTATTGCTCCACAGAAGCAGACACCACACCCTTGACAGCTGTGCACATCCTGAGGCTGAGGAAGGCAGTGCTTCCCCTCAGTGCAGAGGTCACTGGGAAATACTTTTTTCACAGTTTCTGTGTTTGCACTACAGACCCAGACCCCCACTGGAACAAGCAAAATGGCACAACAGCAGAAATGGGGAACACTGGGGAGGAGGTGTCTCTCAGGACACCACAATGGGTCAGGCTGCAAGTCGTGCAGTCCTGGGTTAAGGAAGTTTCATGTATATCACACAGCATCTCCTGCTGTTTTCAGCACGCAAGAAGGCATATCCTTTACTCAGTGGCATTTTCCATATAGTGCAGATATCCACAGAGAGACCACACAACTCAGATCACTTCCCCAAGCTGCCACTCTGGGCTCAGCTTCCCCAATTCCCTATGATTATGGCTGCTCAGAGAGGCTGGTGATTCCTGGAACGTTAGTCCCAAGTATTTGAAAAGGTACTATGAAATCTCTCTGTTCTCCATGAATCCACCAGGTTCTCCAGTGGTGCTTGATGATGAAGACCTCCCAAAAAGAAACAGCTCAGTCTAATCTGCCAATGAAAGACTAGTTCAGAAAGGGGCCAAAAACTCGAGTGCTTAGTCCATCATGAGAAAGAGCATTGCAGGGAAGCTGGGGAGCAAATGTGAAGAAAGTCTGTCTCCTCTTCTCTTGCCCCAGGATGACAGACAGGAGCTCAGTGCAGGCAAAACCTCTGGGACAAGAATGTAATGTTAGGGAAGTACCTGATCAGTAGAAGGGAGATGGAATATTTCAACATCTCAGAGCTTGCCCAATATAGGAAAATCTTCCTGAGAACAGCAAAAGATGCTTATCAGTATCTGTGGTGAGCAGGCAGCCCACTTTCAAGACCTTGCCTCCAAATAGGGAGGTGCGTGACAAAGTTGTCTTCTGATAGGAGTGTCTAAACCATCCATTACTTCCCCTTTCCTCATATTTTAATTAATACATACATATTTTCAGATTGTAGCCCCCGCTATTTCTTAAAACAAACAAACAACAACAACAAAAACAAACCAAACCAAACCAAAACACGAAAAACCAAAAAAACCCAAACAAAAACCCAACCAACCAAAACAAAACAAAACAACAAAACAACAACAAAAACAAAACAAAACAAACAAAAAACCCCAAACAAAACACAAAAAAACAAAAAAACAAACAAAAAAAAAAAACAACAAAACAAAACAAAAAAAAACAAAACAGAAGTATCTCTCCAGCATGAAGATGGTTCAAGCACTGAAGTAATTTTTGTCAGACTAAGTTCATATCAAATAATATCTCTATTCTATATATCTAGGCTTCTCCAACTACAAAAGATCATTGCTGGCATAGTATATGCTACAGAGACTCTCAGCCACACAGTGATGAGGGCTTAGTACAGAACAGACCATCAGCATCCCTTGGTGGAGGACTGATTTGTAGCCAAGGCACAAGAAACAAAGCTCTGGAGGAAGGATGTTGGGAAAGATGTTCCTGGAAACATATGTTGAAGACTCCCTTGACTATAGTAAAAGCAACAGTGGCAATGATTATATGTTGGTTTATGTTATTCGAAGTCTTGTGCTTTCCACAACTTGTCTGGGGATGGCTAAGTTTCTCATATACTGGTAACACTCATCCATAAGATTACAGCAAGTGACATGGCAAGGCTGAAAGCAGAGAGCAGCTTTTCCATGACCAGAGTAGTCCCATGAAGGGAATCTGGGAAAATTTCACACCAGACAAATGGGATTGGGAGGCAGATACTGTGAGGTACTGAAGATGTTTCACTTCAGTGGAAATGACAAGGTGCTGAGAAAACACAGGTATTCCTGTAATGTCCTCTATATTATGGGAAACATCACAGTTTCCAGAATCATGTACTAAAATAATTTGCTGCTGCATTTTAAGGTTCCCTATTTTCCCTCTTTTCACATCCTTCCTTTATCAACTATATTCTCCTACCAATGGAATATGCATTTTAATCTGAAACAACTTTTAGTAAATATTCAGTTCCAATAAAATTTTTCAGTAAATCAAAATTCAATTTTTTTAAAAATTCATGATTGTCCAATGAGTCTTTGACTAGATTTAGTTTTTATATGTGAATTTTTAGTATAATTTCATCCAATCTCTTACCTTCTTGTTACAAATGGGGAAAAGAAATCAAACAAGAAGAGATACAGGAATGAAAGCTTTGCTCCTTCCTCATTTCACAAAATTCCTCCTCTTTTTCTCCTACAGTAATTCCCATCCAGAAAAGTGAGAGAAATAAAATATCTGAGGGTACATGGAGAGAGACTGAACACTGTTTTTTTTTTAATTATTTCTCACTTCTCCATTTCCTTTATCTGTGGAGAAAAGGAGAGTAACATGAGCTGTTGTCCTTCTACCTCTCAATCACAAAGATCAGAAAAGTTTAAAAACAAAGTGAAAATCAAAATCTGGTATTTCAAATCAACAGACTTACTTCAATTATTTTGTTTCAAATACTTTTTGGCAGAAAAATGTGTTACTTGGCAGGAGAAAACTTTGTCCAGTTTCATTTATTTGTCAGGTCTGTTCATTAGCAGTATGTTAGAAGTTAGTCACTACTTGTGTAGACCAGATACATCCATACTGGTTAATTAGTCCTATCCCACTAAACCTCTTGGATTAATAAAACAATAGCATTTTCTATTAAAAGAAGGGAGAAACAGGGATTGAAAGATTTGGCAAGACTGAAGCCTGTGGTCTGAAGCTGGAGGCTTTAGCTCTGGCAGGAGCAGCAGTGGCAGTACTTGCAGGAGGACTGGGCTCTTCCTCACAAATATCCTGGTAGCAGAAATTTAGAAGTTCCCTCTATTCTGGGAGCAAGCTGGATGCTGTATTCAGAGGTTCTGTTGCAGACAAGTATTTATTTTGCACTGATGAATAGAAGAGTCCCTGCTGCCCTTGCTGGCCATGGGCTCAGAGGACTTTGTACTTTCTGCCCAAGGCCAATGCTCCTACTGCTGGGCACAGAAGAGCCCAAAATTCAGGTATCGGAATCTCACAGCAACATGTAATTTTTTTTTCCCTGCATGTTTTTTCCACAGTAGAGAAGACAATTTATAAGCCTTTTTGTAACAACTCAAACTAGTTATTCTCACTGCGTCTATTCCCACTTCTCTATTTATCCACAGATGTACACAAAAGCATTAGGAGGGAAGTTCCACTGTGCTCTGACCCCGCCTATCCAGGGACTCCTGGAAGAGGCAGGTGTCAGTGTGAAAACTGGTGGTCAGAGAGGAGATCACAGGGAGTCCCATTCACCTCTCTGCTGCAGCAAACACCAATTGCAGATTTCCTGGCTCCCAATAGTACATGCCATAGCCATGGGACCACATCACCCACAGTTTCTAACTTTTATTATAGCGTCACACACTTCCAAACCTCTGGGCAGTTCATTGAACTTCCCTTTTTCAGTTCCTTCCACTACAAAATGGTGACATAGATTCTTGCCAGCCCCATGATAGGCTCAAGATTAAATGTGTGCAAAATCTGATGAAACGACAAGGTGTGAATGCTGGCTGCTGTCAGTGAAGGAAATGGGGGTGGTTAGCAGGTTAGGAGATCACCTACAACTTTTGTATTTACTGCAGCAGGGGACAGAGAGTTGGGCTTTTGGTTCCAGTGCTATTTTCTACTCTTCGGAGTATATTAAAGTATGAGAGTAATTTTGAAATTCATCAGAGATAAAATGCTGGTAGCAATGGACACAACAGATATTCAAGTCAATGACTTAGGGTGGTGCCAGTCATGTCAAATTCCATCTTGCTTCAGCTGCTTTCCAGGAAAATAGATTTCTGGTTTTAAATACGAGGATTAGCAGCAGCAGATTTAGGGCTTAAAATAAAGTATGTATTTTAGATTTATTTAAGGGCCTTTGACTCCTAAACACTTTGCTTTAATATATCGCTTTCTGGGCTGACATGGTTTTCATTTTTCATCACTACTTTACATTCCAGTGTTTGAATGGTTTGTGAAGGAGAAACCTGAGTTTTTCAAAAGCTGGAATTCTACTGCTGCTGCTGTTTGAGTAGTGCTTTCTTTTCTGTCTGCAGCAGGTCCTTAGCAGAGAGAACTGTAATTTAGAACAATTCAATTTTCCATCATTTAAGAAGTAAGACAGAGTAATGGCTTAATCCTGATTACACACAGCCATTTGTGAAGGCTGACTTCCAGATGTTCATGTTATTTTTACTTTTTTTTTTTTTTTTTTTAAATTTTAGTTTTAATGTGAATGCTACTCATTTCTTTGGACTTGGTGCTAGGAAAGAAATCTCTGAAATCCCCAGGATAGGAGCACTGATCAAACTTCAGTCCAGCTGAAGTCAGAAAACCACTCTGAATTTTAAATATTCACCAGTCAGGTCCAACTTAGGATGCAGCAATGGAAACTTTTCTGTCTCAAGTCCTGCCTTGGAGGGAATTTCTATTTGGAGAAGAGCTTGTTCACTCTTTACTTTTTCTTGGACTGTCTTTAGAGATTGCTAAATATGACGAGGTCAGAGCTCTAGGATCTGGTTTGTATCCAACCAACTTTGACCTTCTGAAGACATTGGCTGTACTGCCAGCCAAAATTTCACAGTTAAAGGTCAATTCTGATTACTTCTCAAGTTCCAAAGAATTTCAGGGGTGAAATGGTGAAGAAGGCAATGGAAGTGTTTGAAAGCCAAAAATGAGTTTGGTAGCAAATGTTCTGTGTATCCCAGATTTTAGAACCCGTATCTGCCAGTGTCAAGTGTCCAAGTAATGCAATCCCCATAACAGACCTTTCCTGTAAAACCATGATTTTTGGCTCAGTGACACAAGCTGGCTTTTGAGATGTGAGCTGCTCTCCCTAGTCTGTTTCCAGCAAAAAGTGTCGGTTTTAATTGAATTTTGGTGCTATCCTTGCACACATTATTCTAATCATCCTTCTGGGAAGGTTCTCTATGTAGAAAAAATATGAGACTCATGCTGAGGCTCTGCTGTGCAGATCCAAGGGATAAATTGGAGTTCATGTAGCTGACTTGCAAGCACGCTTGTTAATAAAATTTAACTCTTAAAGAAGACAGCTTGGTCTTGACAACTGTGATTGCCTTGGCACACTATGGTGGAAATACAATTACAAGATTGGACTGCTCTCAATTTGTTCCAGATACAGAAAAAGCAAGAGAAAAAGTGGTTTTTTTTTAATTAAAAACAAATAAGTCAGACTAATTTCAGGACCATCTTGACAGTTCGTTGTTTAGCTCAGCATTACTTTTTCATCTCCATCATGGTGATCCCAGATAGGTATATCAAAAAATTTCTTCCACTTCAGCAGGTACAGCTGGCCTCTTGTCTGCAGGAATCAGGTGTATGGAAAGATTCCCATGAGTGCTGCTGGTGAGGCTGTCCCATGGGTTGCCAAAGCTCTCTGAGTGCTGCACGGTGGTGCTCACAGTGCCGGTTTTTGGCATGGGAGCTTATAAGAGCATTATGAGATCCCACTGTTGATTATAACACAGTTACACATTAAAAAATAGGGAGCCTTTATCATACTGAACATGAAAGCCTCTGCCTGTCAGTGTTCACCTGCTTGGCAGCTCTTCTGAGCTGGTGGAATTGCAGGAAGCTCTGGTGTGTTAGCACCAAACCAAGAGGCTGCGCAAGGGAGCACGTGTCCCCATCCAACCTCTGCCAAAAGGGCTGCAAACAACTGTACCTGGTCTTGGTTTCTGACAGTTAAGCTCTCCCTCACAGTACAAGTCAAGTGTTAATTACTGCCCCTACGCTGCTTACAAGGATCGCTTACTGCACTGTGGACTAAACTCCAGATATTATTCCAGCCTCTGTACAGGTGACTGGGCTGGGTTCCCCAGAAAAGCCATGAGTCCAAGCAAAGATTGTGATTGTGGGGAGCAAAATAAACCAAAGCAGAACAGAACAGGAGGTGTTTTAACGCATCTCAATAAAGACACACAATAAACCTGCCTGATAAAGTGCTGTTGAATTAATGCAACCCGATCTCTGAGGTAGTTATGGTGATGCATCATATTCATCATCCAGGAGAAGGGGGCCAGGAGGGAGCTGGGGCTGGGGACAGCATGGGCAGTGTGGATAAGTGTGGAGGTCTGCTGGTAGATGGGAAACATCTGGTTTGTGTTTAAGTTAAGAAGGGATATTTAACTCTATTACCCAGATTTGTGTCTGTCTATTACTTATTCAGATTTATTAGCATAGGCTCACAACATCAAGGTTATGTGAGGCTGAGACATTTTTGTGTGTTGGGAATCACAGAAAGCTGAAGTTTAAGGCAGTAAAGTTACAGCAAACACCTGCACATTGGTGCCTGCTGATGCAATCATGAGTGATGTGTGTGTGTGGTGCATATGGGGTGTCTGAAGGGGGAGGTACCTGTGTGTGTGTGTGTGCAGTGCTAACACACACAAAATGATGTGCATGGACAAGGGAATGTAGCTTGAAGACACTAACACTCTCCAGTCAGAAGACAAGACCAGCAACTCACAAAACCAATGAGTGGGTGGGTTTTCAGCAACTTTCTTCAACAGCAAGCTATCCTCTACTGTTCTGCTTTCCTGTTGCAGTTTTACCCCCTCACACTGTCTACTTACAGTACTCTCCTCAATATTCCCATGCCCTCTGCCTTGTCTTGCCCCACAGTCCATCCCACTCTATCTTCCTCCTCCAGTGCTTTCCCTTTCCAGTGCCATGTCTTCACCAACTTTTCTATTGCAACATCCTTCTGCATCCAGATATTCAACGTCTCCTTTTGCCATTCTCAGTGTGAGACTGATAAGTGTGGAGGGACTTACAAGTACTCAGTCCCTTTGAAAGCTGTTCCAAAGCACCTTAAACCAGGTGTCTGTGTTGAGGGGGAACTTAAGAAATGGGGCTGGTGGTGACTTGCCCTAGGTGATCCAACCTGACAGCCTTAGGACCTCTATTCAAAAATTCAGGGCACCAAACTGCACTGCTCTGAGCCTGACAGTAACCATGGGACTATTCTTCTCCCACCTCCCTCCAGCTTCTAGCTTGAAAGTATTCACTCTGGGAGCAAGGACTCTGCCAGGTTTCTTAGGCAATCATGCACACGACATGAATAACAAGAAAACAAACAGTTCACAAACCACCCCTAGGCTGAAATTGTTACCCAGCACTGCCTCATGAATCCCCAGGAAGGGTGAATGCGCAAACATGAGTGCCACTGCTTTAGGGGGCGATACCCACTCTGGATAATCAGTAATGGTTTCAAATATTTCTAGTCAGCTAGTTCCTGGGAGGTGTAAGCCTATAGTTAATGTTACCCAGCTGCAATTGTTATTTAAATGAAAATAGCGACTGTCTTCCCTTTCAATGCCATTTAATTCTTCCAAGATATTGGCTATAATTCTTGATGTTTATAACTTCTGAAATTAACTTCCCTCCCACAGAGTTCAATAAATAACACTTTTCCTGAGTAGCTCATTCACAGCACAAAAACACCTTCTTCCTCATATTTTTCACTTCATAGAATGAAACCATATGAGGTGGTTAAGATTTACACAGTCAGTTCTGGCAGGATTTTTATATTTATTTGGGTTGCAAGATATAAATCAGTACTGGCCTTTCTCCAAGAACGAGGTATTTGTTATCTTGCTACATGTGTGTTTCTGGGTCAAAATTTGATAAGGTGTTTTTGCCATTACTGCATGGGGTAGGTAGGGTTTACATTGTTCTGTGCCAGGTTCCATGTTTTGACTGCAGAACATTACCTTATACTGCATTTTATTACAACTGATCACTGGAAGTTTGAAAATTTTCCCAGCTCAGAAATAATATACGTAATTGTGAATCGGTTTTCTTTAGGGACAGTTCAGTTTAACTGACTATCCCATAAGCAGATATGCAAACAGTAGAATTTTAAAGTGATTTAGAGCCATGATTTGAGAATGAGGCACAATCCAGTAATAGGACTTTGGTGGCTTTGTAAACTGAAGCTACCAGAAAAGCATCTGACTATAAGATTTAGGAACCTGACATTGAATCTTCAGATGTGCAACTAACTTGAAATCATAGCAGATAAATGTGCCAGTAACTTTAAGGGCTTAGTCAAGAGTACTCAAGATCTAAGATATGACCTTATGTACATACAGGAGTATAAAAAAATTCCAAGGATTTTTGTGACTCCTGATTCACCAGTATAGATATAGATGACCTGTGGATTTTGTCCCTGGAATTTATTATTTACTGAACATGGAAACAGTAAAGGATTTTATGATCAATTTATGCACAGCATCAGCACTCAGAATCCAGTACCCTGATACAGATTAGATATTTCTCAAGGCAGGTTGCACAGAAGAACATAAGGCCATATTCAGACAATGCATGGAAGTTTCTGCAAAAGGCTTAGGAGGCAGTGAGGTGATCTCACTCATTACATTCAAAGCTCTTCAAAATTTTAATTGTGTGAAAAGTCTTCTAATTTAAACAAGCCCTGATTCTGGATTTCCCTGGAGGGAATTACTAATGTCAATAGGATATATGATGTCATAGCAAAGAAAAAACAAGCCATATTTTGTTCAAAATCTCATTTTCTCAGAATCTTTCACTCCAAGTCTGAATGATTTTACCCTTAGTGCTGTCATCAGTACATCAGCTTGTTTTGTGGAACAGAATCTCTCCACATCTCCACTGCACAAACCCACTGCATCCAAGCTCCAGACCTTCATCTGAAGTGAATAGGAGTAAAATGATGGTATCCCTTGGTCTTTCCACTGTGAAAAATTTTGTTATTTGTTCCATTTTTCACTTGACGAAACACTTTTCCTCCCCTGCTGAAATAGTCTCAGATCTCTTCCTCACTTTCTTTCCCCATCTTCAGTTTCACATTGCATTAGTATGTTCATTATCTCTGGAAGGAAACCCTTGATGTTCCCCCTATGCTTTAGTATCTTTGATATGCTGAAGTTTCCTTTTGTATCCCATATTCCTGCTCCTGCACTGGGTAGTTTCATTAGTTGAATCCTCAATAACAGCCATCACTGTACATGTCACTGATCAAAAGTGGTGAGAGGTGAAGGATACAAAAAAGAAAGAAGTAAAATACTGAGAAGTTTGGTTTGGCAAAGATTCAAAGCCTCATATCTGATCAGCCATAACCTCCCTTCTGTCACTAACATGTTTCATTACAATTTACATCTAAATGGTGTTAAATGAAGGCTTTTATCGTGGTTGCCCACCGCCCTGAGAGCATCTTTTCCTTTCACCTCATGTTACTTGTGTAGAAACGCAAGGACAGATCCAACACCCCATGCCTGATGGCTCTGTTTTAACTCCGTGTATAAAACCTCTACTTTTGTAGGCACCATTGTTAATTGATGAGCAGTGCAGGCAAAGCTATGACAGGCACAATAAAAGGAGAATTTTCACTATGAGGAAAACCACAGGTCACTGCAAAGGATTATGCTTTATTTCCAAGAGGCTGAAGCTATGCAACATTTGCTATACTTTATGGAAAGAGTCTGAATTTGAGAGATATTTATTAATGTGAAATCACAAAAACTAGCCTTAACAATAATTCACATATTACATGAAGGTATGTGGGATTGGTTAGGAAAGGGATTCCTAGGGCCCCAACTTTCTGTGTACTGAGCATGTCGCCATCTCTTCCCAGTAAAGTGTAGGGTAATAGTAGAATCCTGATCCCAATGGGACCTGAATCAGGTCTTCTCACTATTTGAAAACTCCATATATCACACAGCAGCAGAACTTCTTCAGCATGTGGTAAATATTGATCATAGAATGATAATGATATTCTACTATAGAACAGAAAATCCTGAGATGGAAGGGATCCATAAGGATCATGAAAGTACAACTCCTGGACCTGCACAGGGAAGACCCCATTGCAGTCTCCGGCTTCCTCATGACAGGAGGAGGAGGGGCAGGCATTGATATCTTCTTTCTGGTGACAAGTGGCAGGACCCGAGGGAGTGGCATGAAACTGTGTCAGGGAAAGTTTATGTTGGCTATTTGGAAAAGGTTCTTCACCCACAGACTGGTTGGGCACTGAAACAGGCTCCCCAGAGAAATGGTCACAGCACCAAGATGTGTACTCATGATGTATCCAAACAGAAGGACTGGGTATCTCTATAAAGCAGTGAAGTGTTAATGTGAAAATTAAATCCCAAGTGGGTTTTTTCCTTGCCTTCACACATCTCCAGATGCAGGAAAAGCTTTTGTAGCTCTTTAAGCTAAATGTCTCTCCAGGAAACTGAAGATATGGAATTCAATAAAGTACTTGCTTTCTGATGGAGATTTTCCTTTGCAATAATTAGCATTTTCTCAGTGTTAGGAAATGTGATCTTTGTGCACAGTGATCAGATGCACCCAGTTATCCGTTGCATCTTGCTTTTGGGACATTTATGAATTTTGTATTTGACAGGGTACTCAGATATTTCATCAAAAGCGATCTGTGGTTCTATGGGTCTGTAAACCACCTGGTCCTTGTCCTCCTTCTTGTGATATCAAAATACACCACTCTCACACAGATTCAGATGGCTCTATTCACTTGAGGTAGGGGGAAACATAATCCACTGCACAGATGGGGAATTGAAGCACGCGCCAGTTGAAGTGATTTAGCTGAAGGAAGGAAGTTTGTGACTGCTCCTGAAGGAATTGAATACAGATTTTCCTAGTCCCAGTGTGGTAACCTCTTCCTCAGACAATCCTTCTCATGCCAAGTTCTCCAGCATTAGATCTGTCATTAGGCAGCAGAATCTCTGTGCAAATGATGCCTCACTAACCCAGGCATGAGGATCACACAGTGCAACACTTCTGAGTGAAAACCTGACCTGCAAAACCTGCAGCAGAGGAACAAGGTGAGAGGGAAAAAACAGTACTGGACTTACTTTGACTTTGACTTCATCAGGAATCTGGCCAAGATAGCTCTAGAAAATATCACACAACATGATTTTGAGTAAGGGTTGTTAATGAGACCACATGTAAATTGGGAGGACAGAGTGTGTGTACAAGAAAGCAGACCTAGGGTTTAAATATGCTTTTCAGATTATTCTCCATCAACTAGGGAATTGATTTTCACCTCACTACACAAACTGAGCACTGAAATACAAAATAAAAGCCATTATATGTACAATAAGCATCTGGGTCACAAGTGTTTTCGTGTGGGTGGGTAGCAGCTATAAAAATATTTCTAGCTAATATTGCCAAAAAAAGTTTGAAATCTCACCGGAAACCAAAAATTGCAATAAGGATAAATAAAGCCAAAAAGCGAGTCAAAAGACCCCCAAATGAAAACTCTTAAAAACCGAATATCAATAACCTAAATGAGAGATGATACAGGGCCTTTTGGTCCAGGAACATTTTTAAAAGCCTCAGCATTTCATAACGTGCTTAGCAGATCTGTTGGATTTTAGTAATAAATTTGGGATGAGATTGTATGTATAGGAAGTGAAGGTAAGTGCAGATACCAAATAGGAGTCCTGAGAAAGCCCAGTGCAGGGAGCAGCATGCTGCTTCCCGAGGACACAAAGAGCACAAGACTTGTTGACAACTTTCTCTGGTGGTGACTTTTCAACTGCACACCTGTTACAGCACATGAGCATGGGAGTCAGAAGGCAAAAACAGGGTTAAATGAGATGAAAATATGATGCAATTAATCAAAACGCTCATGGCTTGGGTGCAACAAGTCATATTCTGGCTAGAAAAAAACTACAGGCAATGAGTGGGTCATAAGCACAATTGTTTTCTGAAACTCTTGTGTTACAGTGAGGTACCATTATTGCACACTCCATGCATGTGAAGACAGTACTTTGAGGGCTGGAGTGGCTGTTCTAATAAGAGAAGTGTCAATTTTGAAACACCTTATATTTTTCTGCAATGTCCATTTAAGTCTTATTGGAGGCTGCTCAGTTTTCTCAGTATTATCAGCAAACAAATGACCTGTCTATGAAATACTTACACATTAGCCCCATAGTGGAAAAGTTTTTGGCTCCTTTGAGCATAAGGCAAAACAGATATGCTCAGTAGTTCGAAAATATTTCAAGAAAATTTTCAAAGAATTGGTCATTTCCACAAAGTGACTCATAACAAAGTCAGTAATTATTTTCATTTTCAAAACAGAAAGTAATCTGAAAGTGTTTTTCATGTTGGAAAAAGAAATGATTGAAAGTACGCTTTAAAAGAGATAATAATTTTTTTTTTCAGTTTATAAAATATTTTGGACACCGTTTCATTAAAGATCAGGGCAAACCTGACTATTCATCACCACCATGCAAACCTCTAAAACCTCAAATGAGCAGCCAGCTTCCCACCACAACTTCGGACATTCCCATTGCTCCCATGACTGCCATAAAGCACTGCTACCCTGCAACGCAAGGAACCATCCCAATGCAAAACTTCTCCCCCTGTGCCATTTTGCTGGTTGCCACCTTTCAGCTGAGGGCTGCGTTTTGTGCATGTTGGGGGGTACAAGTCTGTGAGTTCCACCTGGAGACCTGAAAGTGTGTTGGATGTATGAGAAAACCATCCCTCTAGCACTCTCCTCATTGAACAAAACAAGACTTTCTCTAGTGTTTCTTTGAAGAAAAGCCTTATGACTCACATGGTCACAAGGAGTGTTGCAAAAGCAGCTGTTATAGTCCTGGGGGATGCAGGAGCTGTCTTTCATACCTTATATGTTCTTGCTGAGGTTTTAACACCTGTGTATTAGATAACTGGATTAGACATTGTCGTTCAAAGAAAGGCCCTATAAGAAACAAAAGATTTAAAGCCCCCAGACGGATTGTCAGGCAGCTCTGCACACCAAAGTATTCCCCTGGCTTTCTTTCTCCTTTCCTGTTCTTTGTGTGCATTTATCTGCCTTTCTAGGCATCCACGTGGCTGTGCAGTAATGCACATCACTGCTGGTGCAATGAGTGGCAGTGGAGCACTGGGGCTGACCCCTGAGGATACAGGCAGCCTCACTGTTTCTGTGGTAGAGCCACGTGGGATGATCTAATACGGCATGTGCAATATGCATTGTCTGTATTGTTAATGTGCTTTATTTAGGTCCAGGCAGCCAGAGAAGGGAAATGAGGTTCGATAAACAATAGGAAAACATAGACATCTAAAAACAGATTATTTCCTACTCCTGGACTGTACGGTGCCATTCAGTGTTCCAGCAAAAGCTGAGGATTTTCAAGGCAACACAAAATGATGGATGTAACATCACTGCTGCTTGTGATCCACCTGCCTTTCCTTTTACATCCCTGAATTCTAATGCTCCTTTAGTCTTCAGAAAAGAATCCAAGTGCCACTGCTCATGTTTGGTTGTGCAGTTGTGCAGCACCCCTGATGAGGCTGGGAGCCTTGCACCCTGGGAGGTATGATCCACCCATGTACCTCAGTCCATACAGGAGGGGAGTGGAGCAGCATGAAGCATTCCAGCTGTTGCTCCCACGAGGCTGCATGATAGTTTTTCAGATCAGCAATGGTCTCATTTTTTGGCCAATTAAGTCACCCTTTTATCATCAAAGAAAAATTTTCTATGGTATGGTCATTGGTGGGGTTTTTGCATTTTTTTTTCTTTTTTGTTTGTTTGTTTGGTTGGTTTTGTGGACTTTTTCTATTAAGAAAAATCCTGAAACTACTCAGGATCTCCACTGTTAAGGAGCTTAGATCCTTAACTGCAAACCCTAGCACAAGCTGAACTAATGAGTTCCTCCCATGGCTTCAGTAAAAACTACATTTTTTAGCCTTTAGAAAAAAAAATGTTCAGCTTAGAACCTAGTCAGCACCAAGTAAGGATGGACTTGGCATAAGGGGAGAGCAGGGAATATGGGTGGAAAGGAGCACAAGGTGTAGAAGATCTTTGGTTGTATAGCTCTCTATCTGATAGACTTGGTTGACTTAAGTCATGCCATCAACCTCAGTTTCTAAGTTTTTCCCTGCATGGGGAGCTGGTTCTGGAATGTTGCACTTGGCATCCTTGTCAGTCAACCCCCTGAGAACTTTTCTAAGGAGATTTAGGAAACTCAAGGTTTTCAACAAAACAGCAAAAGAGAAGCAGTGCAGTTTTAGAATGCAAGTAATTTTGAACAAGTTAGCCCATGACTTTGCAGAACAAAGAACATGAAAGGCTTCTGAGAATGGAACCTTGCAATAATAAACCTTTCTTTAGGAAATTCTTTGTCAAGGGTTTATCTCTTTGCTGCACTGCACCATTTTGATCTAAAAGAAGCCGACTAACTGCATGAAGTCTGCTTTTCTCTGCAGGTCGTGGAGCTGCCTGCAAGTTTTTGCTGTTTAAAAGTGGCCAAAACTAGTCCAGGAGCATTTGGTTGCAAAACAGCTCTGTGCTGTTAGTAATCCCACCAAAAAGGCACAGGGAGTTTTACAGAGAAATGTTTTTCAACTGGTGCAATCCTGCATGTGCCTGCTTCTCATTTCTGAGTAAGTCAAAGGAGGGATCACTTGCCTTTTACTCGTGCCAGAGTCTACTGAAATTCAACAATCCTACATCCTACAGGGAACCAGGGGCCAATGTTCAAGCCTGGGTGACTGACAGAGGAAAATCCATGCTGAACACCCCATCAGCAAACTAGGGAGAGGGCTACTGTAAAAGATATTTAAGGGCTTGCTGGTTTGTCCTTATCTTACTATTTGCCAGTGACACAACTGCATCTGCCAGGTTTCTGCTCAGCAGTTCTGACACTAATTTTCTATATATTTAATAGGACTGATGCTAGAACTATCACATGTGCTGAACAGACGTTATTAGCATTAAAAGTTTCTGGAGAAGTCTGGGATTTTTTAATCCAAGAAAATGGCAAACTTGGAACATTTATTTCTTCAGTTTGTATCTGGGAGTCAAAACAGTTGCCTATCCCCTTCAAAGGAAGGTATTTGTGTGTCTATACAGTCTCTAGACAGAGAAAACTCATCTTCAGAGATGCCATATGGGTTCCTCTAGACCAGGCTAAGTCTGCCAGGCACATGGGCTAGAGCATAATCTAAGCATGTCCTCAAGTCTCTGCATATTTGATTATTTGCTGCTCTTATTTTCCAAGATTCATGTCTGAAATATGAGCACTACAATCTGAAACTCTGTAGGTGTAAAAGCTGTCTGTCTCTTATATAAAAGGCATGTTATAGGAACATTTCTGCTGCAGGGACAAATTCACCTCTAAGAAACTTGGTGGATCTCTCTAACTCCATATGCACCCAGACAAAGAGGTGCTGCAGGACCAGGAGCTCTGCTTTATTGTAAGAAGTGTTTCTGTGGTAACAAAGCTTTACTTGGTAGGTTTGTGTTGCTACTGCTCATTGTGCTGCTGGGAGTACTCAGAGTGCTGAACAGTCAGCCACAGAGGTACCAAATAGAAAGGGCTCTTTGGAGTAAATTCTTGAGCCTCAGCTAAGTACCACCAAAAGAGATACAAAGTGAGGAAAGTGAAGGATTGAAGTCCAGGAGCAGGGACCCTCCACAAAAGGTGAGACAGGCCTGGAGTAACCAGAGAGCTGTAGGAACGTACTCCTTGAAAGGTAGGTGTTGTACTGTGGCACAGTACAACAGATGGCACCTGTCTCTTAGACCTTTAATACGAGGGATTGAGTAAATGGATTCAGGTCAGTGTTACCACAAGAAAAGAGATTCGTTGCGTTTCTCCTATGAACTTTAGGTGCTTCTGACTTTTCAGTCCCTATTGAAGCTCAGTGCTTGTTAATAGGCAAGTGCTGTCTATCAAAGGCACCCAGAGTAGCTGTGGAATGTGCACAAAATGCCACAGCAGGGGCCCATCACTGGTGGTTATTAGCTTGAGGAGGTATCTTACCCCCATCCCTCTTCTGTTCAATCCCAGTCCTCACTGCCAACAGCTCCTAACATGAAACAAGAGCTTATGTGGTTGCCAAGGAGAGCCCACCCCCACAGAGAGGAGGGGAACTCGTGGAGAAGAAGTAGCAAAGACCATTATCATCATTTATACAGCAATGGGAGACTGGCAGCCAAGTGCTGTTGGCAGTAAAGCTTTCAGCTGCTCTGTGAAGATTGAGAGTGTTCTCATAATGATTCCCAGACATCTACTTTGCAGCAATTTCTTGGACTGATTCAGTCTTTGGAATGCTTTCACCCTCTGTTTTATGCCCATCTGAAAGCAGGGGCCAGCAGAGTGGGCAGAAGGTGCACTCCCAGAAACAGGGGTCTGGGGGGATCCCCATGCCCCAGGCACACAGTTCTCTGGTGGAACTAAGGAGGGCACTGACTCCTTGGTTTATCTCCAACCTTTGGGCTGGGATGTTGAGTCATCCATCCATCCATCCATCCATCCATCCATCCATCCATCCATCCGTCCTCACCTTGGTTTTTCTGGTTGTCTGCCAGAGGCAGCTGCCTCTCTCCTGGTCTCTCCAGACCCAGGCAGAGCAGGCAGGAGAGGCAGCAGGAAGGCTGCAGAGGAGGAGAGCTGATGCCTCCATCATGAGCTGCCTTTTTGTGAGGAAGGCCTCACTCCCCACTTACCCATTGCGGCAGTGACATTGTAGCTCCCCGGGAATGACACAGCAGCCGGTTGCCACGGACCCCAGGGATGGGGCCCAATCCTCAACCACAGCCGACTATCCTTACTGGCTTTCTGTTTTAAAGGAACTGGGGCAAAGTTGAAAAGACTACCCAGGCTCTTCCCATAAATGTACAACTTGGAAACAAACACAGGCATCTTCGTCCAAAAATGTGTAGCTCAGGCTCATGTCTCGCTGAGACAGGAGTGACGTGAGATTCCCTGAGCTGCAGCAGGCTGGATGGAGCAGATGAACTCCAATTTTAATAAAGGCAAGGAGATGGGGGAGGTGTGGAGTTCCCAGCACACAATGGAAAGGGCTCTGGAGGAAACTTTGTGGCTGTGGACTCCAAGCAGAGGGGTTTTTTGTTGTTGTTTTGGATTTTTTGATGTTGCATAATTGCTTAAATGCAGCTTCACTGAAAGCTAAGATATACTGGGAATTTTTTTTCTTTCTGTTAGCCACCTGGAAAGTGACATTAATTCCTTTGTCTTTTGTATTCCTGGGTGGTAATGCAAAGCCAGAAATTTCTCTGTGATGAGGACACAAGTTCAGGCACACAAACCATACTTCTCAGTCATGCAGGAATGGACTAGCTTTAACACAGTTGCTCTGGCTTTTTGCCAACACCACCAACAGCTGAGTTTGACCCAGTGTCACCTTTCCCCTACAACTTGTTAAGTGGCTGCTGATGCTCTGGCCAGGCCAAGAGCCCCTGGGACCACCTGGCTGCAGCACAGGGCAGCCTGCAGCATGGGTGGTTGGACACAGCGCCCACCAACATCCACAGGGAGGGGAACCCAGAGCATCCTGGAGGGGATATCGCCTCGTGGGTGGCTCTGTGCCCCTCTCAGCCCATGACTTTGCAGCCAGCACCAGGTGGAAGGATGGTCATGGGAACCAGCCGTGGGAACCATGGTAGTAGAGATCAGCAGGTCCTCTTGTAGGGGTAGCGACAAGGCAGACAGGATCAGGGGTCACTGAGAGCTCTGCCTCTGTGTGATCTGGCAGCCAGATATTCTTGACCTGGAGATGGCACTGGAGTGACTGACAAAACCTCTGTGGGAGAGGGGATGTCATTTGGGAAATAGTCTTTCTTCCAGCTGACACATTTGGGCTGACAGTCAAGAATGTCAGTCGTCCCTAGGGCTCTTTTTAGGAGCTACTGCAGCCAAGAGAGGTGTGAAGACAGAGATGTGTAGGCTCAATAGATCAGAGACCCAGTCAGTTCCAATTAGACCAGCCAGATGACATTAGAGAAAACATACAATAATATAAGGCCTATCAACATAGCAGCTCTGCCAGAGAGGACATGCAACATTGGCAGGGAGAACAGGCTGGAACATCCTGCAGGTCATTTTGATTACAAGATTTTATGGGGTCAAAACAGATGGAAAGAAATTAGTCTTTCCTTTAGTTTTTCTGATGTTTGAGGTGCATCATACAAAACATGAAATCCCCATTCAGCCAGCCATATTTCAGACTTAAACTGTTCTTGCAGCAATTGCTTTGCCTAGGTACTGGAAAGATAGACTGCTACAAGGCTTCACAAACACATGGACCATCTTTTAGCCTCATAGGGAGTCTTTTACTCTATAAATATATATATGTATATATAGAAATATATTTATATCAAAATCTTGATTTATCTAGTGCAGAGTCACAGACCTGAGAGATCTTAGCTTTTTCTTCAATGAGTTTGAGGATATTTTTGTTATCTGCAGATTTATCCACTCCTTTTTAAATACTGTCAAATATTCTATCTCAAAGTCTACTCAGATTTAGAGGATATGAACAAGACAGCACTGAAGAAGATCATGTAAGTGCTGCTCCTCATATTCTGACCGTAGACAACAGGCACCAATCCTTTTGGGAAATATATGCTCCAAAGCAAGAGAAATGAAGTTATCTGCTCCAAAAAGGTCTCTTTACATGCCCTATTAGTCTCAATGCTGAAGGTTTTAATAAGCCTTTAAAACAAAGTTATTATTAACTATTTACAAGACTGGATATGCTTGTTATCTATAGAGAAATCTATTCCTTTTAGGATCTTGTCTCTTTTTTTGTTCTTTTTTTTTCTAATGTCTAACAATATTATAGGAAATGAGGTTTGTAGCTTGATCATACATTGGCTAAAAAGTGTTTCCTCTGATCTCTTTTAAATTTTTATTTCTTTATTTTATCTTGTGGATTAGTTTCATATTCAAAAGTCTGTCAAAATCCTTTCACCAGCAAAAACTGCTCAGCCCCAGGGATCTTTAGGACAAGGTGACAGGCCCTAGTGTTCCCATCTTCTTCATGAAGGGCACTGTGAAAATTTACAAGTGAAGGACCAAATAGGACCTGAGTATTACAATATGAAAAGTGACAATTGGCAGGAAAACAAGGTGTTCTATACCCGTTGCCATGGAAAGCTGGACATTTTAGTTAACCTAGAAGGAATTAAAACCAGCAACTGTAAGAACTCAGAGTAACAATAACATCCCAAGAGAAGGTAGTTTAAAAGAAGGTTCTTTCTTTTAAAACATTGTACAGATTAAATAACACCAATGTAACTTAAAACACTAATATGAAATTAATCTAGATTTGTAATGTAATAAAAAAAGCTGATATGAATCAGAACAAGAGCTAAAAAGAAACTGACACTACTGAAAACAAGTTTCTGTTTAAATTGACATGTTTTCACAACCTCCCTGCTTCCTCCCCTTCATCCTTCCTCTGAACCAACTAGAAATGTTTCTGCTAAGAGTTTTCCAGACAACCATATTTTTTTAACAGAAAGAAAATCTTAAAGCTTTATTTACAAACAAGAACTGTATATCTTCTGTCCCTGGCTCCTGAAATGGGGCAATATTCCCTAATTTGAGCAGGGAATGAGAGTTCCTGGGTAATTTCTGCCCTGGGCAAAAACCAGAGTGTGGACGGGATTACTGTGGTATGAAAAAACATGAACATAACATGGCATGTGGTCATTCAGGCAGCTGAAAGTCTGCTCTGAATAGGTTTGGCAGCTCTCTGTCCCCATCAGCCTGAGACCCACTCTCACAGTCCTTGTACTGATTTAATTTAAGCCAGGTGTATTCCCACTTAAATCCAACTGTCACCTCCAACTCTGTCTCATCCCCTGTAGGTGTTATTCATAGTGTAAGCAAGTTACTCAAGGCCTGGTCTTCATTATACTCTTCTGGTAGTGTTGAAAAGTGTTATTGAAACGCACATCATGATTCCCTCCTCCCTCGTGCCCCTACTGCTGCCTCTGACAAGGTGCTGCTCTGGGACCTGCTCCTGAAAACCCGCTGTATATCCATCAAGAGTGAGGGGACCATGGTCTGTGGAGAAACCTTCTCCTTCTGTTTTTGTCCAAGAAAGGGCTTGGTGGCTACATCACCCTGAGCTAGAGATCCCTCACTTGGATGTCAGTCGTAGGAAGGCCAACAAAATGCTCATGTTACATTACATGTGATTGCGCTTCACAGTAATGATTTTCCTACAGGATATCCAGGAGTAAGCATGCAGCCCTGAATTTACAGAGCACTGAAATCAGCTCCATGGTCCCTGTGCTAGATCAGCAGACCAAGGCTGCAGAGCTGAGACTGACCTGCAAAGCTGTGGCAGGGAAATGAACAGCTCCAAAATACAAATGAGCTTCCAGAACAGGAGCTGACATCACCCTTACTTGGTCTATCCCCCTACCCCCAGGTGGTGTAAGGTATTTTTAAATAATGTCAGTTTTTACAAATGTTCCTCTAATCTTTTGAGACTCTTCCTGCAATGACCCCAGAAAAATCTTTCTTGTTCTGTAAGTAACCATGTCCCAGAAAGAATTCCCTGATATCAAACCTCACATCCCTTCACTGGATGCTAAGCACAATATGATCCTGTAACTTTCAGCTGCCATTGGACTTTTACTGACCCACAAGGTGCTGATGGAGGGGCACAAAGAAGCCAGACTAGGGACCCTAATCAGAAATTCTCATTAATGACGCCACTGCGAGCGGGTTTTCTCGTTGTTGTTGTTTCTGGCACAGAACAGCAGGGCAGGCGGGGGCCATGCAATGCCCATGAGCATTGGGCGATTCCTTACCCACACCAGTGGGAGAGGTACAGGGATCAGGAGTCAGACACAAGCCTTTGTCTTTTACCTGCCCCAGAGGGTCAAGTTTCCTTCCACTTTATAAGTATTTATTGTTTCAGATGAAGGATGGTAGGGGGTCACAGGGGAGGGGGAACAGTGAGATAATAAAGGATAATATTGCTTCCAAAAGTGTGTCTGGTTTTTCCTACAGTATTAGCTACTCTAATAAAAGATGTTATCTCTCCCTACAAACCTTGACTGGCTTATATCCTTTCATCACTGCTTCAACAATGTTACTACTGCAATAAAAATATTTGCTGACAAAAAATCCCCTCTGATTCTTTAGTGATGGGTCACATCAGCAACTGGAAGGGAAACTTCCCCAGGGAATTGTTCTTCCACAGCCCTTTCAGGCAAGCCTATTCCCAGAGGAAACACAGCCAGTCTGCTGGATTGGTAAACAACAGTGATGTGGTGGTTTTTCTTTTTATTGTTGCACCTCTTGTGTTGCCATAAGAAAGAAAGAAGGAGCTGAAGGGCAGAGAGGAGCTAGGGTGCTGCTTTCAGCATTATCCCCAGCTTCTACTTGCTGGATCTTTACTTGGGGTGCTCATGGAGCCAACAGCCTAACCATCTACACACATGAACCGTCACGGGAGGAATGAATCAGATTCTGCAAAGAATAGAGTAATCCCTTGAGTAGGGGACATCCTCAGCATTTTGCTGATGGGCACCCTGTGGAATTGACCTTCCCATCAGTCAGAACTGGAAGTGGGACCATTACAGCTGTAGCTGATGGGGTAACTTGTAACAGCACAGGCTGGGATCTCAGGAGGCCCCTGATCATCTTTGGCATATTAGCCATAGCAGGGATTGCATGGTTTGAGAGGCAGAGAGGAACTTCAGGTCTGAGTTTAGAGGTTTTCAAACACTTCAGGAGTTAGACGGGAAACAGTTCCTCTGTGCTTTCTACTGACATCAGGTAACTTTCTTTTCTGGTATAAAGCTGAAGATGGGTTTGGGCTAGAATTTGCCCATCTATAGGGCAGATCTGTATTCATCTCACCTCTGAAAAAGGAAGTGATTAGGAAATACAAACAGCACAAGCTTACCCTGAAGTGGATTCTGAATGGGTCAAAGGTTCAACTGCAACCATAATTTCCTGGAAGATGCTGTGCAAGGGCAAGCAATGCAAGTGGCAGGGCTGTATTGGGTTTTGGCTTTAAAAAATGAACTGAGAAGATTACAAAATATCTGGCTTTTGTTTTTCAGGAGAATATGTTTTCATTCCCCATTCTGAAGCAAACTTGGGACCATGGAGACTGGTGTTTCATTTCTTTAAGGAAAGATAAGTGCCAGAAATTTAATGAATCATCACTTCTGGGCAGAGAAAGTGCAGTATGACTGAGGGTCAGCACATTTATAAAAAGAAGGCATATTTTTCATTTTGGGATGACCCCAAATCTTTTAGCTGCTGTAGCAGAAAGCCAGTTGTTCACAAAGATCCTCTTCCTCTTCTTTGCCTTCAGTTCTTAGCACTATACCAGTGGAAAGAGCAAATCTCTCTCCAAAAAAAGATAACAGTTAATGTGTGTTCAGCATCCTGGGTGTTTGGAGGCAAAGAGCCAGTCATGCATATCAGCTATGGACAGGAAGTCAAAAACCCACATACCAGCTATGGAGAACAAAATCCTTTCCCACCAGTTCATGGTGAGAAGAGTTTAAGTCTTAATGCAGCTGCCACTGCTCCTTACACAGACCATTTGAGTCAAGATTTTTTCCTAGCAGACATGTTTCACCCCTTGGATATAAGGCCATTGACCAACTTTTCCCAGTCAGGAAGCTCCAGTCATCTGTTTGCAACTATCTAATGATAGGGAGGAAGAGAACATTTTAATTAGAAAACTTGAACTCAATTTGAACTCCACAAAAGACTGGTGAGGTTCAAGATGCCAGCTCAGGTGCTGTTCAGTTTACAGAGCAAATGCCAAAAGGAAGTGAGAGAGAGAGGGACAGGGAGAGAAAGATCCTAATAAGGATTGTATAGGCAGTAGTCTGATTCCATTGAAGACACCCTGGTGGGCCATCATAGCTTTGGGTGACTTATCTCTTCCTGACACATGCTGGAAGCTGCTCACATGCTACATTTTATTTTTAAAATTGAATCATCCTTAAAAATTAAATAGAACTAAGTGATTGGTGCAAGGGGACTTGAAAATGGAAACAGTTTGTGAATGGGTTTGAGCACCAAGTTGCTCCAAATGTCAGAATAAACATTCCTGTAAATGCTCCACAAAGCATGTTTATGGAACCAGGTTCTCACCTGGAAGGATGAGAGAACTATCCGGAGTCCCTGGACCTTGCCTGGAGTTTTCTCAAACTTTTTGGTGCCGTAAGGCTTTGAAGTGTGGGAATTTATCATGGCAGGCTAGAACACGGTGACATAAATTACTTCAAGCTTTGCTGGTGGGACCTCTCCCACAACACAATGCTGCTTTATACCCAGAAAACAATTTCATGGCTCCATCCTAAGAGCAGACAGGAGATCGGAAAGTAATGTTCAGCCCTAAAAGTTAGTTAGCTCAAAATCTCAGTGGAAGTGAATGGAGCGATTATGGAGCTAAAACCAGCATCAGTGTAAGGAAACAATAGTTGATGCAATAGTCCTCGTTTTGTGTAGTGCTATTGGGACTGAGTCATTGCCCTCCCCAGTACAGCAGCCTAAAATGAAAAATCCACATACTTTCCCAGGTTGTCTGTAACAGCCTATTGAGCTATTTCATTTGGACCCAGAAAGGGGAGCCTGTTTCACATGCTTGACTGTAGAACAGACTATGGTTTTTCACCTGAGGAATTTATTCAAAGATACAGTTCGCCAATTAAAGGGCTTCCTAATGAAATACCTGGGTTTTTGTACCATCTAACATTGGAATCCTTCTGCAATATTTAAAGGGAAATTTCAGCAGAGACCTCCCTTCTCTGATCTAAAGAAACACTCCATGATTTCTATAGGATCTTCCACAACTTGTGCTATGTGACGTAGGTAGGGAACCAGGACCACAGAGTTAATTTAAATTTGGTCTTTATCAACATGAACATGCATGATACCCTGTGCATGGCTCCCTAACTTGTATCCACCAATCTGGAAGAACCTGCCTGGACTTGGCTAGTGGCAATGGAAATTCATTAGGTTTTATCAGTGGAAACCCCATGAAAATCATCACTGCCTAAAACAAGCCAGGAACATGACAAACTAATTTTGTTCTGTGAATGAAACTTAAGAGAAGCTTAAGAGAGAAACCAGCATAAGATTTTTGTACATGTATGAGCTTCTGACTGTCAAAGCTGAATCATTTTAGTGAACTGCATCTGTTGTACATGAGATCTACCTTTCTGATGATATGACTGCAAAACTGAGGTAAAGAGGTTGTGAGCTGTGCCAGTGCCTGGGCTTTCTCAAGGGTGCTCAGGCAGGGCTATCTCATATCTTGTATCACTGAAGTGTCCCATGGTGCCAAAACAAAAGGCTGCCAGAAAAAGCTGCCTGCATGCAATGGCAGGGGAGTAAAGCAGACCTGCCAGAGCCAGGAGCTTCTCAGAAACATTTTGTTCCCAGATAAAACATTAACACCTGACTCCTGAAGAGCACAAAACAGGGAAGCTTGTGCTGCTGGCCTCAGAGGAGACCCCAGACTTCTCTGGATGTTCCCTAGTCTGCAGATGAAGAAGGACTTCTCACTGGGCTATACAGTGTGATCTAGTAACATTATACAGACTTAGCACCATGAAAATGGCTCATCATCAAGTGGCCAGTGATCCTGTGCCAAAGCAGAGTCACAGCCTCTGCCAGCAGTCCTAGCCCAGGCCTTGTGACTGACTAGGCTGTACAGGACTGTGCTTTGCCACTCCTGTTAATAGATGGAGTAGTTGTATTTCTGGTCTTAGGGTTAGAATATGCCCCTCATCTTGAAGGTGCGATTTGAAAGAACTGAGCTGCATCTGCAGTATATTTAGCTGCAGAAGTACTGGATTCACAGCAGTATAAATGAACTCCAGACCTGTCCAACTGCAATGTCTGAGAGAGTAGGATCCAGTGATGGGTCTGAAACTGAAGGAACATCCTGAAATAAGCATTATTTGAAAGACAGCAAACTGTTATGACCTACTGCCTGAAGTCTGGAGAGTGGTAATGATAGCTTATGCATAGTGACAGTCTCCTGCAGCCACATCTGCCCTCCCTCTGTGACCAGGCTTACCTGCTCCTTTCCTCAAGCTCTGGGCTTTGGATTGATGTTTAGGACTAGACACTGCCTTCTGCCTAACTTCTTTGGTTCTTTAGGCAGGCAATAGACTCGATTCATGTAGGATTTTGGATTTTTTTTCCATTTGCTAAAGAAGTTTGTCAAAAGAAACATCAGAATGAAATCTGGGTACCACTGAAGTCAGTGATTTAACTGCAAATGCCTTAAGAGGGCCAAGATTGCAACCCATAGGCTTAATCTGCACAGCCAGTAATGAATACCAGGCACTGGCTTTGAAGCCACTTTATGCACTGATGATATAGAACCCCAGAAAAAAAGCTGTCACTAGTAACTAAAAGTCCTCAAATACCTGAGCAAGGTTGTGATCATTAGTCAAAGGCTTTTTATGTCCACATCAGAATGGAGATATATTGAGTCCATGAGCTAATTTAGTATTTGAAGTTAATTAATTACATCTCCCTATAAATTTCAATGGATCTGGGACTTGTGCCAGTATCCTGGGGAAAGAGAGAATATGGCTGAATTGCTTTCTTCTCCTTTTGTTGAAAGAAAACAACAGATTTTTAAATTAGATGTCACATATTTCTTAGATACATTGCATAGTTTGCTTTTCTCCTTCTCCCTCCTATTAACTACCTCCTTCAGAAGTTTAAAATTTCATCCAAGACACAGATACCCTGAAAGCAAAAAGTTACAGTGAAGAAATCACATACCTGATACCCATGGAACAAATTACACTTTTGTTATGCTGGGGTAATCCCAGTAAGGCAGAGGGCAGAACTTGGCCATATAAATCTGAAATCAAGTAGTTGAATCCACAGTATTAGAAATTGGCTCAGAATGAACATGTTTCTTAAAGCAATTATAGACATACAAAAGGAAATGTCCCAGGCTAGCCAAGATAATCAACAAAGTTCCTTGAGCCAACATCCCATATTCTC
Source organism: Formicarius rufipectus (assembly GCA_013399695.1). Classification (NCBI taxonomy): domain Eukaryota; kingdom Metazoa; phylum Chordata; class Aves; order Passeriformes; family Formicariidae; genus Formicarius; species Formicarius rufipectus. The sequence continues at coordinate 1,645,882 of VXAU01005056.1, read as the reverse complement.
CTAAGATAAACTTAAACAACATTTCTATTTATTGCTTCCTGAGTCTCTAGATAGTCCCTGTCAAAATGCAAGCAGAATTAGAGGAAAGGAATAGAAAACAACTGTATAACACTTGCAAGGGCAACATTTTGAAACTGGATTGTTCGGTACAGTCTGTAAAAGCCTGAAGTGGAGAAGCTTTTAAATAAATCAGAGAAACCACATTCACCAAGAGGCATTAAGTGGGTTTTGAGCTTCAGGTTTCAGGATAGAACTTTCTGAAGACTCTACATGCCACTGCAGAGGCCTAGTGAAGAGTGAGAAGCTCATTTTCTGTGCCACTGTTCACAGAAAGTTGGGCAGAGATGATTTTGCTGAATGGAAGTCAGTGCTTCTTGTTCTTTCATTTGAGCTGAATGACAAACAGAAGGGCAGAGAAGGATTTGTCCATGTCCTGCAAGTGTACTCAACTTACTTTTTCTCTACATCTGCCCTGATCCTCTGTTATAAATGAGGAACATTGCAAACTGGAGACACAGTACATCTGTAACCAGGGAACAAAAAAGGATAGACCTGCCAACACATGTGAATATGCTGGTATAAAAGGAGGCACAAAATAGGTTCCCCCTTGGTTTCTAAAAGAAAACTGCCTCACTGCAAAGTCATAGGCAATGATGTGTGTGGCACAAACCCAGCTGTACCAGTGCTTCTGTCTTCCAGATGGGCCATTAAATCACCCACAGTTATTAAAATACCATGGCAACTTCTGCAAGTGCAGAAATGCTCAGACTAGCACTGTGGCCATATTCCAGCTCACAGAACTTCACCCTTCCTACTCCTTCACTTTCCTTCACCCAGTAGCACCAATCCTCTCCAGCCGTGCTCTTGAGACTGCAGATCACACATCAGCCATGCCCAGGGCTGGTAAAGGCAGGCTTTCACCAGACCATAGGTAGCCACTGCAGCCCATTACAAGGCTCACTTACATTATTCACTTTCACTTTGCAAGTGCATGAGTCCAGTTAGGCCAAACACTCATTACAAATGAGGCATCCCAGAGGAAGCAGCTCCCCCACCGACAGAAAAGCCTTCTATGCCAACTGCATCTTCCCCAAGGTGGTTTTAACCCCTTAAAGCACGTCATGAAAGTAGCATGAACTTACTGGTCAGAGCCTGCAGTACCATGTGAAACAAAAAAACAAGCAGTGGAGTTCACATGCAGGGATGAGAGCAGGGCTGTCCCAAGCAGGTCCACTGCCTGCTCGCTGCCTGGTCATTATTGTGCCAAGTCACTGGCCCCCTCCCAGTACTCTATGTCTGTTGGGAAAGTCATCCACCAAAAGGACTGAGTTCCCCACTCTAAGCTCAAGAATTTGACTGCATGTTAAGTTTGGTTAAACCATTCTGCTGTGGAGGCAAGAACAATTTTATCCCCACATTGAGTAACTCTTCTCCTGAGTGGTGTCTGTGCTAACACTGGGATGCCATGTGCTATATGACTATCTAAAAGTGGTTGCATAGAATGGCTATAAAGGTTTGTGGTTCCTCTTGTTTCTGAGTCAAACAGACGTAGTTTTCTAGCCTTGGTAGCCACCCTGCCTTACTGCCAGCTATGGCTTGCTACCTCTGGCTGCAGCTGCCTTGGGCAGACCCAAGGGACAGGATCGTCTGTGTCTGCCTGACAGAGAGTCACTGAACTGCTGTGAACTCTCCTGGGGACACTGTAATCCTTTAGGAACTCCAAGAACCCCACTGATATTTCCTGTGTCTCCCTCATGCTTTATTCCTGGTTCTTTCTGTCCTCACTGCGTTCACACTGGGACTGTGGTGCAATAAGGAAGGATACCGCAAAACCGCCAAGAGCAATTTTGGAAACAAAATATCCATAAAGGAATTCAGAATACCGTGTTGGTTCACTGAAAACCCTGTTCATTGACAAGGAGCAACAAAACCAGGACTGATGTCCTCTGAGTATCAGTTCCAGACAAGGGAAAGGTTACTGTTGTTAAACTCAACACTCTCATCACTCCTGCAACCCATGTTCCCTTCAGTGCCCGTGAAAACTGCTAAGCAGGTGATGAACAATCCCAATTTTGGGGTTTTGCTTGGGGTTTTTGTTTGTTTGTTTCTTTTTTTTGTGTGTGTGTTTTGTGGGGGGTTTTGTTTGTTTTTTTGGGAGTTTTGTTCGGTTTTATTTTTTGGTTGGTTGGTTGGTTGGTTGGTTGGTTGGTTGGTTGGTTGGTTGGTTGGTTGGCTTGCTTTTGGGGTTTTTTGGGTTGTTTTTGTTTATTTTTGTTTGGTTGGTTTTGGGGTTTTTTTTGCTAAAGACAAAAAAGGCTGTTGCCCTCCACAGGAGACACATGTTCTAAATAGACCCACAGGGTTGCAGGAAGCTAATGGAAGTGGATTTTTCCCAAACAATATGTCAATATTATCAATCCTCTGCTTGCTTATCAAGCACAGTTTGTTGATTCAATATGCAATGTAATGAGTCTGAACTAAGACTCTCTGAACAGCATGTAGTGAAAAGTTAAAACCAAAGCCATGCACACCTCCTGGGGTGGTCATCGCCAGTCACTGCTCAGGTGTTCCTCCCTGACTGGAACCTCTCTTTATTGCTAGAGTGGAAAGATTTTACTTCTATGTCCTGCACATTGCAGTCTCCAATTGGTGCTGCTACATGCTAATTGGGGCCCTGAAGGTATTTCTTTTCTTTACCAAGTAGTAAATTATAAAATAAAATAAACTGTCCCATAATATGCTTTCTTCTCTCCAAATTAAATAACACAGAAAACAGTGCTCCCCAATCAGACCACACACACAAAACTCTTGACTTTTTTGCTTTGTCTTGAAAATGAGATGTATTTGGCCTATATAATATTTGGAAGCCTACCAGCATTTTCCTTGGTCGTACTTGGTCATTCAGCAAGTTTTTAATAGGTACAGCTCAGTAAACTGCACAGCTTGTCCTTAAAGAACTGCCATGACTTTCAGTTGTAACATTAGTTCTGTTTTTGACTCATTAAATCCCATTTGCTGACTTTGTTCATGGACTCTCTGCCTCAAAGTAATAATAGGAATAATGAAGCAGAAATAACACATGCACACAGCTGTTTAGGCAACAGAGGTAGCAAGATGACAAGACTGAGGTGAGTGTGCAAAACTGAATGATGAGAAGAAATATTTTCATGGCTCTTTAGAAGGTAACAGCACTGAGGAAAACACCTGAAAGAAACAAGGCAAGAGTATCCTTCTCCCATTAAAAAAAAACTACAACTCCTGGATGTGTTGAGTGTTTTTAGGTAAGGTGTCCAAGGCACAGGAGCAGAGTGGGATATGTGCTGGATCTGATCAAATGCGCATAACAGAAAAATTCTCCTGATAGAAAATACAGCTTTATCAAAATCAGAAGCTTACTGAAGATATCAAATGTAAGGAAAGTTAAATTTTTCAGACGGAAAGTGAGAAGAGAATCTGTATGTTGGAAAACTAGGTTAGTGATGATTTTTGACTGATACATACGTGGCCACATATCTGAAACTTGAGCTTTGTCTGGAGCCAAAAGTTTGGAGCAGGCAGAATTTCACTTTTCCTCTTTCCCCATCCCTCACTTTTGGTCTGTTCCCTCCCTTCTGCTCCATCCAAAGAGGTCAAAGAATACAAAATAATGAGGATGAAAAAGCCCAGCCTGTGTAAATATACCTACTGTTTCCTAGAAAGAGAGACTCAGAAGATAAAGAAGTGGCTGTACAAAGAGCATTAGTAGACAGCAAGCAGAGACACCAAGCAAGCAGAAATGTTATGGAAAGGTTGGAGGCCCCTAACTCATAGAAAACAGAAAATTTCCTTACTGATCTGATCCCCAAACTGGTTAAATAAATGAATTCTGTAGACTTGTTTTTAAGAGGACCTGAAAGTTATGTATCTTTTCAGACTACCTTTTAAAGTGAAAAGTAAGTCCACAATTCCTTGAGAAAGCTGCAAAAATTTGAAAGAGAGTATTTCAGGAGGGAACTTTGTCTCAGGATGTTAACGTGGTAGCAATGAACGAAGAAAGACACAGACCTTCAGCCTGGCAGGCTGCCCATAACTCAGTGTCCAGAGCAAAATCTCCAGTACAGTGCCAACTGGGGATGGCACATGCATGAGCTCTGTTGTTTACAGATTTCACTGAAAGAAACACAAATGAAACATGACAGGTTAATGCCAGTCCCTGGATTGCTAAGGTGTGATGGATCTTATAAGCATCACTCAGCAAATATACCAATTACACCCTGCACGTTATCAGTGTTAAAAATCCCACCTTTCACTGAAAGCCTCTGCCCAAAATAGCCTGTGCTGGGCCAAGCATGTACAATATGGTGTATGAGTTTATTTTTTTTACAGCAGCACTAGAATGAACTTTTACTTTTACTAAAACAAACAATTGTTAATGGTACTTTCCCACTTTCAGTCCTCCCTTTGGCCTTTTTTCTCCCCTTTTCTTCTAGGTCCTAGACATTTTACAAACACTTGTAAATAACCGTACCCAAGCCAAACAGAGTCATTCTTCATTCTAAACAGGACGTCAGGGATAGTGAAAAAAAAATGTTTGTGGCTGGAATGCATTGTACAAAGGTGGAGGGAACAGAGGACATTTCTGTGTCTGGAAACAGATGACGAGTGTTTGTTTTTAATGCAGTATGTTAGAGAAGAGATTAGATAATAAAATCCTAAACAGAAGACCTCATGCTCCACCTAATCTGAAATAAACTTTGAAAATATGTCTTAGTGAACTCCATCTCCTTGTGGGCCCCTTGCAGTACCATGAGGTCAAAGCTGCAGGGATGGATCATTTCACATGGTTTGCTCAGTCAGTCACTGGGCAAGTATGAACAACCCACACACTGTGTGTGATCAGGAATAGTAGATCTCATATTTTGGTCTTTCAGGAGGAGTTAATACGGCATTGCTGAGCTGTGCGTGCTCTGATCAACCATGCATTTCTAAAAGACTGTGGACAGTCATCAGCCTTCGTTGCAGGGAATATAAACAGAAATGTAAAATTTTGTGAATTATCCAGGAAATTTGGGGATCTCATTTCCAGGTGTGGCTTCAGATATTTTGTTCTAGAAAGGGTGAAATCTCATTAATGTTGATAAGCAATGTTTTCTTAAGTACATCACAAATTGTAATCATTAGAGCTACATTAGCATGTCTTGGCCCAAAAACATTTCTGGAGTTTTCAGAAAAGCAAGACATACTGAAAGAATTAATGTGAATCAACCTGAAACATTTTCATCACCAGAATGCATTTAAAAAGCTCTGTTGACTCCTTCAGATGCAGGTCATTATATTTATTGGCATTTCATTGTTTTGATACAAAACAATGAAAAATTAGGCTGTCCAGCAGTATAGTGCATTGTTTTAAAACTTACAGTTCCTTGTTAGTTTTGGATGAAAAGTAAAAGCAAGCTGAGTTTTGTTCCTGCTTCATTAGTGGATTTTGTTCCCTGGAACTCTATTTAATAACAAATACAGTAAATCCATTTTTTTTTTTTTGACTAACAGTCAGATGAGTAGTTCTTCTGTTAAGCAGAGTTAGTTGAAGTATTTTGAGCAGAGCATCCCTCCACTCCCACACTTCCTTTTATCAAAAGTAGGTCTGTTCCAATATTATAAATATTTTCCATTTAAATGGATCATTTCCAGTGGAATTTTCCACAGAAGTCACGAAACAAAGAGCAGAAGACCCGCAGCATTTAGTCCAAAGCTGACACGATGCCTGGTGTCTGCACTGTGCTGTGGGGATCGTGCAGACACACGCTGTGCAATCCTGCCCTGTAGCCTCTTGCATGGCCTGACCCGTGGATGGCAAGGGGGTGGCAAGGGGCAGCCAGGAGACCTCATGGACCATGGGGCACCACAGGCCCTTGTGGGAAAAGGATATGCCAAGAATAAGGTCAAACAAAAAATTGAAGGCAGCTTTTCAGCATTTCTAAACCCATGATTTTCTTTAAAAAATAAACTCAGATAAATTTTATTTCAACCGCTTGTCCCAGCTGTTTGTTTGTCCTCAGTGATGAAATTACATTTTTCCCATGGGAAGGACATTATACTTTTCTGTGCCCTTTAATGTCAGTCGCACCAGTGCCTTAAATTTCATTGAACCACCATAAGCATAGCCTTAAACACCTTCCAAAGCCTCTCTTTGTTTCTTTTATAGTGGGCTTAAATTTTCTACACATCTTCTGCATTCCTACCTGCACCACAGCGGTGCGTATCAAAACAAAATAAGGTTGTCTAGCTTGACAAATATGAACTGAAGTAATTTTTTAAAAAGTGTGGGAAGTAAGAGAAAGTTTAGACATCAAAGAATGACTGTTTCCAGACCTTTAGGCCTACCTTTCAGAGCTTTGCAAGCAGAAAATCTCTGCTCACTTTGACAGTCTTATCTTAAGCTGTTACAGCTCAGATTCACATGGCCCATGTTCCATCTGATTCCTTGGGTTTTAGTGTTTTTCCTACCAGCTTTCTCTGGGTGCTCTAAAGTACTTTGTCCATAGAAACCCAAGGGCTGGGAAGCTCAGATGGAATTTGGGAAGAAATCTTTGATTAATTAAAGATTTCTGTAGAAGGTCTGCTTGCCTTAGTGTTTTAGTTTTTTCTCTCTGATTTCTTCTGGTAGGCAAGAAACTTTAAACACCCTATTCCTGCTTGTAAGAAACTTGCAGTTGTTCTTTTTGATACATAACTGCTATTTCCCACTGCAACTTCAAGTTACTTTACAGAATATTGCCATAAAAATATGGCCTAGTTTCTATTCCCTGCTTTTCCTGGAAAGAGGAGGATGACCTGATGGAAGCAGTAGTTTCCAATGCCCCAGAAGTTGTGTACCACTAGCCATGGTGTGGAGAGAGCCAGTGGCCTGTGGCTGGAACAGGAGCTAAACAAGGAGTAGGGCACATAAGCGCATGGTTCATGGAATTGCCCTTTCCCACGATGAAACATAGCAACTGTGATTCACTTCCACTGACATCTTTACATGGAGTCAAGGGTGGAAAGGGAAGGAGCAGAGTTGGGTCCTTCATTTAGCATCCTGAACTCCTGAATGGAAAGGAATGTGGTAGGGAATAAGGATTTCCAAAGAGGAACAGAATGCTGTTGGTTTTGGCCTTCTCAAAAATTTCCACAAAGGGAACAACTTTCAGCTGAGTAAGCATCACGAGCTCAAATAGGAGGCCTGACTCCATATCAGACTTCTCAAAACGTTCACTTCTCAGGTTATTAAGTTTGGTCTTTGCCCTCTCGAGACCCATGAAATGAATCAATGTCTCCTGCCAACCACCAAGGGATTTGCTGTCTTCATGCCTCATTGAGACATCAAAAACTAACCAGTGAGGTGAGAGTTTCTCAGTCATGGATTGCACTGTGCTCCAAACACTAATGCTCTGTGTACAGAAATAATATCCTGAAGGCAAATATCTTCACACAAATGTTGTTACATTTTCTAGCCACTACCACTCTTTAATATCCCAGTTTATACTTAAAGACCGATGCATATGTAAATGGTATTTTGCCTGCAACATGTCCTATGCAGGCAGGCAGCTGCATTTTGGCAGAAGCTTTGTGAAAATGACAAAATCCTTAGCTGGTACAGATCCTGTACAGATTGAATCCTCTGAAAATATTGGTATCATACACAAGAATAGATTACTGCCACTGGGTTAACTATGGGACAATTTGGTTAAAAATTAAGTCCCAAAGCTTCCCTTGGGTATTTTTCAAAACCTTTTCCTTTGGGTAAAAAGTTAGTTAGCTCTTATACCATGAGAACTGTGCACAAAAAGTCAAGTTAGTGTTGATATGTCTCTTGAAACCTAGTGATGATGAAGCTCTGTCAGCAATTTCTCTTTCTGGAATTTGTAAATCTGAAGTTGGCATCACTGTTCTCATTTAAAAAGCCACACAGTGTGCATGAAGCCAATGTTGCCTTCAAATATGCATAACAACTTTCTAAAAGATCTTCTGAAGAAGTCATTAACTCACCAAATTAGTGACAGAATTGTGATTAACAGCAGCTGGAAATAGACCAGAGGTTAACTGGGAATTTCCTCCTTCACATTAGGACCTGCAAGTTTAGGAGTGTTCGATTCAGTCCTTTTCATGAGTTTAGCAGAGTCAGGCAACCTTTCAGAGGAGGGTGATGTACTATGCACAATTAAACCAGTGGACCTTTAAAAACTATTGGAAAGTACTCCATATGGATTAGTTTTCCATGGCAGTTCTGCATTGCTCTCTCATCAGTGTGTGTAGAACAGATATATTTTCCTCAGGAAACTTGTTGGCATGAAAATCTGGCCCAGGATAGCTCCAGGAACTAAAGCTAGAAGCCTTTGAGTGTTGTTAGCAGCCCATAATTTCAGTCTCATATCTCACACTTATCACTTACTATTTCCTTCACAATAGAGTTAATTTTGAACTTGGACTTGCTTCAGACCAGTCCTGCTCCTCCAGTGTAGCCAACATCCTCCATCACCACCAGAATCTCAAAGCAGGCACTCTTGAGCCACCATCCTAATTTACAGCCTCCTACCACAGTGATCAGTGGCTCCACATTTAATTATTACAAGTTACTATCTTGAGTTATCAGCAAGTGATTGTATTAGCAATGAAGGAACTGACTTCGCATTACTTGATCTTTTATTACTTTTACTGATTACCTAGAAAGATACTGAGGAAAATCAGAAAGTGGGTAAGATGCTTTTTACTTGCATTGTCATGGCAAAACTACATTTTTCTGTTAATTTCCAGAAAATCATCCACATTTTTTTTCTGATCATTCCCCCTTCTACACTACAGTGTCTGATAAGCTCAAGCTCTGGGTCAGGCTTACAAAGCTTAAGTATATCTGACTGTTCCCATAGTGCGATTCACTGACTCAGCAGACTGTGTGGCAACAACTATCTGGCAGTTTGGGATAGTGCCTGAGTCTATGGGCAGACAATAGCAGGAGAGACTCCCAAGTATAGCCATGGCTGAAAAGTCTCATTCATCTGCCCACGACAAGGAAACAAATAAGCTCTAGATACTATTGGTCTCTTAATAGAAATGTCTGGGGAACAAACCTACAGGTAGGACAGGGTTTTTTTCATTAAAATATAAACTTCACTTCCTGCAGAAGTAAGAAATACATGTTTTTGTTTAAATTCTCCATACAAGAGTGTTTTGTTTGGTTATTGGTAGTTTAGTTTTGTGGAAACAGAACACTGTCAATTTTGATTCCATTTCTACTGCCTCTCATGCAGAAGACAAGTTTGCATGTGGTAGGACATATATCCAGCATTTTCTATGGCCAAGAGCAGTCAGACTGCAGCCTGTGTGACGTATTCCTGTGTTACTGCACAAAGGGCTGGCTAGTCCATCATGGGAGCCTTTGCTGGGAGCATGACCAAGGCACATATCCCTCAGAAGCCTAGCACAAGGCAGTTGGAGAAAGGAGATAACATAACTATGCCTCCTTGAAATCTTTGCAACAACATTCACAGTGCAAGCCTAAGTTCTTTGTTTCTGGCATGTTTCAAGGTTTCATATAAGCAAAACCAGAAGCGTACAACTCCTCTTTACCTCTTTGAAGGAACTATGAAAAACTGTTCATCTGACTAATGTAGCATGTCCCACCATAAAATACTGATCTTATTACAATCAACTTTAGACACAGATTTTAACATCCAATTTTGAAATGCTTTAGTTTAGTTGCAGCCTTTCTTACAAAGTGGTTTACTCAATGTAATTCAATCAAAACCATGGAGACTGAAGTACAGCAGGTCCTTAGACCTGAGCACCGGCCTGGAAAGGCAGAGGAGATGTCTTAATCTGCCTGATGCAGACAAGAAACAATGATCACTGACCTCAGAGAGGTTGTGTGAAATGCCCTATTCCTCCATGTCCCATTTCCCTTTTGGGGAGGAAAGGGAGGACATAGATTCCAGTCCCAGAGAGGAACAGGGGTTTGAAACCCATCTTTCCCATCAGCATTTTTTGTCAGTTGACTGAGCCACTCCTCTTCCAACATGCTGGCTTGAGGTTGACTCCTGAAGCACCAAGCCCTCCTGTGCAGTGAACAGGCTGAGCACTCACTGAACCTGGGGCTGGCAGTTCCATTAGGCGCCTGCAAATATCATAATGTTGTTACAATGAGGCTTTTTGTGGCTCGATGCCAAAGCCTACTGGTTTACCCTTCACTGTAGTGAGGATAAGAAAAGCTAACTTTTCACTCAACCATCAGAAACATGAATTGACCTTGATAAGTGGACGAGTGGAATTTTTCAAATGTGGGGTAATTAATACTCAGTGACTTCATGATCACTGGTGGTATTGGAAGGCTTAAATAATCAATCTTCATAAAACTCCTAATCTTTACATGACAGGCACTATATACTGTGTGTGGAATATTAATACTGCATTCAGTTCTGGACAGTTCAGTAACAGTAGTGAGAACAAATTGGAAGGAATTCAGAGAAGCACAGCAAAATGATGGAGTGGCTAGAGAGACTGATTTATGTGGGGTTATATCAAAATAATTCTGTCTTCTTTCTTGGCCAAAATGCAAGGGAGAAAGGGTAATCTGCAAATCTGTAAGAACATCTTTGGGTGTCTGGAGGAGAGACACTACCGGAGGAAAGTAAATTATTTAGTGTTCTTGGGGTGTCGAGTAAGGACCAGTAGAGGGAATTGTGTAACTGACAGTCAAGGCAGAACATCAAGAAAGTCTTGTTTCTCTGTTATCTCCCATATCAGCTGATGAAAACACATCCCCCAAAACTGAAAAATAAGTGGTGGGTAAAACTTTAAAGGCTAATGAGGAGAGAAGGAAAACTTAAGAGAAATAAGAAGGAACTGACAATGTATAATGTCCAAGAAACTCAGGACTCGAGATCCTTCACTGTAGGAAGGGAAGAGAATATCAAGAGCCAGTAGGGAGGTGTTGAAAAATGATGAGTGATTTGGAAGAGACTCACAAGTCATTTCCCATCCACTGACCCAGAGACAGACAGCAAACTTTGTCCAGGGTTGGAATGCATGCTCTGGGGGTGTCCTGATTCCAGGTCAAGCCTTGCTATCAAACAAGCCTGAACTAAAGGTCTGGACTCCAGAGGACAGCTAAAATCTGAATCTTAAGTGTTCATGTCTGACTCATATCTAGTTTAAGGTGACTGGTTTGCATATTTTAAAGGGAAGAGAAGTGATATATCCAAGATGGGAACTTCTGTCCTCTGTCAATCCCTCCTCCCCGACAGTGACAGGAACTTGCAGTGCAGTCAAAAACCCCAACATAACACATAGTGGGAAGGGAGGGAGCATGCACTTCTACTTGGCAAAGTTGCTGTCTAGAAACATGTGTGCAGAGGATCACCCACCAAGGGTCTGTGCTCTGTCTCAGGAGGGAGGGCTTTCTTCAACAGGACAGCAAGTTTCTCTGGAAGGGGATAAGTGGAAATCATGTGCAAACAAGAGATCAAACAGGCCTCTTGCATAGTGGCCAAAAGGCAAAGGTTTAGTCACCCCACTTTAGGAGGAGGATCAGAACCTCTGCACGGTCACCATTTGTGAGGAAAATGCATACATCCAGGCAGCTGTCTGAGCCAGAACTTCACATTCCCAGGTGTGGGCTGTGGTGCACCTCATCACTCCTCTCCTATTGCAGCTCTTCTCATGGGGTGATAGAGATACATGGTGAAGCTGTGATGTGGAGGTGCTGTCCCATCTGTTTAGTGTCCTTTTTACCTTTTAGATTCAGGAAATAGTAAGCAAATAAACGTCTTGTAAGAAAAAGACATTTTGAAAGTAAATCTTGTATCTCTGTTTCATATTCTCAAGTTCTCAAGTATTAATGCTGTAGGCTCAGTTCTATAATACTTCAAGCAGAATACTATTCCTCTCATTTTCTGTTGAATATCACAGAAATTTTTCTCAGTCCTTCACCAACACTGGAGAAAGAAATTGTATTTTAACCTCTGAAATGATGCAGTCTGAGTCCTGGCAGATTAAGATCTTGTGGTTCCAGGGTGATATTTGGCATAATGAGCTCAGGAGCATGGTCCTAGTCAGAAAGAGGACTACGACTTCTCACACCTCCCTCCCTCCTTGGGACAACTACTTATTAAAATGAAAACATACTTTTTCTTTTACTAAAGGGGGTTGGTAGTAACCCATGTTCCTCCCCTGCCCTTTCACACACCAGAGCATGGAGTTCTGGACAGTTACCTCCCAAATGCTCCTTGACGTATCCCCAAAAGCAACAAGGCTGTGATCTTCTGCCACTGTAAGCACTAGAGTGATCAGCAAATATTGCTGATGAAAGCAGTCCATGGCCCACACACATTCTTCTTCAGTGACACTCAGGCCAGCTGAGCCAGGCACATGCTGTACTGAGGAGACTTAAAATGGGTCCAGACACAACTGGGCACTTTTCCCATTCCCCACATTAAAATTCATGCATAGAAACACTTCGATCCCTCAAAAAAAGAAAACAAATGTATGGATATTTCATCCAAAATAACTTTTCTCTGTACAACTTACACAGCTAATGAAGTCATGCTGGTGAAAAGACTGGGGAGTCCTCACTGGATCTGGTTGATTTACATCAACATATAGAAAACAATTTTAATTAAGCAATAGTAAGCTTAACCTAGTTGATGACATGGCTCATATCACCTTCTCACTAGCTCACAGGGTTGAATCTCAGCGCATAAACTTGGGATTAATTAGGAGAGGTCCTCACCGTGAAATCCCATGCTTTTGGGACCACTCGTAACAAAAACCACAAAAGCCAGAGTACTTAGAGTAGCCCTTTGCTGTAGGATGCAACATAAAAGCTCATTTTGTTTTGGCCATCAGATTTTGCTTGTACCCTCAGGTTAAAGAAAAAAGATGAAAGAGTAATCTGGCATGTACTCTCTTCCTACTAGATATAAAGCGAAGCAGAAGAGGAAACTTACCTGGACACAGACAGTCAATTAATTGAGCATTACAGATTATATGTTTATAACATTTTTCTACCCTTCTTCACTTGTATTACTAACCTATTGCTTTTTGAAAATTCTTTCCAGGGGCTCTCCTTCTGGAGGCAGCAGCTGTAGATTCTGCAGCAGTGTTTCCCACCACTTCAGCACAGAACAGCCCCTGGATCCACACATATGATGCCAAGTAACGCTGATTTCCAGCCACAGTTGAAGCAGGATCAAAGCTTTGGTGATCAAAATACAATAGGAATTTTCCTGTAACACCATCTGTGTTGGCTGAAATATATAATTTATCACCAACCATATATCACTTGATATCTTGATGCAGCAGTGTACCAAAGGGACATTCCTGTTGGATGAGTAGTCTCACTGATTTTAGCAGGACTACTTACACACATACTATGAAGAGGTGTGCCCAAGTATTTCTCAGGAGCAAACCTGTGTAAGATGTATAGTTTATCAGCAAAACCTTTTCATTTTGATATGGTGGTAGTAAATTAATTGATGCTAATTTGGATTAACTAGCAGATTAAAAATCAATCTAAACCTCTCTTTGATTAGAATTGAGGTGACAACTTAGACTATTTCTTGTTCCAAGATTTAAGATTTTAGTTGAGGTTAAAAGTCCACCTCCATGCATGAGACACACAGAAAATCACAGGAGTGCTCCAGTCCCCAAAGGAAGCCAGCTGGCAGGCTGACACTCACTGCTTCTGCCCAGGGACACACTTACCTGGGGTCAGTGCCTGCTGACTTTTATGCCACAAGTGTGACCAGTTTGCCCTGTGGCAGCAGCACCTCTGCAGTGAGGATTATCTGCGCCAGGACTCCCATTTTGTGCATTACGCTGACCAGTGTATTAGTTCATACATCTTGAACAAAACAGTGTTGGCTTCTGTTTAGAATGTAAGCTAAGTATCTAAGGGCAATGCATGTTTTCCCTTGAGACCCATCAGACACACTGTCTTCTGCACAAATGGTCCTGACTTTGGGAAAATTCTGGTCAAGCTCAAAACTGTTTCACTCCTTAATCTTTGTATGAGATGCTTTAATAAGTGGAAATCACCAGCATATCTATTCTGCAGTTACACCCCAGTTTCACCTGATCACCACAGACAAAGACTGAGGCAGTATGGACCTGTAATTCCACTGAACTGTGTAACATGTTACATTTGGCCTCCCATATTAAAACCTTTTAAACTCTGCAGCAAGCTTTAAAACAATCACATTTCCTTGGGGCTGCCAGAAGCAAACATAAATACAGGAGTTCAAAAGAAGAATCCAGTTTTCACAGCTGCATCTTAGTTAAATTAAAAAAAAAAAAAAAAAAGACAAACTGACCTAAAAGCTTTTGAAAATACAGACCAGAGCAGACAAAAGTAATTGTTTTAAAGCTGTTCTGGATGTTTTAGGAACTCTATCATTTCCAGATTTGAAGAATTTTTTTTCTAAGAAAATATCATTTTTGAGTCATATAGGACTTAAAAACATCTTGGTTAGAACTATTTTCAGCATTACAAGAGGAAATAAAATATACCACCGTTAGAAAAACATGCCATTTTGGCTATAATGTATAACTAATTGATTTTTGAGCACTGCCTAATTGTGTGACACTGGTTAACCAAACAACAATGCATTTTTTCACAGGCTCTGATATTAGCTCAGACCATTCTGTGACCTGCCCCTGTTGAGAGACACATCGTATTTTTGATCATAAATCTTACACGGTAAGGGCTGGAAAGGGGATTCCTGCTTTGTTTTTGCATTTTAACTAAGGTTAAAAAATTCTAGTTGTTGTCATTTATATAGGGAGTAATATATTTCAGTGAGAGCTGTGGCATGGACAAATGTGGATGCCAAATCTGTGCTGCCTGAGCTTTGTGTTTATTTAGACACAGAAATGGAGTTGTGAATTGAGTTATGCTTAAGTCATGGTTAAATTCATCTTTGATGGCTTCACTGAACTGATTCCTCAAACTAATTTGAGAAATTGAGATTATACTATTAGAAAAAATGTAAATGAAACTATTTTTTATGTGAAAGTCTTTAAGTGCTCAAAATACTCTATTTCCTTCATGTCATGAATGCTGAGCAAAGTATATCATCTCAGGCAAACAATTTCCACTGAAAAACCTGTATTTGTGATGACAAAAAACAGTACCAATTTATATATTAACTACAATTTAAGAAAGAAAACCTTGAGAAAGACTAAAATTTTGCAGTAACATAACATAATATACAGGGTTTTACTCTTTGAAATTGTTATTGGTCCCTAAACTCATTAAATTATTAAAAAAGACAAATCCAAGATGAAAAAATGAAAGAAAATACATTATCCTACCGAACATTTTTTTACATTTTATAGTGGGAAAGTTAAAAATAATTGTAAGCACTTCAGTGTGATTTGAAAACATAACATTTCTGTTTGGTCAGTCAACTAAGAAACTGCTGCTCCTATTTTCACGAGGAGGATGCTGACAGGATTTAAAGCACTATTTGCCTGAGAGTGCATGCCAAGGAACTAACCTGTTGACTTTCAAAGCACAGTTTTACAGGCTGCTGTGCAGTTTTGTGTTGACATTCCACTCAGAAGAGATGGGCAAATTATCTTGTATGACTAGACTATGAAAGGAGTTTTAGTCTCTTTCTGGAGACTCTTTTCTGATAGAGCAAATGGCTCATAATGCATTTGTCAATATCAGTTTGAAATACATTATTTGATTTTCTTGGAATTGAGCGCTTTTAGTAAGCAGCTAGTTACTGGGGCACTATGGTAGTGCTACAGATATGGAGACTGCTTCGATGAAAGAAAAAGTTTTCCCATTTTACTGAAATGTCATTTTTATTGCCCTGTACACAAGTCTCCAAGCTAAAATAGTGCTTGCACATTCAGTGGCTCTCTCACTGTCCTTAACTCCACTGATTTGTTTTTGTTTGCTGATAAGGGAACCAGAGAAGTCATGGGAGTAATTGATGAGCTTCAATGCAAATTCCCATCTCACGAACTGGTGGGTAAATAAAAACCCATCCTAGTGACTGGTGGGAAAAGGAGTTTTAAAAACAAAAAAACAAAAAAAAAAAAACCAAACCAACAAACAAAAAACAAAACAAAACACCACAAAACAGAAAAGAAAAGGCAGACACCAATGTGTTGATCACAGGCTGAGTCCGTCCCTGATAGTAACTCAACAACTGTATGCATTTGATCAGTTGAATTCTCTAAAGGAAAGAGTCAAAAACACTGAGGTAAAATGAAATTCAAGAATGCCCATATTTTACTTTTTATTGCTTTGTCATGTGTTCTTCTGCTTTGTTCTTTGTGTGTGTGTGTGAATCCTTAGTATTTATGGAGAAATTGGACTGTGAAGATGGAGGGTTCATTCTTGAAATGGTTTGTGGGAAACTGGCTCCCTGTCATGTTACTGAAAGCTACCTGGCCACATCCCAGGTTCTTACTTGGAAACATGCCTTAAGGAGTCTTCCTGCCTTTTTCTCAATTGTCTCCCTCAGTGACAATGAAGAAGAAAAAGGAAGAGCGATGTGCTGAATGTAAGGTGCATTCGCCGCCCATCAGCGTTGGCTGCAGCACACACAGCACGAACTTCAGCAGAATGCGATGTAATGGTCTGATCCAACTGGGAAAAGACCATAAAACTTCACTGCAAACACTTGTATAAACAGGACTTTTTTGATGAAATTGAAACCATATTTTGACTTGTCGTTAGAAAAACAAATCTGAAGAGATAGTTATATATTGAATAACCTTAGAGATTTTCAGAGCCAAGAAATCAGCTGTGGGCTTGAAGAGCTGGATGGCAATGTGAAACCTGCTGACCAAGGCCAATTCTCTTAGTGTTCTGTGGCTCAGCAGCATGTTTGTGTTGTGATTTTGCTCTCCATCACATCAATTGAGGTCTTCTTGGGACCAGCAGGTATAAAACTCCTCCTCTTTCCTCAAATGTTTCATTAAACAAAAAAGGAATTCCTAAGGAACTGTTGACAATACAGGGCAAACTGCACACAATGAAACCTTCTGATAATTCAAGAGACTGGCAGCACAGCATCAGTGGATAAGCCTGTGCTCTGTATTGTAGTCTTTTTATGGAAACCAGGAGCATACCCTGTGGTGTCATCTATGAGCTTCTCTCCAGTAAAGTCATTTTTTGCCCACAGTTTACTGTTTGGCACAGGCTAATTCTGCCTACAATGCAAGGGATGTCCACAAGAGGGGCGATCTGACAGAGCAGCCGCTCCTCACCAGACCATGGCTGATATCACTTTTGTCTGTGGCCATCTACCCCCAACAGAGACTGGAGCTGAGGCAGCCCTGCCAAAGCATTCCTGATTTAAGAAGTTAGGAAATGCAAAAGACACATTTTGAGCTTCCCAGAGACATCTGGCAAAGTGGGCACCCAGGTCACAATCCTGCCTTCTGTAATTTACACGAATATGTCTCCCAATGGCTGTCAGTGCAGGCACCTTTGTCCAGAGACATAAAATACGTGTACAGTAAATTAGCATCTCATTAAATAAATATACTAGGTCTCTTAAACACTTTACTCAAAAGGAAGTATGTGAGATGTGTCACATTATCCAAACCTTATCCACACTGCCATATGAGGTGTGACTGTCTGCAAATGGAGGAAGAACAACATCTCAAAGGAGTTCCAGTATTGCTGTATTTTTTCTATTTCAGTAGCACCTAAAGGCTGTGAATGAGATACAGGTCCCTGTTCTAAAAAGCTTACCATGTTAGGGAAGACAAAAGGAAACTGAGCAACAGATAAATAAGTGACTTCCCACAGATTATAGAGCAGACAACAGTAAAGGCAGAAAGAGAATCCAGATCTTGGGAGTCCCATCCCATGTCCTGGTGACTAACTGAGATTAACAGATTGCTAACCCCTGAGGTCTGCTGCTCTTTGTTTTTGTTGCAGCCATACCCTCACTGCAGTCAGATGTTTACTTGCAGAACAGCTTATTGTGAACTGTCTGCTCACATGTGGCAAAGAGAAATGTCCAGTGATCCACAACAGTCAGGCAATCAAATATCCTCTTTAATTGTGATTTAGTGTTTGGGATTTTTGGATGTTCATCTGCATTTTCTGCCAGTTTCTTCTGTTGAGATCCAAAACTTTTAGCCAAGTCAGGTCCTTTTGAGGATACAGCTGGCATACTCTACGAAGTTACTCGCCCACCTGTAACTCCTTCAACCGAGGAAATTCTGTGGGGAGCTGTTTTCACTGCAGTTGAGATACCATAACAGTTTTTGCAAGTGTTTCCATTGTGTTTCGCTGCATCCAGCAGGTGATTTTGTGCTGTAAAAGATCAGGAGAATGTGGGATTGTGGAGGTTTGGGCTATAAGACTGCTAACCTTCTGCTAACCCATCTTGGAACTGAGAAGAGGACCATCTCCTCAGCTGATCCTTCCCATGTTGCCTGGCTGTAAATCCTCTCTAGTCCTGTCAAGCACCTGACATGATGAAAAGAGAATGGTGTTTACAGATGGCCTTGAAATGTGATCTAGTACAGAGTGTCCAGTGAAGGCCAGTGCTGGCAACATTGATGTCCCCTTTGTGTAATTCTCCTTCAGCATTTATCCACAGATGGAATGGTTGCCAAAAGGGGATTTCCACTTCTGACTTCCCAGTCCCTTATTTCTGGTCAATCCAGTTATTTATTCCCCTGCTGTGAATATCTGTGGTTGGGGTAGGAATTAGGAAAGAGATTTTCAGTGGGTGATGGCCAAAATCATTGGCAACAAATCAGCACTACTGGCAGACCTGACTTTTCAGTAACCTTAACTGACCACCAAGAGGAGAACAAAAAATCCCAGGGCACTGGATTTCTGAAACTCCTGCAGACCCCACCATGGGACACAGTGTGGCTCTTCTGGGCAAGCTCATGGGAGACAGGTCCATGGTTGGGAACTGCAATGGAGACTGTCAGCCAAGCCAGGCAGCACACAGGGAAGAGATGCTAGTGAACATTGCAAAACAACAGCTATAGGGGAAAGGACATATCTCTTGCCTCCTATTTACTGGTGCTGGTTTTTTAAGTTAGGTTATTTGTGTGTTGAGTTTAGCCCAGAATTTGCAGCTGAATGGAAAGGTGGGTGTGAAGACAAAAGGATAGCAGGACCTGTGTATGATCCTGCACTGGTCTGTGTGCCAGACAGCATCACCCACAGTGTCAGGTTGGACAATCCCAGAGCGGAAAGATGGGATCCTTCAGGCTATATATCTAAGCAGTTTTTAAGCCTCCATGAGGCTGGAAGCTGTTCTTCCCTCACATAGCTATGGTCTAAAAATGGTGACTTTCAAGGCATGTTGCAAAATAAAAACATTTGGCAAAAAGCTTTTGGCGCAGTTGGGCTGTGAATGGTCAAAAGCTTCCTGGTTGAGTTCCCTGGTTTCTTTTTGAAATAAAAATAGTCTTGAGTTTTCAGGAATATTTTTCATGTGCAGGGCACCTAAAATTCATTTCATTGTTTTATTTATTATTTAAATAAAAATAAAATCATCAGTCAATCAAAATTGCCTGCCCAGTCCCAAGATTTGATTCTGAAAGCTTCAACTTTCCATGTGGTCTCTTAAACCACAGCAAGCTACCACAGTTTAGAGTTGACTGCTTCCAGTACCACAGCAATCAATCCCTCCTGCATTTAACTGTGGTTATTCTGTAACACACCATGACATGACCACATTCCTTCCTTATAAAATAATTGACTTCTCAATATCTCCAATGAGGTTTCATCTTCCCAGCCTAACCCAGTCTGACAAATGCACTGGATCTATTTAAAACAGCAGGTCCAGGGTAGCTAACGTAAGGCTCTGCAATTAAGTGGGAGCAGCCTGATTAAAATGTTGTCCTTAATTATGTGTGATGACAAGGAAAAACCTTTTTTATAGATTCTCTTTGTGACAGGGCCCAGACTGCCTTGCCAAAGCCCTAATGCTAGACAGCAGGAAACTTGGCCCAGAACCAAAAACTCAGCAGACACTTCCTTTAGACAGCACTTGGTGCAGAAAGCAATCTGTCCTTCCCCTTGTATATTTTAGGCAGACAGGCTGAAAGTCAACACAAGCTTGAATAAATCTGGGGACTGGTGTGGAACTCATGTTATCTTCAGACGAGCCTAACCCCCAGGTCAGCAGGAGTCTAGAGTATGGGGTCAGGGTGGGACTAATGCTTGCAAGTACAGACCCCATTAAAATTACAGCATTGTTTACATCAATCTGCTTCATTCATGAAATGATGATGCTGCCAAACTTTCCTGGCTTTTTTTATGAGAAATGGGCAAGCCAAATTGGGCAATGGTCCAAAGGCCCCTGAGGCACAAGTGAGTTTTGATAGATTAGAAACAAGATGAATCTCCATGGACAGTATTAAAAGCATCTTTTATTATGCGCAAAGCAGCCTTTTAACTTCCCAGGAGACATCCCTATCTCTCCATGCTAGTCCAAGCAAAAAGCTTTCAACATTAATAACACCTGGAGAACCCCACTGGTCTGACAGCCCAAGGAGATCAGCTTGGCAAGGGTTGTCTGACCTCCTAAAATAGTCCATTTGGGTGAAATGCTGCAGTGCTCTGGACAAAATTACCTACTTCCAAAACTAGTAGGAACTTTGAACACTAAATGCTTCACAGCTTCAGGTCCTTGATTTCTTCCTGCAGTTCATGATATATTTGTCCACACACCAGTTGCATGGCCTGAAATGTTTGGCAGATCAAAATCTCTCATTTTTCCTAATAAATAACATTTAGTTGCTGTATACTAGACTGTCCCAACACCAAGGTGTTTGCAGCACTTGCTGAGATGAATGTGATATGGACAAGAAGTTTGAGTGTAAAACTTTTATCCCCAAAGTACTGTCCAGTAAAATTTTTACTTAAATTCCCAAAAACTTTTTTTTTCATCTGGGAATGTTTAATCTTGATTACAAACATTGATATAATGTATCTACTATGTGAAATAGTAATCTTTTTGAACTTTTCTTCTATTATAAAATATAGCTCTATCGATCTTTTTCAGGTGTTCCAAATTAAAAAAATAGATGTCTTTCACCAAAAGTTGTTGCAGCATAAATAATTTTTCTAATCCTGATGAAAATACAGCAAATTTCCAGACAGTTCTAATGTGCATTTCTGATTACTTTTCTCAGAAATCATCCTCTATCCACAGAACTTGAAGAATGGCAATGAACATAACAAAGGAACTGGAAGAGAAATCTCCGAGAAGAGATTCTTAAATGTAATTTTTTCAAGAAGGAGAGAAGTAGAACATACATGATAAACTGTATGAGCAATAAAAATGTCAGGGAAAAGAGACAGGGAAATATGGCTCCCCTTGGCTCATAATGTAAAAAAACCCTAACCAAACAAATGGCAATTCAGTGAAACAAATTCAGAGCCAGCAAAAGGACATACTTATCATTTTAATTGCATTTTTCATAGTGTAATTTGTTGCCAGACAATGTCACCGAGGGAGAGAACTCAGAAATAGAACGGACATTTATAGGGATAACAGTAATATTTAAATCCATTAATATTGATAACATATATTTGAAAATAACATTCAGACTGAAAGAAAGAGGGTTAAAGAACCCTATCCACGAAGGTGAGGTCCTGGTTGTATAGTGGGGACAAAACTTGAATACAACAGGACTGCTTCAGTCTGGGAGCTGCAACACTCCCTTCAATACATAAACAGGACTACAGCCATCAAACAGCAAGAAACGTTGCACATCTATATGATCATTGAAGTTCTATGTATGGACAGTGCTACGCATTTTTTTTCACCAGTACAAAATTTGAAGATGTCCTTTCATTCTGAGCCAGAGTGAAAAAACTCCACTGAATATTCTATTCTATGCACCAAGGAAAAAAAAAAAGTGTCCTTTGGGGAGAAAAAAAAGTTCTCATATGTATTTATTATTATGTTACTTTTACTAGTTTTACATAATTTCTTCATATGTAGCCTTTCTAGTCTTCATGGGGAATCATGTTAAAATATTTTAAACAATAGCGGCTCATCAATTTTAGGAGTACTTCTTTCTTCCAAATACTAGGATATGCTAACACTGCTAGGAGACATAATCTAGAAAAGACAGGATGTTTCAATCCTTGTGGAGTAACAGCTGCCCTTATTTATTAAAAATCTAAAAATTCAAATAATGGCTATTATAGGAGGCATTGTAACATAACTGTCACATCCTGTGCCTTCTCACATGTCATATATCATCTCACTTGATGAATCCACTATGTGCTTGTGTCCACTTTCCCATTTGATTCATCTCCCTACACACATCCTTCTTTTTCATCTGAAAATATAACTGCCACAGCACTTCTACAATAGCTTATGACATGCCAGTTGGAAGATTGAATGACACAGGAATGTCAACAAATAATTTAAAAAAGGAGAAGAGTAAATAATATTTTTTTAATGTAAAAAAAGAAAAAAGGTAAAAATATTGTTGAGAAAAGTCATCATTACTGTGAGGAAAAAATTACTCTAATTGACATCTTGTGATGGAAAAATCATTTCAACAAAAATGTCCTGAGCAGCCCTAGTCAATGTTGACCATGAGTAAGGTCTTTTGCAAGACTCAGTTATATCAAAAAGCCAAGAGTGATTTAATGGGAAAAATGGACTAGAGGCATTCATTTGAGAATGTAAATAAAGTGCAAATCACTGAGCTACAATTCAGATGTCAGATCATGGCTTTTGTTCAGGAAAGTCTGCAGGCACTGAAACAGACAATATATGTTCAGGCAATCAGTCCAGTCAATTGCAGCATATATTTATAAAGACTAATAACTCTGAAGAACCCAGGAGACTACTGGAAGAAGTTCAGAACTGATTTGGCTTTTAGCCTTGCTCTAAGGTTTCTGCTTGTATTGAAGAGCGCCTGATCCTCCCTAACCAGGAAATCTTGGATTCATCTGCTTTGCAGGTGTGAGAGGGAATGCAGGTTTTTCTCCATCAGGAATGATACTTGTATAAAACCAGCTCTCATGCACAAGTCAGGAGACTTCTTCTCCACCAGTATTGCCTGAACCCCTCTGGTCTAATGCATCGCAGGTTAGAGGAGCTCCCGCACATAGCTGTAATTCAGCCTGTATTTGGCAGGAATCTTGCATGTTTTCCCTATATAGATTGGATCCTTGCCATCTCCAGTTTAAAACCTCAGTAAACCAATTTGCTAGGAAATTTTTTTTCTCTCTGTGCCTTGGGATTACATGAATAGCATGCTCTCATGAGACTTCCTAGTGTTTCAGCTTCAACTCAGATCTTTTCTGTAGTTCAGTTGTTGGGGATGAACTCTGGCCAACTGCCCGTGCTCGAGGGGCTGCATAATCTTATCTCAGGTCCCAGCTGTGATACCTTTCACACTGCTCTGTCTCCAGATGTAGCCTGCACATCACAGTGCAGAGTATTTTGCACCTGCATCTGTACCTGTCCCTAGGAATGCTCACATGGTGCTCTGTCTCTGAAAATTGCTTCCCTTCATCTTCCCTTGGTTAGTTTTTTTTCCTGTTTCTAGCATGGACACAGAGGGGAAAGTTTCTGGGAGCAGCTCAGAGCAGTGGATAACAAGAGTTCAGACCGACCGCTCCTCTCCATGATGAATCATTTCTTTTCATGGACTAGAAATTTCATCAGTTACCGGCTTTCACATTCCTTTTTCCATGAACATGAAGCATGTTTAATAGGTCCTGTATCTTTTTCCTCCTCAGCCAAGGCTCCAATGGTTCAACAGTTATTCCCTTCCAATGATTGCTGGAAATTCAATTGGGTGTTTAATATCTATTTGCCCTCACTTTATAAATTTTGAATTCCCTGTTTATTCCCAGTTTTTATCTTGCCTTTCAGTCCTGAATGATCTTTGGACAACACTTCACCTCTTGAAACAATTTGGGGTATTGCAAACTGATCAGCAATTGCAATTAGAATAGGGAAATGCTTCCAAACCTTTCTACCTAAGGTCCTCTCTTTGCAGTTATGACCCCACTGGCATTCCTACTCTCATGCTCACAACAGTTATATTAGGAACTAAAGGGAAGAGGGAATGAGAAAAAGGGATTACAAGAGAAAGTCCATCAAGTCACATACATTCAGAGAAAAGAGGTTCAAGAACTTGCAGACTCACCTCTTTGAGAAATGAGAAAACTTCTAGTAATTTATATGATGAGACTTGTAACTTGTATTTGGCTGAAGCACATCAATAAGGAAAGCATTTAATTTGCATTTGAAGATACTGAAGGAGGGAGAATTCCATGCTTTCTTCATAATTTTTTACTAGTGCTTCACCTTTGTCTCTATCAAAACTCAGAAGGCCAGGAAGAGAAGGATCTGAATCTTGATTTTGGAGTGCACAAGATACAAGGTAGACAAGGTAGACATGTTGCGTGTCTTTCAGCTGTGGCTGTGTGAGTTCAGTCCTCAGAGAGTGTATCTGAGTTACTTACTCTCAGCTCCCTGGCTTGGATGTTGACTCTGCCATTAATCATGGTCAGAGATATTTGGGCTTTTTGTTTTCCATTAGATCAGACAAGTGTCACTGACTACACTGTGGCAGACAAAGCTCTCCAGAAAGGAGGTTTGAAAAGACTCATACTGTGCTGTCCAAATTATCCTAATTACCTAATTATCCTTATCACAGAAACTAATTAGGCTGGCTATAAAGCTAAACCCATAAACAGGCCACAGGCTATAAAAGCCTGCAGGCAAGAGTGTTGTTGAAAAGGGATTCAGAAGAAACAGTGGGTATAGGAATGCTTTTATTTGAAGGTTTAGTGGAGGACAAGTGCCTGCAGAAAATAACCAGCAGTGTCTCAGCCTGCTAAGAGCACTGACAGTCTACAAAACCTGTAGGAGTGTTGGTAAGACCATCACCTACGATTGCCCAATTTTAACAGCTTGCAAAGATTAATGCAGAATAATAGAAATCTATCTTTTTCTATGACAAACTCTTAAAAGCAGGCACAATATGAATCACAACCCTGTTTCTGAGAGTCTCCATTTCCAAAGAGGAGAAGCAAAGGTTGAATGAGTAAGGTATTAAAGGAACATGTTCCTCAAGTCTCATCCCTTGACAAAGCAAGGATGCAAATAAATGGTCTCTGGACTAGGTTCCCTTGTGCATCAATACCTCTCTTGAAGGTCATTCCAATTCCCATGTACTAACGCAAAGACATTTGTTGCAAGGTGTGAAGAGTGTCCAAAAGAGTTTCCTGTCCTCTAAGATGAAAGTTTTTGCAGCAAGGTGAAAGTCATTGGCATTATTTATTGCTCAGTCCTGGCTCTCAGCAACAGTCAGTTTGGCTGTCAAGGAGGCCATATGTAAACATTTTGTCAGAGTGCAACGTCTATCCCTTTTAGCAGCCGTTTGGGAAAGGAAGTGACAGTCTTTCACTGTGTCTGCCACTCCCCCTGGCCTGGAAGAATTAGTTCCTTGTGAATAAAAGCCTGTGCTTTTTCCTGCTGAGATAGGTCCCTATTGTCTCCTATTTGATTTCCTGTAAATGGACTTCCACTGCTCTTGGAATGTTTAAATACAAACCAGAAATAGTTCTGAGCAAGGCTGCAGACACAGTTTAACAGCAACCCAATCAAGTCATCTCTTTATCGTGAAGTTACCGGAGTTTGACTTCCCTCTCTCAAAAGCTCTGGCTGACCGATTATAGGCAACCTCTCCTGTACATTTCCTACCAGAGATAAATCAGGGCATGTAACTAAAACTAGGTAGACACAGCACGCAGCAGCACGGGCAGCAAACAGCTTGCAAGCAAGGTGGGATGCTTGTTTGAAACTGATGGAGAGAAGGATGCTCCTTTCTGGATTACAGCCCTGAGTGCTGCCTCAAGCTTCCTCACCTCAGTGGCAGAGCTGCCTAGGACCCCTTGTAAGTAGGATATGGTAGAATTATAGCCCTGCTTACATTACTAATGCACTAGGATGGTTTCCTTCTGACGCAAACAGCAATCTTGGTTGAAGCATCTTGCCGGTTCTTAGCAGAATTTATGATGTGTCTTTATTCCTTACTCTGGTATCTTTCCACATGTGCAGGTTTCCCAGCTGCCACACACATTTCAAATACCAGTTACACAGTAGCCTTTTTGATAGGCGTGTTTAAAGTCTCAAAAGTGAGGTGTCCCTGCTCTTGTAACTTAATAGCCAAATATCAAGTAATAGCTCCAGAACTTGTAAGAGCCAGAAAATACGGTCTGTTTGGAAGTAATAAAATGCACATTGCCATGGGCCTCCCAGTTCATGCACCTGCTGGCACAGACACAGTCAGTAAAAGGAACCTTGTAATAACAAAAAAAGCTTGGAATTCAGAGGACATAAAGCCGAGCAAATCATTGGAGAGGGAGGTTTGCATTGCAGACAAATGAGCTTAAAAGGCCTAGAAAGCCACAAATGATGATTATTTCTAGATTCTGCTCCATTTTACTAACTTAATGTGAATTGGCTGAGGTTACAAGGTTAATCTCTGCAGTGTTTACTGCTTTCCTAACTAGAGGGGAACACAAGCAAAGTGCATTAGGTTTCGAGGCTGCAGCACCATTTCTGCACTTCTTTTGGGAGGCACTGGAAGTTCAGAGTATCTCGTGCAATTGCAGGGACCTCAGCACCCTCCAGGCAGTACGCAGCACAGAGCAGGATTGATCCTGGGATGATTTTGGCTGCAGGTGGCTGGAGGATTTTCTTGCACCAACACAGATAGATGAATGGCTACATTTTGCACTGCTCATATCAATTGAATCTCTTGCACCTGCTGCAGACAAAGCACATTTTGGTCAACATCTTCCCTGAAAATTTTGGCACGGATCAAACCTTTCCAGATTTCTATTTTTGATAAAAATCAGTAGAGTTGAGGAATGTTTTGGGAGGATAGAGAAGGCTGACTGTATGTAAGTCACGTAGAAACTGAACAAAGCACAGCTCTCTTACTGTCATAGATTCATAAAATTCTTTAGCTTGGAAACGACTTTTAAGATCATCAAGTATAGCCATTACCCTAACACTGCTAAGTCCAAGACTAAACCATGTCCTTAAGTGCCATGTCTACATGTCTTCTAAATAAATTCAGGGATGGATGGTGACTCAACCAGTTCCCTGGGCATCCTCAGTCTGCCAAACTCCAGTTGTATGAGCTGTGACTCTTGAAGATTTTCTGTGTTCCCTGATGACTTACAGATCAGAGAAAGGGCAAAGATGCTCAGCCCTGTCTGGATGGTCAGTAAAGATAAGTAGCCATACAAGTTGTCTGTCTTTTGGTTGGCCAGGAAAGAGAGGCTCTGCCTTGAAATACTGCTTATTCTAGCTTATTGCCCAGAATAATTGCTTTTCCATCAACCTACTTAGGCCAAAGAATTTTAGCTGCCTCTTTTTTTTTTTTTTTTTTTTGTGGAATATGAAACCCAGTTTGTTTGAGGGATTGCTCTATCCCTGCAAACACTTAATCACATTATCCTAGTTGCCATTCCCAGGTCTGCCCCAGGCCCTACCAGCTTTGAAGACGATTTCCCCAGCCACATGCCTTGAGAGAAGTCTGATTATTAAAATCAGCTTCTTGCTATAAGAGAGGCTTGAGGAACCTCCTGAGCAAACAACCCCAGGAAAAGGACTAAGGTTGTCATTGGAGCTAAGGCAGAACAGCAGCATCATGAGGAAAGTTAGTGCTTCTTTTGATAAGTCTCCACCAATATCGTAAATGGCACAGAATAAAAAAATCTGCCAAATTCAAACAAAAAATAAACCCAGAAAATTTTATAAGATCCAACTGCTTAATTTTTTCATTTTTAAAACAAAATTATTATTTTTTCAAGACTGCTGTAGTTTGTTTCCATTTTCATGTAAATGTATTTGAAAACAGTGGGAAACAAATCCTTGAAATTAAATATGACTTGAAGGAACACTTCAAATGACATACAGTGAAACAAAGAAAACAAAGATTTTTTTTTAATCTTACTTTTATACTATATTTAA
Source organism: Formicarius rufipectus (assembly GCA_013399695.1). Classification (NCBI taxonomy): domain Eukaryota; kingdom Metazoa; phylum Chordata; class Aves; order Passeriformes; family Formicariidae; genus Formicarius; species Formicarius rufipectus. The sequence continues at coordinate 1,617,899 of VXAU01005056.1, read as the reverse complement.
ATTTTTCACCTGTGAATAAAAAATAATTTAAAAAAAAAAGGAGTGGTTGTTGTTGCAGTGCTAGCCCTGAGTCCATTAATCCATAACTACATTTATCAGTCTTTCAGTCTATCCCCTTTTTTCTACAATGGTTTCAAATGTGTTAAAACCATTTAACTGCTATTTTTTTCCCCTCTGAAAATGTTTCTAAAATACACGGGTGGTTTTAGAGCACTTAAAAACACAAGCAATTAAAGCTTTGCTCCCAGGCCAGACTGCTCAAAGGACACTCAAAGGAAAGTAGTTGGAGAGCAAAAAATACACAGAGCATACATTTTTAGCAAGAGACTGAGGGATGATTCAGGGTCAGTAGTCATGGCACAGCATCTGGATCCAACTCCTTTCCCCAACACCATCTGTCTGCAAAAACCCTACCTTAGAGAGTGAGCCTGGCTCTGCTGGACATTCCTCATTCCCATTTGGGGACCACTCTATTTTTAAATTTCAGACTTCACCCTGAATAACTTTGGAAATACAGCCTTATCAGCTGAGGAACCAAGGTGAACTAAAAGTAACATGAACAAAAACAGTTCAGTATCACATCACAATTTACACCAGTTAGGCACATATCTCTCTGATATTTGCCAAAATAGTCCCAGTTTTTGAATAAAATTCTTGCTCTGTGAGGTATAGCAATTATCCAGACTATCCATACAAACTGGGAGCTTTGCAGCATGTTTGAAAAAATAATTATGAAAAGGAGGAACATGTCTGAGCATTAACCACAGCATAGTTCCCACCCTCTAAAGTAATCTGCATTTGCAGCTCGAAATGTCAGATGTGATGAGGAGATATCTGAGCACAAACAGGAAGGGCCTGCATCCAAAAAGCTACCAGTGGAACTTAGAACTTTCCCAGCCATGCCTCTGTTTAACCTGGATCACTCAGCTCTTTTCTGTCATTTGAAATCCCATCAGGAAAATGTTGGGAGACCACCAGAAATGGCTCTGACCACCAATTTCTTCTCCATATGGAGTTTCCAACTCCAGGAAAAGGAGCAGGATGAATTTTCCAGACAGCTGACTCCCCAGCTCTGGGTCAATAGAGGTGATACAGGTTATCCCCTGCTCTTTGCTGTCAATTAGGGTTGTGCCCAGGCAAAGCCCGCCCTGCTATAGTTGTACCCACCATAGTCTTACCTACCACAGACACGGCATTTGTGATTTCAACATAGCTAATTTTTTCTTGTGAAGAATAATATTTTGCAACCACCACCAGAACAGCAAAAAGCACCTCAGGGAATACTTGAAAAACTCCAGTGGCCAATTAGGTCTGAGTGACTATGAAACTCTAGTCTTGGATGACTATGAATCTGATTTGCACTTTCACAGGTTCTAGGCCATTTCATGCAGCCTTGACCTCTGGGTGTCAATATTGCTGAGCAGGAATATACAAGATGCCATAAGTACATTGCAATAAAATGTTTATTAATGTCAAACAGAAATTACTCAGAGTATGGAAGCCTTTTACCAAGGGAAGTCATAAATATAATGCAATAAGTTTTTGTTGGTTGGGGTTTTTCTCCATTAAACTTATTTATAAATTTTCAAAACTAAGTTAGCTTTGATGACTAGGTGGACAAATTATATTAGGAGTGTAATTTCCAAAAGTATTACACACCCAGGTCCAAGTCAGGAGCTAGGTAATTCATTTTTAGGTTGCCACTTTTCAAAACTTTTGGCCTCTGTGTTAAAAATAACACGTCAAACCATATGGTTCAACAACAGCTTAGGGACCAGTTTGAACACAGTCTCTCAGTGAAGTTAGTGGGACTGCTGCACCAAGAATGTTATCTGCATAAATAAGTGAATATTGAAGGATGAGACCAGGTTGTACAACCAAAATTAAGTGCCTTGGAAATCCTATGTCTATAAAATGCTCAAAGTCATTTTCCATCTGGGGATGTGTAGGGAAAGTTGATCTGTACTGACTGGAGACACAGCAATGTTTTATACTGGACAGGTTAATGAAAGCCCAGATAAGAAATAAGTGTCTTGTTTCACATATGTTTTCCTTTAATTATTGCAATGCAAGATTTGGCTTTTCAAGGCAATTTCTAGGATAAAGATTAGGAGATATTGTGCATAATAGGACTTATTCCTTGAATGGAATCCAATAGTCCCAAACTAATTTCCAGTTCTTAGAATAAGGTATTTCTCTTGGGGATGGCAATATCTGTGGTTTCAATCTCTCACATCCTACCCAACTGTTTCCTCATTACAGTCTCAGGTTTCTTTGTCACCACACAGTTTATATAGGCTCAGATTTAATCAGTAGCAAAACATTCATCAACATGAATCCATGCCATTTTTTTTCTCTCAAAAATACCTCCAAGCTTGCTAAATATTTGTCAAGTAAACATTTCCTAGACACAGACAGGACTTCTGCTCACTTCCTTCTCCTTTAGGCATATTGCAGTCTTGGGATTCTTCCCTAGGATTAGTCATTGGTATTTTACTTCAACACATAGACTTGATAGAAAGCCATCATGACTCTAGGCTGTAAGTTCACAAGTCTGGACACGGAAAGCCCTTCTGTGGTTAACTAGTACTTTGATTCAGTATTAGGCAGTTTTTCCTGTTCAAAATTAAGATGAGGGTTCTCACTTGGCAAAATATTTATCTTGTGTGATGCTTTATCAAAGAGAAAAAATAATTATATAATTTTCAGCTCCACAGTAAATGGATACTCCTACTTGAACTTTCACAGTGATTTATGAACATAAATTAATTAAGACTTACAAGAGTCCTGTGAGATAAGGAAATACTGTTCTCCATCTCATAGTACAGGAAACCAAGGCACAGCCTCTGGCAAGATCACACATGCAGCTGCTGCCAGTGCCGTAACACATATGCCTTGACTGCTGTCACCTACCCTGTTTGCCATTTCAGGTTGTTCCAGTGTTGGCTATTGTGTTTATACCATCAAATAGTTGTAAGTTAGCTCTTTATCAAAAAGTGGTGCTTCCAAGCAATCAAGGTGATGTCCATTCCACTTCCTCCCCTTCACCTGAGCTGTTACTCTCATCTCCATCTGTTTCTCCAGGTTTTTTAGGATTGCTTGTTTTAACAGTGTCGTGCAGTTACAGTACCTTATACCCATTCAGGATGAAAGCATGCAGGAGACTTCACCCTAAGTTCTCACAGTTCCCCTGCGGAGTTCAAACATCTGGGGCTTTGTGGAAATGTAGAACATTTAAAAGAGTTTTCTGTGAAGAAAAACAGCTGTGGTCTCTGTATTACACGTTGTGGTTACACTCTTCAAAATATCTCTAGTGTTTTCAAACAGTACTGATGCCTTCTGCTCAGGGAAGATTATGTTCAGTTAAAGACCTCAGGCTCTGACAAATCGGCTCTGAAAAAGCTCAGTGAAGTGGTTTAAGATGTTACAGCCCATGGCTTTCTGCCTGGCCTGCACAGAGAAGTTGACAGATCCTAGACAGCAACACAGAGTGTGCTTGTGCCACAGCTGCTCCAGCGATTGGACTCATGCTTGTTCAAGGCCTCAAGGAAGTGGGTTAATGCCATGGCTGAGAAGAAGAAGAAGCACTGAGGTGTGCGCACCTTGTTGTATTCAGCTGATTCTCCAAAAACCAACGTCCTCTACCTTTTCTGCTCCTTGGCTTTATAGACCCTCAGTGCCAAGATTTCCGTTTCTCAACAAAGCCTGAACTCCCAAAATCTGGTTCACTGGCCACATGTTTCTCACAGATGGGGATCCTAAAACTAGAGGCTGGTCTCTTGAATACCAGAAGGCGCAAGAAATGCTGGGAGAACACTTCACACCAAACAGTTCCCATTCCAAATATCAAGCTATATGTACTATTCTTCTAGAGAAAAGGCATCCTTCTCACCTCCATTTATATACTGTGAAGTGAATAGATCAAGAGCTGAGACCTCTGAAGCTGAATTCCTCTCCAGACTAGGAAGCCTCAAGCTTACAGCATCCTCTAGCCAAGAGTGCACTCAAGTGCACCAGGCTACGGATGACGCAATGTAAGGGCAGGACAGGGAGAAGCAGGAGCTACGCCTCTGCTTCAGAAGAAGTCTAAAAGCCTGTTTAGTGCAGTGCTTGTAGAGTTACTGACTCTAATCTGAAACATTTTGCCAGCCTCTGCAATAAGTTGCAGAGGAGATCAGTGTTGCCATTTGAATTTCTCCTGCTGCTTTACATTCCCTCCCATTATAAGTAGAGCCCTGATGTTCACACCTGCCAGAGCTGCAGGTCCAGCTGTGCATCATCAAAACCAGCTGGAGCCTTTCTGCTTCGCTCCCCCTCTGTTCTGCCCATCACTGCCTGTGGTATGAGAGCATGAGGGCTGCTGGGAGGCAGAGCTGGAGTTGCACCACTGCTGGCTCAGGGGACCAGGCAGAACAGGGGATGAAGAGGAAAGGCAAAGCATCCAGAGGCAAATAACCTAAGTGAGGGCAAAGGCCAAGGCAAGGCTGGCCTGGCCCTGACAGCATCACTGTCTGTCTCCATGTGGGTCACATTGAAGCAGTTCAAAGTTTGGAGTGGGTCCAAGGGCTTCTCCTTCATGCCATGGCTGCATTGCAGCTTGCCACCTTTTGGGGCCTGCCCCAGCTCGTGTTGCAGGTGTGGCTGCAGTGCCACGTTTGTGTCATTCGGTGGCAGAGAGGACAAGGCGAGGTCTTCCCCTGGTACTCTGACCCACGTGGGCTCCCAGGATTTCTCAACAGCCTGACATTATTGCTTTTCTGTTTGTACGTTACACTTGAGAGGCGGCGGGCGTTGGCCGAGTGGCGTAGGCCCCGCCTGTGGAGCCGGCTACTCCTCTGAGGACGCCGGTTCGAATCCTGGAGGAACTCGCTGTCACCGTCCGAGCTGCTCGGCCGTGGCAAGATGAACCTCAGGAGTAAAGGGAGTGGGGCCAGTTCTGCGCACCCTGTGCCTCACCTAAAAAATCCATTGCACAGGCTTATCCCAAGATCTTCGTTCGCGAAGTCCAGCCAACAACAGCATCGCAGCTACCAGAGCCAGTGTCTATCCAACATGTGGAGTGACTGTGCAGAGGAAATTTTCTTCAGCCACGAGTCCTAGTCGCCAAAACTGGTACCAACCTCAACTCGGCTGGGCTCACAGCTCTCCCTGCAGTTCACTAAAGACAGTGAACTCATTGCAATGAATAAATCCCAGGAGACTGGAGCGTCTCACAGCAGCTGCTTAACAAGCCGTTTTTACGGCTAACCCTGCAGCCTGCCTGCTGTGAGCCAGATTTGCAGCTGCCTTGACACTCTTTGGACAATGCTAATGATTTTGTAGGACCAAATAGCCCATTGCCAGCAACCAAAGAAGGTACCAGAAAGTCTCACTTGGAGAAAAATCACAGCACTCTCACTTGGAGGAAATCCTTTCCTAGAGAGAGAATTGGAAGTTCCCTACTGGAGCAAGTGTTTTCTTTTTTATTTTAGAAATTACAAATAAACCTAGAAAGATGTTGAAACATAACAAGGCATAAATGATACTGAAATGGCTGCTTTGTGAAATCTTATAATGGGAAATTCTTTTACAAACCTTTTAAAATTGGCAAGTGTTACTAATATTCCTCCAGGCAACACTTGGGCTATTATTTAAAATGGGATGTGTGGTGTCCCAGAGCGGCAGTTCTCCTGAACTGCAAAGCATTTTGTAGGACCTGCAAAATATGAAATGATTTAAGGAGGAAAAAGGGTTATGCAGTTCTGCTTTGTGTGGTTTCTACTACCTCTAAAGTAGTTTTAGAGGAGAGTGTGTTCTGGGCTGTAATTCAAGTAGTGTTACAGATACTGCAACATAAAAAATGGACAAATTAGAGGCACCTGATGAAAAACATGTTACTTTCTCTATTTGCTGCCTCAAGCACACAAACATCTTGCTTAGATTCTCTTGGATGCTTATATTAAATGCCACTCGACTTACTAAGGAGGTCTGAAGTGAGTTTTAAGTACAAGGGTTGGACTGCAGCACTGTCTCACTCTGCAGAGCAGCCTTGGAACTCAGAATGGTGTGAATCACAACAAACTTGGGGACCCCTGGAGAGATGAGACTTTTTTTCCATCAGCCTGACTCCTATACAACAATGCAAGGACAAGCCATAACTGGCCCATTGTGAAAGGTTCTGGGAGTTTTCTGCACATATATGACCTTTCTGCTCCAGCATAGAAGTACATTATGTGGGATTTTCACACTGAAGGGTGACAATTCTGCAGACTTCGTCTTATGGGTGACTGAGAAATGCAACTCATTTTTAAAGGTAAAATTGCAGGTTCTCTTCTGGAGTTTGAAGAGCCTGGAAGAAATGCCCTAGCCCCACTGCAGATTCAGAGGATGAACAAAAGGAGGGGGCCAGGTTCCTTGATTGCTGGCAGAATCCTCAGCACAGCACCCTGAAAAGCTCAGTGTGAATCGACTTGAGCCTCCCCAGAGCAGCTGCATATGCTTAGTCCTCCTGGGGACCTTGTTGCAAAGAACGACCCTGTACAGGGGAAGGACACAGCGTGAGTAAGCCAAAGCACTGAGAACCAGATTGGGAGCTTGATGCCTGGGGGAAGCAGAGTGGCAACACTGGTGTGGCTGAACTGCATGGGGGATGCACCTGCCCCCTCAGGGCAGCCTAACACCTCTACCCTTGTTCTGGGAATCTCTTATAGGATGCTTATGCTCTTCAGTATGTCTTACACTCACTGAGTCATTGTGTTCAAAGCACAGCAAGGTTGTAAAAGTCCTGTGTTTTTTTGGTTTTGTTTTTGCTGCCACAGTGATCTGCTCATAGTGTGATGTGGCAGTAGGAAGGAACCAAACGCACTAGCAATCCTTTACTTTTACTCCTGCAGTGCAAAGGAACTGATCAAGTGGATTTCAAGGAGGTTGCTGGATGAATTCAAGAGCATACAGCCAAACAGATGAGCAAAGTGCAGATGAGGATTTATCTTCAGCAGGGATCAAGTTTAGAGAATAGATCCCAGAGGTGTGTTAGGTACCAAGGCTCAGGAACGCAGAGCAGGTAATCCAAACCTGAGGGAGAGGAGTTTAAATATAATGATCCCCAAAAGCAAATCCACATTCCAGCATGGAAAGCATCTGCAGGGAAAGGAATCTCTGGGGCAAGAGAAGGTGGACTGCTAACAAGAACAGCAGATCACAATATCCCTAGGCAGTGCTGCATGTTGAGCTATCCTCTCCTAACTGCAGCTGTAGATGAGGGATGATGTGAAAAACAGCAGACCTGCACTGGCTTACAAAACAGCACTAATGAAATCATATCCAGGTTGGCTGTGTTCTGCTGGCTACCTCCCTGTGACAGCACCAGGAGCCTTAGAGAAACACTGATCAGCGAAGCTGCCCTGGTGAACACGTCAGTCTGCCAGGGCAGTGGAGGGGTGCACTGGGGCCTCAAGGGTCCCCTGCCCCGTGCCACAGGCACAAAGGGAAAGCTCTTTGGGACATGCTCCCAAGCAGTTGTACAAGAAACAGCCTCCAGTCCTGGTGCAAATCCCAAAAGGGGGTTCTCCCTCCACCTGTATTCCCTGTCTGCCACCTCCCACCAAGATTGCTCTGCTAGGGTATTATGAAACATGAGTAAGGTTCATGTGCCAGACTCCAGAGGGCTTTCAGGGATTTTGGGATAGAAAGCAAGATCCTGTGGGGAAGTGGTAATTGCTGTCCCTCTGGACACAGCTTGACCACTGCTGAGTGCCTCCAGGTTCTGGTCTATCTTCTTTCCCTGGGGTGAAACTTGGTATTCTTTCTCTAGCAATGACTGAAGGAAATACATGAAGGCAACACAGGCTGAGATTCTTCCTATCTCCTTGTAGTTCCCTATGCACTGGTAAACCCTCCTATATGATGAAGATTTGTAAGGAATGATACTACACAAATGTTGAGTATTTTACCACTATGATGAGCAATGTCATGAGTTCCACAGTATTGCTGTGTCAGGCACAGGGGCATCTCCAGGAAACATTTTGCAGCACATCTTGCAGCCAAACCACAGTCGTGGTGTTGAAAGACAAAAAAAAATTTTCCCTTCCTCCAATTGGCCAAGAGACAAAAAGGAGTGAGTTTTGCAAATTGCCAAATTAAGCTCAGCCAGAGTCTGTGGCTGTTGTCATTAAGAAAAACCCTGCAATAAATGTTTACAAAAGTGTTTCAGAAATAATGACTCTCTGTAGAACTGGATTGGGATATTTCCAGAAGTACAGGTTTCAGCAGAAATATGCTGATTTGTTGAAACTGTGAGGTTTGTGGAATTGCATGGGTTTTGACAAACTTTCACTGAACTACAGCAGCAATTGCCAAACTAGGGGCTGGGAGCCTGGTGGCAGTTCAAGCAGAAGTGAGGCTTGTGTCTGGATCTGGGGTCATGGGTCTCAAAAATGCTACACTGTGGGCAGATTTTGTCTTTTTGTTGTGCCAAGGTAGCCCCTCTGTGCAGAGTGCCCTAGGCCACAGGGTGAGAAGGCTCCAAGGGTCCCTGGGTACCAGAGCTGTAAGCACCGGGGTGCTTTCAGATTTGGCAGAAATACCTGGCCCTTGTTCTCAGAGAATGTATATGGGCATACACCTTGTAGATAAAACAGACAGAGAGCAAAATATTTTTAAAGAACAGTAAAAGCAAAAAAAGAATGGGAACAGCTTGGAAGGGATGGAAGCTATTCTTGGACCTTGATCTAATTTAGACAATAGTTTTTAGAAGAAACTAAAAGCAGAGAAATAAAGTATTCAAACAAATTAGAAGGTCAGTTTAAGATAGTGGGAGATTTCCCCTACAATATCTTTTCTTTTTTTTTTTCCAACTTTTTAAACAGTTTTTCAAAGTAAATTTTAAAAATACAATAAAATGCTTAAATTGGGGGTATGACAGGCTTTTTCAATCAACTTGGAATAAAAAATGGCTTGAGCTCAGCTGCTGACTGATAAGTCCATTTCCCCAAGTGCCTTCCCCTGCCAGTGGCTCCAGCAAGACCATCCAGGACCAGCACTCCTGGCCACAGAACAGGAGGTATGAGGGCCCAAACAGCTATGCTCTTTCCCCAGATCATCCCACCACTTCACTGGTACCATGCTTAGCTGCCTCTTTTTTCGGAATAAGCATGCCCTCGAAGCATGCAGCCCTCGAAGCTGGGCTATGGATACCCATGCAGTTCAAATCACACCAGGAAATGCTGTCCCCAGCACTCCCTGTCCCAAGGAAGAGATGGGAGCGGGCTGATGCTCCAGTTTGCTGAGTGATCAATGTCTTTAGCATTTCAAAGGAATCATCTGAAAAACAATACTCAGTCTTCAAAGACCATTTGCTGATTACAGGCTTTAGTATGTCCAGAGACACCAGCAGAAATCAGTGAATCTTGAGTGTTCACACTCTGTAAATCAAAGAGTTGTTTTATCCTACCATGTGTCCCAGGCACTCTCACTGGTCTATTAGAAATTATTTTATGAAAAACTAATAATTCATATCTACAGGGGGGATTTTTATCTTGAAGTATAAAAAGTGAGTTATAACAGAATGATTTATTGCAATCTTACATTCCTCAGCATGGTAATTAGGCATTTTAGTGAGTATGTGGCTGTATTAAACCTTGGGAACCAGTTTATTGACTTATTTATGTTACTAGCTGATAAATACCATGTTTGCTATCAAGAAGGAGGAGAAGGGGCAGGGAAGGTTACCCACCAGGGTCATGCAGGAGCCCAGACCTGGATCTACTAGGTTTTGCTCATTTACTGGCATTCTTGTACTGTTTTTTCCACCACTCCCTTTCCTTGTTGCATTGACCCTTCCCAACAGGGTACTAGAGCGAGCGCTTCCACAAACCCAGCTTACCTTACCACACCACATTTCCATTTGCTAGAAAACCCTTTGCTGAGAAAACAAATTACTCGGATACAAGTTGCTCAGTTTGAGGCCAGGTCTCATAAGATGCTAAATATTCCCTAAGCCTTCCTAAATGTCTTCCGAACTCTTAGGTCTTATCAAGGGCTCACTACCACACCTGGAGATGGTGTGACTCCCTTGCCAACATCTCCTCTCTTGCTGTTAGTGAAATGGTTTGATTCTTTTTCTTGTAGCTGAATAAGGAATAGCAAAAAATTTTTTTCTTTAGTGGGTCCATAAATAAAACTCAATTAGTGAAGGTGAAATGGTGAAGCTGATATCCTTTTACTCTTTTCAATTAAAGAAATATCAGAAGAATGTGACTGCCAATAATATTTTACAAAGCTTTAGGTGCTTTCATTGCATCTTTAAAAAAAATACCAAGGGGAAAATTGTGCTCTTAATTTGTTAATCATGAAGTAAACAAAAAATCAACTGACATTATGGTAATCCCTTGAGAACAGATACCATCATTTGCCACCCATTTATTAGCTGTTTATATTGGTGGTCTTATATTAAGTTTATCAATGTTCCATTGTTCAGTGTGCTGCACAATCAAAGTGAAAGTCAGATTTTATTCTCAGGAATTTACAATGTAAATCAAAAATATTTTATAAATTGATTTTTTTTTATAGTTCTTATTCATATGTTAAGTGAATACGACTGGCCTTGTTTTTTCACAGTTGATTTTGTCAGTGGTTCTCAGAATGTCTTACATGGGTTTTTTTTATGGAACCTTTGAGCATGGCAAAAGTAGAGTTAAATTTTTTCTGCCTCTGACTTCTCGTGATTTTAAGCAAGTCACTTAATCTCATGGTTAATTATTAGGAAAATGGGCAAGAGCCCTGCCAAGCTCAGAAAAAGTTTTGTAATGATAAGTCAACAAAGATATTGAGGTATCAATACAGTGATTCTGAGTTGCAAAGTTCCAGACTTCACAATTCACCCCTCTCCCAGAGGTATCAGGGACAGGGAAGCACAGGCGTACTGAAATGCTTACTTACATGCAAAGCATGTAAGCATGCAAAGACCCATGCTTTTAAAATGCCATTATCCAGGGCATATTTCAGAGAGGCCTTTTGGAGCTAGAGGCTGGTAGGCTTCTTATTCTCCAGGGGTTTTTTGTGTCCATGAATATTGGCAGGTAAGCTAAAACTGTGCTGCAGGCAGAAGTGATGATGTCTGGTTTCCCGTAACTGCTTGAGCTGGCTAGGCAGGAACACAGGGGAGGACTGACAGACCTGCCTATCTGCACAGGCTGGGCATTCAGCTGCCAATAAAAAGCATGGTTGACAACCCAATCCTTCCCTGGGGAGGGCTTTTACAAGATTCCTCTCCTTTCCTTTCTTGCCCAGTGTCGCAATGATCATACAAACTTAATAACTTTGATACTTCATCCCTTCTCTCCAGTCCAAGAGGTTTGAAAGTCATCAGGGAGGGATTGAGAGGCAGATGGATAGGTATGCTGATCCTGTAAACCCAGCTTCCTTAGGAAACTAAGTTAAGAATTGCAAACTGCTATTCTCAGTGGTCCTCTAATTCTGGCAGCTGATGTTTAAAAACCCCAGTGTTACAAGACTTGATCACTGGCAGGTCTGCAGTAGGCAACCTAACTAAAAACCTCACGGTTTTAGTTTTCTTCTATATAATAAGTGTTCAGAGACACCTCAGTATCTGGGTGCCAAACTTGTGACAACTTAAAGCTGACCAAGCCTTGAATATTGAGCACAAAGCTCCACACAACTGGTGTCTCCTCCTCCTCAGAGGCTCATCCCACACATTTGCAGTGCAAGCCCCAGCTCCTGCTCTGCAGCCCTGATAATGGCAGGCTTACGGCCTCCTGGATCTGCTGGCCAACCCCACTGGGCACCAGGACGTGGAGGGGGAGCAACAGTTGCACTGCCCAGTGGCATATATGCCTCTTCCAAATAATGACAGGTACCTATTAAAAACTATCTAGTGCAGAGTGAACTCCTGGAAGTGCTCTATGCCAGCTGTCCTTCCAGTGCCCAGCTGCTCATTCCACAGTGCCACAAGGATGCACGCTGCAGCACAGCACTTCTATGCAAAAAGATTACATAGCCATAGGATAGTTTTATTGGCCTTGTTTCCACCTTACCTCTTTTCCTCCAGCTTTTGAATATCACAAATTTAGCGTGGGCCAGGCTGCAGCTTACTAGAATGCTTGCTGGTGGCACAAGACCTGGCGTTTTTTCCCCTGGGAGTTACCCTGCTGTTCCCTCCAGTGCAGCCCCAGCTGACAGTGTGTGTGCACGCCCTTGCCTTAACCAGAGAAGAGCACTGGCTTAGCAGCTATCAAGTCTTTGGGGGAGATAAAACAGATCTTGCCTGCAAGTCCCAGCACTCTGGATGTCCTCCTTCTGCCAGGATAAGCTGCTGGCAGGGTCCTACAAACACTGCCTTGTCCTACTGTTCCTCTGAGGGTTTCATAAATGCTTCCAACACAACTGACCTCCTCCTGCTTCAGGTGCTCCCTTGGCTTGAGAGACCTCGTGCACAGCATAAGCTCACGGCAACAGCCAAAATAAAGCAGCAACAAAATTTTGCTGGCATAGCCCAAGGTTGGAAAATTCTTTAGTAAAGGGACTATGCATTCTCATTGTCCTTTTATGCCCAGGAACTCCCAGACCATCGTGGTCACAATCTAGACCACAGCATTCACAAGGGAAAAGCAGAGAGTGGGGATGGGGGAAAGTAAGAGAAGGAGAGACCATGGAGAGAAAATTATTTCAGGAATCATTACAATCTGTGACATATAGATTAGCGATACTGAATAAAAAAACCACATGTTCCACTTGTACAGAAAAAAAATAGCAGTGAATTCATGTAAAAAATTTGCAATATCCCAGAAAATTGCTCTTTTAGGGATCTGGACTGAACAAAGGTATATCTGGCAATCTCTTTGTCATTAAAGTGTTTCTTACATTAAACTCAGTGTGTCCTCTTTGTGTGCTTCCCACTGCTGAGTGATTTCACTCTAAGAACAGCAAATTGATATGCTGGAATAATTACACGGATGGATTCCTTCCCAGACTTGCCAATATAGCCTGAAGAATGCACAACACCAAGCCACAAAACAGGACAGCAAGGTCAGGAATATCTGTCCAAAACTATAACTTGGATAGCTATGCTTTGGCTGTGGTTTATGGTTTTACATGACAGTGGTTTGGATAGTAGAATTGAGGGGGCTGAATAGCTTGCTCTTCAGATCTGCCAGCAAGGTTTAAACCTTTATGCAACAGCAAAGGGCACTGTAAAAGTGCTAAATTCTTTCTGCACAGAAGTCTTGCAGAAATGAGCAGACTTTTTTGCAACAAACTGTCCTCTAAATACAGCAAAAATAAATTGAGTTTCTTGAGAGAAAAGAAAAATAATTTTGCCATATTCAGCTGAAAACCTAACTTATTTCCATTTGTAGCCACTTTTTTTCCCCCAGTTTTCCAACTGAAAAAAAAAATCCTAAGGTGGACACTTTATACAAATTTTCCAAATAACTGATCCCTCTGTTTTCCTTATAAGATTTCCATCCAGCCCTAAAACAATCACCTCCTTGATTGATGCAGCACATTTCTTTCTAGTGGCATCTCGGGACACTGCAGGATCCAGCTCACTATTCTGTAGCAATCTGAAAGAGAGAGTATCCTTTACTGTGTCCTACCCACTACTACCTGGAGCCCAAGGACTGCCCAGGGACTGCAGACTGGCCTGACCCGAGCTGTCCCAGGGAACACGGCCGGTTTGGAGCACAAAGCCATGCAGCCTAGGGGAAGGGGATACTAATAGTTTATATAAATAAAACGTTGCTACCTCACTGAAACTTTAGAAGAGTAAAGGTGTGGGAAGAGAAAAGTAAACACCCTCACTGCTCCCCCTTCTAAGCCTTGGTGGGAGAGCTCACATTATAACAAACTAGGCTAACTCAGGGGTAAGGCAATCCGGGCACTTCAGGCACACTGCTCATGCCAGTGGCTCCCAAGGTCTGCTCTTTGCACCATGTGCAGGTGAGTTAGTGTCCCCTATCTTGTGGTCCTGACACCATCAGAGAAAAAATTGTCTAATTATGAGATATAAACCAGACTTGGAGGAACTTGGCAGAGTGTTCTGCCTTCCCCCACCCGCCTGTCCTTTGCACTGCTGCAGAGTGATAGTGGTGCCTCAGCTATCACCTTTCTGTAACAGCCAAGAAATGCCTCCCCCAAGGTATGATCCCATTTCTTAGCTTTGTTCTACCCAACAGTTCTTTCCTTTGATGCATCCCCAACCCTCACAGATGCTGGTTTCACACCCTCTCCCTGGAGAACACGCTGTCCCCAGCAGGGAAACAAAAAAAAACCCACATTTTGAAGTATTTCCTTTCCTCAAGGAGTGCCAAGTCCTGAGAAACTGCAGCCGGTCCTGTCCTTGTGTCAGGGGATGTTCCTCAGCCAGGTGCTGCCATTTAAGGCTCGGAGAAGGTCCCTGCTGTGAGGTTGCTCTCCCAGAGCCCTGATGCACAGCAAAACCTCTGCACGGGCAGCAGCAGACAGCCAAAGAGAAACAAGTGCGGTTGCTCCCTGGGGTGGAGAGGTGATGTTTATCCAAGATCTCTGAGGGAAGCAAAGTGCAAAGCAGCAGAGGTGTTGGCAGGCACTTTGAAACAGCTGAGAGCAGACAGCTTACAATTCCCCAATGCCAAGCTGGGTGGCTGCCTCTGCATCTGCCTGTGGAGAGGCTGCTGCTGCAGCCATGGATGTACCCCTGCCTTCCCAGGAGCAAGGCTGTGTGACACTGGGGTACTGGGCTCTCTTTCTTTGCCTTGGAAGGACGCTCTTCTGTTCTGGCTCCCATGCAAGATGGACCATGGGGACATGACTGAGGACTCTAGGGTCTGTTGGGACAAATTCTGAGGCCTCTCTGTTCTCTACTTCTCCCTGCCTCTGCACACAGGTGCACATGGTAAAGTCTGCCGGGACCTTTGTAAATCTGAGGTCATTGCATTAGAACTTAAATATAGTTCTTCCTTATCCTATGTTTTCCTCTTGTGAAATTTCATACTTTTGCCCCCCTTCCTTCCCTCTCTGGCTTCTGAAAAGAAAACATTACTGTGCTTTCTCACATATTCACCAAATCACATCACAGCTTTCTCAGGCCTGTGCTCCAGACTCTCAGAAGGATCTCTGGGAGGTTCTCATGAAAGCCTGCTTTGAACTCCTGCCTGCACACAACCCAGTGACTTATATAGGATATTTATGATGCAGATGTCCCTAATTGTACCTATAATGTCAGTAGACTCTTAGGCCAATCTCTTCAGGACCCTCAGCATCCAAGAAGCACCACATCCACAGGCATTCAGAGACATCAAAGAACTCAGTGGTCAAGCATTTGACAGGACATGCATAAGATCAAACCCGACTTTCTCATAAATCCTTCTCCACAGTCACAGAAAATGCAACAATCTAAGGCACAGTGCTATTACCAGGAGGGACAGGTGTAAGGTTTCTTGGTAATTTTCAGGTAGTATGATCAAAAATTGCATTCCTTCTTGCTCCATTTAAAGACAATGAAGACTTGCATGAGTTTTGTACAGCTGTACAAGCACTCTCCTGCAACCCTGCATGCTGGAGTCATCAAAAATCACATTGCTGATTTATAGAACCCACCTCAGCACTCCAGCAGCCTGTTAGTTAATGCAGGAAACCTTGCAACTCAGAGGCTTCCAGGAAGTGCCAAGTGTCCTGCAGGCTGTGTGGCTGCTCCTGGGGAGTGATCTATGCTCCACCATGACCCTGGCCTTTTCTGTTCCAAGCTCCTGCGCTTTCAAGTTGCCCTGAGGAGGTCCTCCATGCTGGCCTTTGAAGAGAGTGCTGTGTTGCCCAGGTGGGATCTGCTCCCTGGCAGTGATGGAGCAGCATATCAGGGGTAAACAACAGATCCTACTGTGCAAGGCTCTGCTCTTGCTCCTTTTCACGGTAGATCAAGCTGTCACCTACGGGTGGACACGTTAAAGGGATTTATTGCAGTTTTTGACAAAAAACAATTTTGTTAGGTGCATTAACATCACTTACAAGTACAGAGACCAGATGAGAGATTCATAAGGATTTGCCCACTGTGGCTAAGGAACCATTCCAAAATGTCACTAGGAAAAATATTTTGTACCACCAGCTATTTCTTTCATTTTCTTCCTTCCCTCTGGGGGATGAGATATTCTCTGGCAGCATCTGCCTTACTTTTCTATTTTTTCTTATTAAATGCTGAGGCTTTCTGGAAACATAAGGCATCTACTCATCTGGGTTTGGACTGGTCCTATTACAAGTTGACTTTTGTTATGATACTCATGAGCAAAATGTTTGCACTTTCATTTCCTGCAAGTCTATCCATGGTAAACTAAGTGATGGGAGATCTCTGGGCACTGGAAATTTGCTACACACCTCTAAACTCTATCAGCCAACAGTAACACAGGAAATGGAACCAGATAGGATAAGCAGGGATACCTCTTAATTTTTTTCACTAAAATGTATTAGGACAAGGCAGTTTTGGTTAGGATATACATGCAGACTAGGACTGGGCACTAAGTTTCTTCCTGAAAGCCTAAAAGTCCCAAGAGAAACACCATTACCAGCAGCAAGCTGCAGAGACCTGCTGCACAACTGCTTGAATTTAATCCCATCTAAATCCTGGAGTGCAGAAAACAATGAGATTTTGTCACCATTAGGGCTTAAATCTCTAGTTGCTGCTGTTAAAAGCCAGGAAAAAAGTTTTTGACATAACCTCTGAGCTCCAAAGGGCTAAAGTTCAACTTGGATCAAAGAGGAATCTCTAAAGAGCTCTGTGCTGCACAAGGAGGGTAACATAAGGATGGCATGTACAAATTGCACTGCCTCTCAGGAATGCCTTGCTTTCTGTTATTGCTTTTGTCCTCCAATAGCAGATCCAGGTTCCCAAAGCAGAATGTTGTATTAAAATACTAACAGAGGCTTTGCCAACTCGAACTTAAATGGCCAGTTCAGAAATCCCCTTTGGTCTTAGGACAGGCAGGATTTGAAAGGGATTGTAAATTAAGTGGTGCCTACAAGAGGGGGAAGTCCCAAAGACCTGTGACTTGTCATAATTAACTTAGTCCCCGGAGTACACACTGGGAGGACAAAGCCACCATGTGAGTGAATGGATCTGGCAGCCTCAGTTGAACTGCTTGTGGCATCACCTGAATTCTCTTTCTAAATCCTCTTTCTAAAACTCTGACCCTTTAACTTAACTGCTTCTTCTACACCTACAGGAACCCTCCAGCACTCAGCTGTGTGAAAATCAGGGTGGATGTGCTAAGTATAAGTGTAAGATCCTTCTCTCTGATCTGATATCCTGTTCCAAAATGAAAGAGTAGCAATTAGATTTTGATTATTACTGAATTACTTAAATTGTGTAAAGATTGGACACTTGTTCAAAAAACTGAAAGAGCACAGTGAGCTTGATTTCCATGTTTAGAGGACTATTAAAATATTAGTATGTTCTCATGACAATCAAGAAACCCCATTGGCTGAAGAAGCATTCCAGTGTGCAAAGAGCTGTACAACTAAGGTGGGGGTTAAAAGGCTGCCATATTTATTTGTTCCTGGAGCTAAATCTTGCCTTTGAACCGAGGCCATACTGTTATCTTGTAATTCTATAGGTCTGTCATAAGACAGAACACAAAACCAGATCCAAACAGTGATGTTTTATTCTGTAGTTTTCACCTTCTGAGTAGTTTGCCGTACAGGGGTTTCTAGACATCATGTTTTCAGATCTCACCACTCCTCTGGAAATGTTTTCCATGAATGAATTACCAAAAGAAAAAGGACGATTGGATATCTGCACAGAAGAAGGATAAAATGTGTGTGCTCCAAGCTTCCCTGGGGACCAGGATTCACTGCCTGCCAGGTGGCTGTCTGCACAGGGCCAGCTGGGGCCCAATAGCACATATTAGCTCCAGCTCAGGGCCAGCTCTGCAGCATCTCAGCTGGCTATTGCTACATAACTACACTGTGCTGAGGTTCTGGAGAGGTTTACTAGTGCTAGAACTAATCCATCTGTGTACTTCCACCTCAGCATCATTGGCAACAGTTCTGTGCAGTCTCAAAAATTCCTCCGAAGACAGCTGACAACTGACTGTGCACATGTGGACAATTTATACACACTATGATGTGTACATTTTGTTATTTATATAATAATGTAAGTAAAATCAAGAGAAATAAAGTACAGTTTCATGTTTCATTATTTTTTATAATATGACTCAAAAAAACCAGCAGATAATAGTTGTACTCCTGTGTTAGGATGTATACATTCCCCACCCAAGCCAGGATTCAGAAATCAGGGAACTGTAACACATGCTTAAATTAACCTCAGATACTATTGAAGAAATAGTGCTAGCATTTCCAGGACATCTTACCCTCAGGTTATCATCACTGTGTGGTCCCCTTTGGCTGGTGGCTCTGCATACCAGTGAGGGTTGTAAAAACTCATTTCAGAGTAATAGAACATAGTAATAGCACTTTCCTTATGGTAGATGCAATCAGGTAAATCTACTATATGGTTTTACATGTTCTTTTTTAAATCAAGGAAGCCAATTTCCCATCACACAGGTGGTCTGTGTGTGCCCAGAGGCCATCAGCCTGAGACCTCTGCTCCTCAGGAAGCCTATCTGGGGTCACTCTCCTGTCTGGATTGTTGGAAATCTCCAAGATATGGGCACATTCCTCTGCTCCTGCATAGGTAGTTTTCCAGGCAGGAAAAATGGGGTGTATCCAGGAAACTCAAATATATTCTCTCATGAATAGTTAGAGCTGATCTTTCCAGAAAACACAGGTAGACTCTGAACTAGGCCATCTGAATGACATGGTTTTAATTTGTTTTAAGGAAAGGCCACAAAAACCATCTGAGAAGAATCTCTACCTCCTCTGCAGCATTTTGATCATGCTTTCCATTTACTACTGGATGAAAACAAAGCTAATCTCCGAGCACTTATTTGCTGTGTTTTGTTTTCCCCACTATGCTTTGGCACATGTGACAGTGTATAGGGTGGTCTGCAACAGATTTTTTGCATTTCTTTCACAGTCTGCTGATGCCTTGCAGACAAGAGACAGAGAAACACGGAACTAGATGATGCTTTGAGGTCCCTTTCCACCCTGCTTTTTATGAGTCCATCAATCTGTCACAATGACAGAAACGCTTCATTTATTAATGCAGAGTGCAGACTTTTGGCTGGGGTCGGGGACCTGCCATTTCAGGAGCTGCATAAACACCTGGCAGCTAATGGGGCCAAACCTCACTCCTTCCCTATTAGTGTTACCCAGATTGGCAAGGCACAACAGCATCCTCATGGGGAGACAGCCTTGTCCCACCCCACACAGACTACACACTGGATTTGGCTCTGGGGAGGCTTGCAAGACAAAGGTGCTCCCAGGTGGAGCGCAGTCAGCAGTCAGCAGTTTGATGCTGCTTTCACTGCAGTAACTTTTTCATCTTGGACAAAGCTGACCACCAGGTTCAAACCCAGAAGGAAATCCCTACTTCCGGAATGCAGCTTTTGCTTCTCAAGTAATTTTCTATGAGTTTGGAGTATATCTCAAATGCTTAATTTCCTACTCAGCCACAAAGCTTTCTACCACCTTCCCTGCTTCTACTTGCTAGAAGAGAAGCCATAGAACAAAAGCTAATGGACCTTCAGCTCCCCACTTACCATAAAGCGGGGTCAACAGTCAGAGCTGTCACAGAAAGGGTTTACCCTGTTGTGTTTCGTATGTTTTCCAATGACCCAGCTGACAGTGATGGAAACAGGTTGCCAACATTTGCCCTCAATTCTAAGCAGCTACAAAAAGACCTATTAGATAAAGAGACCCTTCCCTCATAATCAATCCAGGTTTTACCTCCCCTACTTGGAACAAATTATAATATTTTTGAGAATTTATTAATAAAATATCAATTAGGACATTTGGGTCTCTGATGCCTGACTTAAAGCAAGTTATCCCCTCTAAACTCTTGAAATGGGCAGCTTTCCTTTCCTTGAGTGGATGAAGTAATGGAGCAGAGAAGTTATATTAAATCCAGACACATTCAGTATTTAATGCCAATTAGGTCCTACTGACAAGGGAGGGATATGCTGGAGATCTGGCTTATGTCATGCCTTTTCTTTATCCCTTTTTGACAAGATGAAGGTGGAATGACCTCAAATAATGGCATTACCCTGCTGCTACTTTTGGTATAGTTGGCACATCGTATTTTTTTCTTTTTTTTTGGTTATTGATGGTTCACAGCTTTCATGTGTTGTAATCAAGGAGTTTTAAGGCTTTTCCCACCATCAGTATTGAATACAGCTTCCAGCTATCCCTTGCTATTCAATTCCAGATGGATCGAATCTTTCATACCGCCTGCAGGCACATTACTAGGTAATGAGTTGCACTGGTCTGAGATCATCGCTACAAACATTATTTCCTTGGTAAATATTTTTGGTTTAGACCTGAGAAACGACAGAGGTACATGCAGTCAAGATTTATAATCTGGCAAGATGTTTGAAAGTCGAGTTGCAAATAACAATGGTAACATTTGTATTCTCTGTTTACAGTTTTCTTCCTGCAAATATGTTGAGGCTTAAATCAAACAATCAGCCCTGCCACAACACTGGCACATTCCCATGCTAACTACACAAAGATGCAAATCTCAGGGACTTCTGTTACTTTTTCAATTCTGGTATCTCAGGCCTTCACCCTCACAAATGCACCAATCATAGCAACCACCCTGGCACACCAGTGAAAATGTTCTTCTTTCACAAATGCAAATACTGATGAAGAAGAAAGGGACTAAAGTACTTAGAGATTAAAACTGTATCCAATGTATGCTTAGTGAGAGTTTTCAGCAGCTCCTGGATTCAGCCGAGGGCTGAATGCAAACATGGGGAGATCATGCAACTCTCATCTTCTTCACCATAAGACCTGTTGCCTTAGTACTGGAAACCTGTTGCTTGTTGGAAGAGCACATAGCCCTTGCAGCCATCCTTCTCAGTAAACCTGCACCTGCCTTTGATGCCTGCTGAAGCAGACTCTGAAGAGTCTGATTTTTCACCTTCTTTGAAGGAACAAACTAATGGCCTCAGCTCTTGGAGGCCTTTAAATATCTCATGAAACAATTGATGTCTTGCTCACAGTTGCTCGGAGATACTGTGAATTAAACAGGAGCCCAGCTCAGGTCCCCTCTCTCAGCTGGCAAATTGTACTCTGCTGGCAGCCTCCTCCAAAGAAAGGCACTCCACATCAAAGAATGGGTTTGTTGCTCTGCAATACTGTCTACATTTTGCGTATAGTGCTGATTATTTTATTCAAATAAGCTATCTCAGTGGAGTCACTATGGTAGAATCTGGTCTTAGTTAATCCAGAATCACTTCAGCAATGCTAAGGGTTGTTCCAGTTTTAATCTGAAGGCACATTTTTTGTTTTATGGTATTGCATCTGACTTATGTAACTTTTCTAAGAGCAGCTCCCAGACCAAAACCACTAATCCAGAACAGTGGCAGAATATTGTCCAAAAATAGCTGAAAAAATTAAAGTATATAATTATGAAAGCTGAATTAATAGACAGAACAATCAGAAACATGCCTCATGCAAACTCCTGATGAAACACAGGCTTAGGATGCATAGATGGGAAAACACCAGTTTTCATGTAATTATTGAATATACATGAAGAATCAAATGATCTCAGGAATCAGAGCAAGATAAATTAGACAAAACCGATTCACACAAATTTCTGTTTAGGGATTAGGCTCAATGATTGCCCCTTTGGCAGACAGTCCATCAGCAGGAACTAACAAAGCTCTGAAGCTCTTAGACACAGGATGTCTCAGAGCCATGGCTACAATACTGACAGAAGAATGCAGAACTTTGCTCAGGCAATATGAAGAGAAGTATTTCCAAGTAAAGAGGGAAATATTCATGCCAAAAAGCAGGAGTCTAATTAGACCTTGTCTGCACACATCTGGTCATCCATAATCCATTACAGACAGGAGTTACACAGATGTTAAGGAAATGTGAGAGTCTGTCCTGTGCAAGAGAACTAAAGCCTGCCTGCTTTGTATAGATCAGCAAAGGAGACGTGAAGAGGTAGTGTGGTTACAGCTCCCAAAAGTACTGTGTGACAGTGGGCAGAAACTGTATAGAAGGAAGAGCCAAAGTGAAGTATTGGTACAGGAACTAATAAGCATAATTACATTTCTACTAGAAATTAGAAGCAGTGGTATTCAGAATCAGGCATTTCAAATGTAACAAAAATGGATAAGATACCTACTTTTAGGCTTAGTTTAGTATTTTCAAGCAATTAATGGGCCTACAATACACGTGTTTGTGATAGTAGAAAAGCTGATGACCCTATCAGCACTGTGCTCTTACCACATCCTAACACCAACCCTTTGAAACACCAAGTGTTGCTCCTGCTAGAGGTTTTGTTACATCAAAGCCATCAGCATTTCCTTATCCATGGAAAATTAACATTTTTGAGCATTCGGATTACATCTCTGGGGACATCTCATCCCACAAAAATGTTAATTTTTGTGACTTTTTCTTCCTCTTAGTTCCTTTCCTCCTTTCATTTTTGTCTTAAGATTAAAGGAGAAGCAGAAATATCTACATTTCCCATAGGACAGAGATTCAGAGCTTTCACATGTCTCCCATTAACATTTGTGAACACTAAGACAGCTCTGAATACTTCGTATAGTCTCTGGCAGGAATGATAACAGGTCAGTGAGAACTGGCTCTATCTAGTGGTTGTGTACTTGTCTAGAATGTGGACAGAGGAAAAAAATCCATGTATTCCCTTCTTATCTAAGCCTGATGAGTGCAGGACAGCTCTCAGCATGTTCCCTGCTCCACCAGTACTGTCAGGTAAGGGAGTAAGGTAGGATTTGGCCAGTCTGACCTTTTTAAAGAAAAGTTTTCTACTCTAGCCCATCACAGTATACAGATCCTTGAGAGGTTCAGCTCTGCTCCACCAGGGCTAGGCAGTGGCTGAAAGTTAGCCAGGAGGTGGCACCTGGAAAACTCCTCCAGTCTGCTATAAGAACAAGGGCTCAATTTCAAGTCAGACACTACACTAGGTGCAGAAGGAGAGATGTGGAGGTTTGGTACCTGTGAGGGCTGGAAACCATCACTTTGACTAAAAAAAGCTTCTCTTGCCTGCTTTTATACCCTGTCCTCAGTCGAGAGGCAATAGCAGAGCTGAACACTCTCCACGCCTTTATATCAAATGTCAAGTCCTCTTCATCACTTCTCCTCTACCCACTAGATACCAGCACCTTGCCTACTGCAAAGCAAATATCCTCTGGAATGGATCTACATTCCAATGTTATGGAACTGCTGGGACTATTCTGTGATTATGATGAGATTATTCTACTTTCAGATGTTTTAATAAATGTTATGTGATTGCCAGGGAAAAACTGAGGAACAGAGTAATACTGGCCCACAGCTCTGAATTCCACCTGGATCTATGTCAATTGCTATAATATGTAGATTAAGTAGTTAGTGGAGCAAGACCATTAAGTTTAATATTGGGACATTATGGGACTAACTATGCCTCCCTGATCCAGCAGAAAGCCTGTTTACTCAGCATTTTCATTAACAGAGGAGAGTGAATTGCGTAGAATTAGTGGAGATTTTTCCCAAGCTACCACTTCCATCAGTGTCACCTTTCTGGGGCAATCTTGCAGAAGTGACTGTAGACAGATCATGAGTGCTCTTTGGGTGTAATTGCAGTGGCCAAGCTATTAGGATGGAGTATGGCACGTGGTGGGAGTTTTCAGTCAGGCTTACAGAGCTCTGATCTGAGAATCAGATTCTCACAACTCTAATGAAGGGATCTCATTGACTGTTATATTTTATAATGGTGTTTCTCAACTTTTACCAATCAAATAAAACCACTTAACCTTTTGGATAACAATCCTGGAGTAATCCTGTGCAGTACTGCCACAGGAGTTATCATTCAGAAATAATTTGAAAAGCATGTTTCACTTTGAATATTGATTTACAATGTAAGTAATTATATAATAAAAATATATGCCCCTCTAAAGAACTGCCTATTTCTGTTAGATTTCTAATTCTTTTTGCAAAGCTGTTCTGATGTACTGCAGGTCACCGTTGAGCCACAGACTTCCACCAAAAAAAACCCAGTTTACATGACACTACTCTGAGAAAGAGCTTACATGACTTTCCTATAAATCCAAATGTTTTGGGTTTGCTTATGTTAAGGCTTTTCCCTTTTTCATTGCTTTGTTTCTCTTAAATGTAGCAAATTACACCTTTCTCACCTTCTTAAAACTCACATTCTTAATTCTGGATACAAAGAAGAAGTTTATCTTAATGAGATTAACTACATTTATACATCAACAAAAATCTCCAATATTTCCACTGGATATTCATTAATATCCCTAATATCTACAGAGCTGGTAGTTTGATCTTGTTTTTGTTTGTTTGTGTTTGTGTTTTTATTTTTGTTTTGTTTGTTTGTTTTGTTTGTTTGTTTCCCTTTTCCTGTTAATTTGTTTCCTAGTACAGACTCTGACCTTGCAAAAGGAGTCTATGTATACCAGTCCTGGAACAATATTCTGGCAATAATGATCTCTTTGCAGGATCACAGTCCTCAGCTGCAGTGTCTTCACAATAGATCTGAAAACGATTTGGGAAGAGGTAAGAAGTGCTCAGGATACAGGGCTCCTCAGCCTGAGGGCAGGGTTTACTGAGCAGTGGGGAGATGAATGAGTTGAGGGGTTTTGTAACTGCAATGCTAAAGAGTACAAAGTAATGATCCTGGAAAAGAAACAACTCTAAATCACCATACACAATAATGGGCTATAAATTAGGTCATGCCACTCCTAGAAAAGAGATCCTGGATTAGTGATGCAGTCTGTGGAAACAGCTGCCTTCTTGATAGTGATCAGAAAGCATGACAAGCCTTCCAGTGTAGTTGCACATTTCATCCAGTAAATCTGAACAGACTGGCTGCTGAAAGGGCAGTTGCCCCTCTCCCCTTGTTGTATGCTCCCTCTCCATACTCTCCAGGCTTCTCTGAATCTTTGCACCCTGCCAGAGACTTTCTGACCTTTTCCTTCTGCTAATACTGCCATGCCACACACTGGAGGGAGTGCTGCCAGATAAGAAGTAGGAAATCCAGCTCCCAGTCCATAAAGTACAGTTCATTACACGGAGACCAGACTCTAAAGTTAATCAGTCTGCAGAAGGTGTGCTGTGCCACAGGGTCAGTGCTCTCCTGCATGGAGAGGGTAAAAGCTCTCTTCACCAGATGACTAACCTTCCTGGGATGTTTTGGACATGAAAAAAATCAAACCAGACCCTACAAAGGTTAATAGGCTTGTGATGGCCAGACAGCTTCCATTGTGCTCTGAATTATTGCCACACATGCAGGGAAGGTGGGAAAGCAGGTAGGGTGGAAATGTTTTTGACACTTTTCCCACCTGCAGTGAATAATTTACCCAACTAATGGTGGTAATATTAATTATTCAGTACTATTAAATATTTTGTTCATGATCAAGTACAACATTCTGTACTTCACACTTCATTTTTCTCTTAGAGTGCTGAAAGGGACCTTGAGAGATCATTTTTTCTCCTGCCCAGGGCAAGATCAACTTCACCTAAAACTTTCCCGAGAGATGTGACATTAGTGTGTCATATCACATTCACTTTCTCAGGGTCTGTCCTTCCAAGTTTTTGACCTGAATGAGGTCATGGAAAAGGTAATTACGAGTTCTGCCAAGAATTCAACAGTCTGTACCTATACGCAGGGTGTTGCCTGTTGTGACATCGGCTATAATCTCTGGTAGCCCTCGGAAAGCTCATCCCCTGCATCTCACTTGATTTGAAGGCTGAAAGAGCTGTGTCCCTGGCAGCTACTGGGAGCCCACGGAAGTCAAGCTGAACTAAGGAAAGGCATGAATTTGAATAGGCTCAATTAAACTGCATTAAGATGAATCCATTTTGGGAAGAACGCTACTGGAATTCTGCAGCTGCAGCCAGCTGTGTGCCCTAAGACATCTGTGCACTCTGCAGACAGCTGTGCACCTCGAGATAGCTATATGCCCTGCAGAGCTAAGCACTCTGAGACAGATGTGCACCTCGAGGGAGCACTGCCCCAGTCAGAGCCGTGTGCCATGCAGCCAGCTGTGTGCCATGTGGACACTGGAACAGCCTGCTGACACCTGTGCATCCTGCAGACAGCTGTGTGCCATGTGGACAGCTGTGCTCCCTGCAGACAGTCATGCACACTGTAGGCAGCTGGGCTACAGAAGAGCCTTCTGCTCACCACCGCCTTGCAGTGTGTCAGTGCAGGCACACAGGCAGGGCTGCTTGGCAGAGTCTTCTTCACATCATTTCTGTTAGAATAAGGTTGGTTAGAGAGTCCACATTATCAAAGAGCATAGAAGAGTAACAGCAAAAGCTCAATTTAAGGAAAATGGTTTAAGGAGCAACACCAGACACTGCTCTGGCTGCAGATCCGCAGGATGGTGACTTCTGGCTGAGATGTCCCCATGAAACAGTGCTTCTGCACAGCCTGATTAAGAGCATTACAGACAAATATCCTCTAGTGTGCAAGGGACATAGTCCACCGTTTCTGCACACTAGGCAATTTTAATATCACTCAAGGGCTTAAATATAATGCTTTGAAAACTCATCAATAGCACCCATTGAAGACTCAAGACACTCTTTTCTTGTAGCTCACAGATGCAGTAACAGCCCCACACTCCAAATGAGACACCGTCACAACTCCAACATCACCAAAAGTGCTACCACTATACTTCATCCAGCTGTAGATGGTCTTCCAACTTATCCTGCTGTTGCTGTCATTCCTGAAAGTCCAAGATACCAAAATTATGTGATTCAATGCAGAACTCAACTTGCAACTTATTTTTTTTTCCTGCGGAGTTTTATGCAGTCTTTGCATTGCAAAGGAAAAGCTTAGAAATGTGACTTTAAAAAACCAAAAGAGATCTCTGTGCACTGCTTAAGGATGGAAAACAGGTAGAAGTTATTCCTTCACAAGCTTAGATTGTATTAATCTGTTCTTTGATTTCTTCTTTTGCATCGGTTACAAATACTAATGAAAGGTATTGGCCCAGACAGACAGACTACTCCTCATTCCTAGGATTTCTCTGTACAGACATTATTAGAGGCAGGGAACAGATTACTATTAATAACACACATCACTTTTCTGCACTTTACTATCTAGCCACCTGCAACATATATGTCTTACTTCACCTGCAAAAAAGTTACTTTGGGAGAATCATGAAGTCGAAGTGGCAGCAGTGAGGAAGTATCAAATCTTCTCTGAGGGATGGACTTACTTTCACTGCCAATTACTTCAGTAATTTTTTTCAGCCTTCCCTACCCCCATACACATTCATTCTGATTTTAAATATATCCATGTTGAATCTCTCTGCAGTCTCAGCTGACTGAGGTGGACTGATCAGTCTGCAGTACTCTGCCCTGTCCCAGGCAAGTCCTGTGGGGAGATGGTCCTTCTCGCAGGCAGCAGCCCAAAGTGCTCCTTGCAGCCTGGAGAGACTGAAGTACCCCTCCGTGCTCCAAATCCATTTCAAAATGGTCTCTCGCCTGACTTTTTCACTTTTCAGTTATTCAGGTCCCTGACCCTGCAGGGGGGTGAAGAAGGTGAGATAGGGAATGGCTCCCAATGTCTGCCAGATTTCCATGAGGAAGAAAAACTCGACCTAGCTTAGATATCCAGCTGTGAGGAGAGGATCAGATCACAGCTGTGCTGCTGCTGATGCAAAGTTAAACAAATCTCCCTGCAGGGAAGGCTGATGTTCCCCCTCACCTTTGCCCAGTAGTTTAGGCAGCTCCCCACATCACATACCCTCTTCTGTAGTCCTGTCCCCTGGCTTCCCTTGCAGAGCTGCGGGGCCCCAGGGACTCCATCTGCACTTGTAGATGCTGCAAAGCAGCAGGACTCACAGGACTCCTTCTCTCTTGCAAGAGCAGCTGGAAGCCTCTAGGCATGGGCTTGCAATGCAGTCTCACAGTCCAAAGGCACCTCAGGATCTGGGCTGGTTTTAGTCCCTTGATCAAGTGCTTACTAAGTCACTGACATGCCCTTGGGAAACACTATCATTAAATGCATTGTAAAGTGCACCTGAATTCACTGTTTGCAGCTTTGCAGTACATGTGATGCATTATTTAACAAATTCAAATGTGTCTGCTTTTTCAATAGATCTCAGGGTTCTACTTGTGCAAATCTGGGGTAGCTCTTCTAATGTCACTTAAATTACTCTCAGTTTATACAGTGGGATCAAAATTTATTCCACGAGGTTTTGCACTAGATCCAGTTACAAATGATGGAAATTCTGAATGCAAGGAAAAATCCATTAAACATGAGAAGAATTTTACAAACAGAGGCCTTTTTAATGAGAAGTAAATGGAGTTCTAGATTATTTATTAGGAATGTTTTTAGATGCAGTCAAAATTTTACTGCTCTAGCAGTAAAGGGATTCAAGCATAACATACAAAAAGATCTCAAGTCCAAGAAAAAAGTGCAACTTATTAACAATAAATTAGATTGTTTAATGTAAGAGAGCTTAATACTGCTGGAGTCCTTCCCTGAATACCTTTAAAAATCGCACTGGATGACAAATTTCTGCCTACCTGCTGTGTGTGTATGGACAAGAGGGAAAGAATGGAAAATGTACATGGGAACGATGGGGATACCTGACATGTGGGAATAACACAAGGTTATGCAGAGGTGAAGCCTAATTCATGAAGAAGCGAACAGTGGAAAAATTAAAAAATCATGGTTAGTTTTTCAGGGTTTACCACAGACTTGTGGCCAGTGTTATGCTGCTCAAATGTCACAGAAGTCACTTTCTGACCTTAAAAGCTAAAGACTTAAAATATCTCGGTATTCCTCTCACCACTAAGAAGCTTCACCTTTTCAGTCCCTTTTCACACTCAGCCAACTTTTCCTTGCCAGTGTTCACAGCTGAATGTCTCCATGCTGGTTTCCCCTGCAGAGACATTCTACAGAAATATAAACCTAATATTGCAGAAATAAAGCCAGACAGGACCATGGTTCTCCTCCTGTTTTAGTACAGGCAGCCCTACACAGGCTCCACATTCCCACCAATCCCTCTGGAATGAGCTGGCTTTTAGCCAAATGCAGCCTGGTGAAATCTTTTGCATATTTTACAGCTGCTGTGAAAACCAATCCTTAGATCTTTAGCTGCCTAGTGCCAATGTCAGCTTTGTCCCTTTGTCTTCCACCTAAAATTTGGAAGTCTGTTTCCCCTAGCCTGAAGGCAAATACTGGGTGCATCCCTCAAATCCTGGTGTCCCCAGCCATGATGAAGAAAAAGTGCTTCACTGTCCCTGAGTGGTGACAAAATTGAAGCTGTGCATACAGTGTTTTGATTGAGAAATCAACACGTTGTAAGGTCAAAAATGTTTCTCACAACAGGAATCTTTTGCTGGAAGGTCCATTCCATTTTATAGACTTAGGATAAGCATTATGCTCAGTGTATGCTCTATAGGAGATGTCAAAAATGCCTCATCTTAGAAAATTTAAGATTCATGAGTTTTTTCAAAACAAAGCCAGAAACATCCAAAGATTTGTTACAAGTCCAGGAGAAAAATTAGAAACTGACCATATTTAAATGTTTTGATTCTAAACACAGACAGAAGAGTGTCTTGAAGCTCTCTCATTTACTTACCCAATTTTTTTTCTGTATGCACAATGAGTTTGGAGAGGAAATATTTTGTTTTCTTGCTAAATTTCAGGAATCCCACTTTAATGGCATTTTTCAATTCAGCCAAATACACGTCATTATTGTTGTGATCTCTGTAATCTAATCAAGCCATCTAGCTATCTGACATGATAGATGGAAAGCCAGAATATTATATTTACTTTCCTGTTGAAGGATAAAGGCCAAATTTTGCTCCCACTAACAGCACTGCAAATTCAGTCTATCCCTGTTTTTCTCTTGCTGTACTTGAGAGTGGAATTTAGCCCTTAGGGTTAAGTAATGCCAAAGGCAAATCATTTGCTTTGCTAATGACCCAGTGAGCTTCCCTTCTTCACAGCTACACAAACAGCAATCACTTCATTACAATTTCAGATAGCTGCATTTTTCTAAAGAAAGAAAATATAATTAAGCAGTATGATAGTGATCATGCCCTGGAATAGCTCAGTGCTTTTCATAAAATTACCTGTATTTGAAACACTTTTAATCAGATTATTCCATTACTGAGTGCTGTGTAGATAAGAGGTCTCTGCTTAAGATCAGGGTTAAGTCAGAATGCTTCCTAACAAAGACTACTTCATATGTGAAAGCCATATATATNGACTGCTTTTGGATATCATTCATCAAAACAAATTTAGATGAAATATTTGTTCTGGAAACTTACATTTTTCTGTTCTTTCACCTTTGCTATACATATTACTTTTCCAGCCAAAGAAATATACACATGCAAACAAAAAAATGGACTAGTTTCAAATCCCTTGATGCAGTATATCTTTATTGTGTTGGGCAAGATGTATCCCAGTACACTCAGCTAAATCCTAGGTAGAGTTATTCTCAGACACATTTTTAAGGCGAAGCATTTGGCAATAAAGGTCTCTTTTAGACAGACAAGACAGTCTTTCTGAATTACACTGAAGTCTAGGGTTGCTTACCACACATGGAATTAAAATATGAATTATATTTATGACCAAATATTAATGAGAGCTCCACACTCCAAATCTCTTTTGGGAAGCATCTTAGTTTAAGTGTCTAATCATTATGAATTCCTGAGCCATTGAAAACCTTCACACTGCCCTCACCTGAGCTGACTGCTTTCCAGTGATCTGTGAAATAAACCCATCTTTCATGAAGCAGGTTTACAGAGGACATTTCAATTCTTTATGAGGGAGTTGTTGACTAATAAAACGTAGTTTTCTTTAGATGGAAAAATTATAGAACTTGATTTTAACATTTTGTTTAGGGGGAAACCGCAAAATGGAACATTTCAAAGCTACTGACACTGCCTATTTAATGAAGTCAGTTCAGAGAAAGATTTGTGTTATTTTGTGAAAAAGCTTTACAGAATATGGGTGGGGGGCAGATTTTAAGGTGTTTTTGTGGTTTTTTACATATAAAAAGCATTTTAAGGCTTACAAATCAAAAGCAAAATAAAAAGTTCAGAATCTTTTAATGCACAGTGCTTAAGCAATCCCCAATTTGTCTTTATGTGCTTCATTTTAGAATAGAAATGTTTTTGACATCTTATGCTGAATTTCCCACAAGACATGAAAGCCAGATCCTAGCTCAGTCACAGACTTAAATCGAACAGTATATGGTTTCTAATGAATGAAATCCAACTTCTGGCACCTATTCACCGAGAATACTCAAGTGACAGTGTAATACTAGAAGTTACTTCCTTAAGCTATTTTTTCTCTGCTAGCATTAGGTATTTTCCTCAAAGAAAACCTCTTTTAATGGAATGCATGTTTGTATAGGTCTAAATGGGGAAAATGCATCTCATTTTCTTAAATAAAAAAAAGACATTCTTGTTCTGCCACTTGTTCTGTTTTTCGGTGGAGCATTAAAAAAACCACTATAGATTCTTCATGAAAAAATCCTCTCATCTGACAGCTTGCCATGATTTCAGAGTGGAATCTACCGTTCAGACAAGGGAAAAAAAAGATACCCAAGAGAGTGCTGTTCTCTGCACAGCTTCACTGATGCTGGATGGGTCGTGGCACAGCCCAGCCCTGGGCCAGCAGCACTCAGAGTCTTTCCCACAGCAAACCCTCCAGCCAACCTGGCAGGAAGCCATCATTTCAAATGCAACCTCAACTACCGCCTCACCTCAGACTGTCTAAAGACAACACAACAGCCCACATGAGGTGTCCAGGTGATAGCAGTCCTCCCTGCCCTGGGCATTTAGCAATTCTCAAGGTGTGGAGACTCATTTCTGGCAGGAGGGAAAAATTCCAGCTCTTTTCCTGCAGTTTGCACATTTGCAAAGAATAATCAAAACTCCTTTTGTGGAACATGGCAGGATGAAGTGTCTCTGCTCAGAGCTCTCGTCCTCTTCCCAGCAGCCCTGTGCATAGGTGGCCCTGCCTTTTCAGCCGTTCTCCAAGCCATGACCCAAAGCTTCTGTATTATATTCCCTGATTTAGTCACTTGCAACTTCTCTCATTCCTTCTGTGCTCACATATGTTACAGCCACACAGCTAAAAGGTACAGGAGGACTGTCCCACCTTGATAGTAAAGTTACCAACATGTGTAAGTTACACAGGAGGGATTGCCAAGCTAAACCTGGGAGGCCAGTAAACCGTCTCCTTCTGGGGGTTAGTGTGACAGCCTTGTTTCATGAAAGCTGCCTGCAGAGCTGAGTTCAGGGATCAGGGGGATTCCTTCACTGTGCATGTGTGTGCGCTCAGTCTCCGCTGCTGATCACTCCTCTAGTAGGATCATGCTATACATGCTGGCCTCAATCCAGCAAAGTACTTAACCATATGCCCAGCTTTAAGTAGACAAGTCACTGTTGCTGGCGTAACAATTTCAGGCTAAGCACATGCTTTAGTGTTTTGCTGAATTAAAGTCACACACAACACTTGTGAGACTTTTATATTTGGTCTCTGCTATACCCACTGTAACCCCTGACTCAGATGCTGGCATATGTTCATCTGTTCCGGGTACCTGAAGCTTACAGAAAGTCCATGAAAGGTCAGTATCAGCCCAATGGATTCACAAATGACTGGGTTATTTGTTACCTGGAAATGATCTCTCAGAGGTGAAAACAGAAAGGTCAGGTGTGGATATGAATGTTCCAAACTAGGTCTATTACTCTTGCAAAGTTTCTGCTTCCTGATTGGCCCTGCTTTCAAGACAAGCAGCATTTTCCAGGCTGGAGTAATGAAATTATCCTCTGTTAAGAATTTCCTCTGTCTGATGACCTTCTTGCAGCTGTCACACATAGAGCAATAGACATGTCTTCTGTCATCAACAGAAGGATCCTGGTGACCTTCTTTTAATGGTGTGGCTGAGAGCAGGACAGAATTGTAATTGTAATTCCATGCTCCTGACAACTTCCAGATTTCATATTGAAAAATACTTTTTAGCCATAATTTGTTTTATCTTTGCATCATCCTTGGGAAAGTAAGGCTGTTGGATCTGTGCTTGGGTTACTATCACTCTTCTCTGACCTGACCCACCCACACAAACTCTGCTGTAAATTGCACCCTCATGAGCAGTGCTTGGCTGAGAGGAACTGAAGAACAAAGTCCTCTGGACACCATGAGAGGCTTGATTCAAGGCAGTAACAAAACTTGATCCTCCAGGCATACTTGTCCCCTACCAAGAGGCATCTCAAGGCTCCTTCCTTTGTATGTGAGAGCAATTAAACACCATTCACTCTCTGGGAGCATTTCCCAACAACAACTGGCCAAGGCAATGAAACATGCCAGTCAAAATTTTTCCTAGAAGGGCAGTGGGACCACATCTGACTGAGAGACAAGTCCCACATGAATCCAGCTAATGGATGGAAACTGTTAGCCCTATGCAGCCCTAGCATGAGATCTCACAGACTAAGTCCAGCTGGTCCTAGTCCTTCATCTGTGAATCACTATCAGCAGTATAAACATTACTGGACTCCTGAGCATTAGGATTTTGCCTTCCTGCTTTTTCTCAAGCAGCTCAATATCTGTGTTCTCAAGCTGGCTGATGGATCCTCCATCACCTCTGTTTGTCCTGTAATCCTTATCTACATGGAGGTGGTGAAGAATCTTCTACAAATCATGTACATTACTTAGGCCCATCCCTTCCTGCTGAAGACAGGAAAGGCAAAGAAGAAAATAACTGCACTCTGTTACCTCTCAGTATGAAAGCATTCACAGGGCCATCAACTCCTTTTTCCTCAGAATGATGTTTCTCATACTGGTCCTTGTCTGCACAGCCCTTCACTCATGAAATGTTATGAAAACTTCTGGATTTATTTTAGGGACAAAAATTTATCTGCTGGCTCCTCGAAAGGAAAGGTTGTGCCTATGTAGACCAGTTACCCAAGTATTTGTACCTACATACAAGGATGTATGCACGCAGAGTGCACTATAAATCATTTAAGACTATTCTCAGATGTACCTAAACCAGTTACAGCCGTAACCCTGTACCAGCTCTGCAGCCTTGAAATTTGAATGCAATAACTGCATGCACAGTTGGAGCCAGCTAAATGACAGACTGGTGGTAGGGCAGTCACCACACACAGCCTTAAGCCCAGGAAGCATAAACCTACCCAGAACCTTCTGGAAAACAAAAACAAAAACAAACAAACAAACAAACAAACAAATCTTTTTCCCCACTTCCAGGACCACATCATTTTAAATATACAGAAACCTCCATACATTAAAATGCAGGTCATGGACATGTGAATGGCATCTCTAATCCATGTGAAGACATCTTGAATGAAAGTAGCTCTGCCTTAACTCAGGAAATGTCATCATGGAGCTGTCTCTGCATATCTTTGCAGTACATTATGTGTGAATGTATATAGATAAAGAGATAGCAGATGTATATGCACATCCATGTGTGCCGGTCTCTTCATATGTATGTATGCATCTAAATGAATGGGGAGATTTCACAGCAGGTCTGTCTGGAACAAATCTTTCTCCTTCAGGACCCATTTGTATCTTATCCAATGTTTAAATGGAGATAAAAGTAATTTTTTTCACCCAGAACTCAGGTAGAAGAGGTATTCAGTCCTTAAGGGAAAAGAAACAAAACATTAAATGTAATAGAATTCAAAGGGTGACTTAGAAATTACAGTGAGCATGCAAAAATGAATGATTTTGTCCCAGGCCAAGACTGACATACAATGGCCAGGATCCAGCAATGAGCCATGCACAGCTGGTGGTGCTGCACCTCTCCTGGACAAGGAGAGGGCTCCAGAGCAGCCACACCAGTGTTGGAGATGGCTGTGAAAAATGTGGTTTAAGTTCTGATACTCATTCCCTTTGTTTACCAATTAAATGAGGTGCAACAGCAAGGCATCATAAAAATACCAGTGCTGAGATGCCTAATTTTTCTTCCAAGCAGGCATCTGGATTACCGAGTCCCTCTGCAGAGTGCAAAGCCATGCTGCTTGTGTGTGGGGACTGGGTAATCCCAATACAGCTGGCCAGTGACCAGGAATGATGCGGGAATGATTAAAAAACATCTGCTCCCCTGTCATATCCTACACTATCTGCATTCCATCTGCTTTGGCTGGACATAACTTTTAGTATAAATGTCTTGTGAATTGGTTCCTTTGGGAGCCATTTTATTTTTAAAAGTATATGACAAGTGATGGAAGGAAAAGAGCTAACTAAATCTGTGTGGTGACTGCATTCCATATTACTAGCACTTCTTGAACACTTTTGAGGGAAGATATTTCTTTGTTTAGTTACTTTACTGAAGGAAATAATTTCTTCTGCTTGGGGAACAAAGATTCATTTATCTCCAATAATGTAAAAGGTCATTCTTCACTGAGCCTGTAAACTGTATCATTCTTTTGGCAGCAGCTGCTGTTAAACTATTAATGTCACTGGTAACATGAGGAAATAAATAAATAGAAATGTCTTCAAAAAGCTAAAAGAACAAGACATGGATGTAAATTAATGTGTGTGAGCATATAATCTTGTCTCCTGCACTCTAGGATTTATGCTCCAGTATTCTGTGTCCAAGGGTAGCAATCTGACGTGAAGCTGGCAAGTCTGCTGTCCCAGCCTCAGCAGATTCTAGTGTTGGATCCTATTGCTGGTCCAAGCCAGTCTGAGTAGCACCCCAGGATGCCCACCTTGCAGTCTGCAAATCCAGGGACTCTGATTTGTGCCTCCAGGAGCCCAGGGCTTCCCAACCCCAGTCCCTGAGTCAGCAGTGTGGGGAATAGGGATGGGCTGACATCACTGTAAGGCAATTCAAGTCAGAGACAGGGGAGTAAGCAGGAGGGGAGAAGGGGACATTAGAATGATGGTCTGGCCATACCTATGGAGGTCTGGCACTAAAGACAGTGTGGGGAAGGCCCACCAGAAATCAGGGAGTGAAAGGGCTGCAGTGGCTCTTGTTTTCCCAGCAGAGCAGCACATCTGCTGTGAGAGTTTTAGCAGCAAGCTGTGTATCTGAGCTAATCTCATTAGCTCCCTTCCTTCCCTATCCTCTCCAAATGCATGTGTTTGGAAAAGACAGACCCTGCACTGATCAAGTACTTTCTTGACTCTCTTGCTGCCAGGTATTGGGCCATGGACACAGGCACGTGAACTTCCAGATTTCAGATTCTTATTTTGAATTATATTCTGAGTTATCTGACTAACATTACAGTTAAAAGTGAAAATATAAAATTAATAGGGATATTCTGTCCTAAACCTCATATTCAATTCAAACCAAAATTCATAATTTGATACATTTTAAAACAAAATATTTTCAGCTTAATTTTTTTTTAAGTAACAAGGAATATTGTCATATTTTCAAATTTTCCCATGCATTTTTTAATTGGAAACTTTCCCTCAGCAGAAGAAAACTCTTGAAATAATTTTGCTCTCTGTGTAAACCTAAAATTTCTGAATTTACCAGGCTCACCAAAAATCCGCTGCAGTCCAGCATACATCCAGAAGCACGGAGCTCTTTCTATCAGTTCATTTCTCTTGGAAGTGCCACCGTCTCACACACGCACTTCACAGTGCTATGGAGAAGTGAATTTCAAGAGTCCTACTTCAGTGGTTTACAAGTGATTATCCCAGGCTATCTATGCTCTTCAGAAGTCAAGCTTTCTCAGCTCCCTATCTCCCCAGCTGGGCTTTGGCAAGCACCTTCCAACATCAGCTGTAGGCACAAGCAGCAGCCCCAGTTGCCTGTGCTCTCACACACAAGAAAACTTTTCTGAATCAACTTTACTACTCTCCATGTTATCAGGAAACAGGAATGTTTGTGATTACATCTGGTGAAAACTAGTACTGTAGGAATAGCAAGGAGAAGGCAGTCTGGGTTTGTGGCAGATAAGCACAAGGAACTGTACTGATTAACCAATGTTTATCCAAGTTATTCCAACTTCTACAGTGAGCAAAGTGAAGCTGCAAATCTCTCAAGCCCAAAATTCATCCAGAGGTTTTGTGACTGGTCTGGAAATGCCACAAATCCAATTTTGGCTAAAAAACAGAATCCATATAAAAATATTCCCAGAAACCTCAGACTTTGCAGTTCATAGGAACATGGATGCACGTTAGAGGACACTGGTGTGCTAACACCAGCCCTATATAAGGAAAACAGCAGTAGATACTGAGAAAATACAGAAGAGAGAAGACAGAAAACTCAGCATTTTGAACCATAATTGACTTACAGGAGTAGTTTCAGAAGGGGAAAACCTTAGGCTTGCCAAATTGCCTGGGACATCTGCACGAATATCCCGGCCCCAGTTATATTCAGAACCAGGTGCTCCTAAGGAAGAGAGAAACTGCACACTGGGGAAGTTGCTTACTAATTTACTTTATTAGCAGTTTTCTGCCAACATATTTTACAACTTTCCCCAAACTCTTGTTTATGAAACTGCATTAATATAATTGTGAATATTCCCATGGCTTTGAGGAGCATCCTATTTTATTCTGAACCTTCCTAATCTCCAGGCATCAAATGCAACATGTGGAGAAGCCATTCCTCTAGATAAATTCAAATGTCATGACTCAATTCCACAGCATACGTGTGCACGTCCAGGATATTCCTGTGTTAGAAGACACAGCAACACAAGCTTTGCAATGACCTGGCTTCTATACAGCACTGATAGTCCTGTCTACTTCCATAACGTTCCCAGTTTTTTTATCTCTGCTGTAAAGCATGTCCCGCTACTTTCAGTGTCTTCTTGCACAACATGGTTTTCCGGGCTGTAATCTCTCTTCCTGCCTCTAATCACACTTCTGATTACAGAACTTCCTTTTGGGATAGTGTCCCCACTGATACATGTGATAGCTTTATGCTATTCACTGGATTACTCTACATCCTATCAACAGTGCTGAAAGGAACTATCCAACAGCTGTGCACATCAAGTAACTCATTATTGGCACTGCGTTGGCACTATCTGCCTAACAGCTTTCCTTTCACCATAAGGAAATACTTTTTGGCCTAATGCTTTTCTGGTGGAACTGTGTGAGATAGGAGTATGGAGCCAGTGCAGCAAAGACCCTGATATGGAAAAAATTATAAATGAAAAGAGTGCTTTCTCCTTTGACTGTCTTGCTGTATTCAAAAATGGCTTGAAGGGCTTGGAGGAGACCTCAGAGACTGGGCCCTCAAAAGAGGGTCAGTTTTTTTGCAGCAAGAATAACTTATTTTGAGGCCAGCTCTGTATCCTCACAATAGCTTTGGTCAAGAATGTGTTTGGTTTTTTTTACTTATGGATAGATTTGCAACCTTCAATGTGAATAAGATTATAGCAAAATGAAGATATCTTACTTTGGCAGAGCATATGCCCAGACCTCTAGTGAAATGGACAATCAAGTTTGAAGGCATATTTCTACAAGGAAAACAATGCCACAACAGCTGTGTGAGATGTGCACTACTTCCATGTTCCCTTAAAGAAACATTGCTATGTATAGACAAATACTGTGCTAATAAAGGTTTGGTTTGCTTTTGTGTTTGGGAAGGGAATGATGGGCAGATGGATTGATTGCACGATGTTTACTGTTCAGACTAGATTTTGGCTTTGGACAATGATGAGTGTAAGCTTCCTTCTCCCCTGAATCTTCCCTTTCCTAATTTTTTTTTTAAATTTTATTTTACTCCTTCATGGGTGTTTTGCTTTTTTTAAATGAAATACAAAACCTGAAACATTTTATATAATGCACTTTTTTAAAAGCCCACTCAATCTTCTTTCCTTTCCATGACTCTTCTTGAAAAACAGAAGAGGGGAAGATGACTGAAAATTTTTTTTACAAAACCAAATTGTATTTTTATTAAACATAATTGACTTCTCCCTTCAGATCTCATCAAATATTCCAAAAGTAATAGGCAAGGCAGAGATAGGGAAGCTCTGAAAGCATTTCAGACTGTTTAGCAAAGGAAAGGGCAGGTCCCGGATCACCTCATCCATACATCCTCTCAGGTAATCCCTGACCTGAACCTCAGCAAACACAGGCACTAGGGGTGGGGAGCACAGACCTTGCCAAAGCTGAGTGGTCTCACTTGCAAACTACTGCATAACTTAACCCCTGCTTTCTGGCGTGACCTGCCAGAAACACATGAATAGGTTAAATAAAATTATTTGCAAGGCAAGAAGGAATAGTAATACATCCAAGAAGAATTTTGAAGTAAGGAATCCTAAACTGCAAATTTCCATGCTGAAATCAGGCAGAAAAAGACAAAGTTAGAAACTGGAAGCAGCATTTGCGTTCTAACCTTGGCTGCAGCTTTTGCTGTGGATGGTGAAAACCCTGCAAAGGCTGTTCCCAGTCCCTGGAAGGTGGTCGAGGCACATGCCGGGGGCAGGGGTTTCCCTGCTTTGGGCGACTGGCTCCTTTCAGGCGGAGCAGGAAGCCAGGGGTCCCTCCACGGGCAGCCCCACTGGTGGGGTACAGTCTCTGTGCCAGATGAGAGCAGGGGGTTGCAGAAAATGTTTGTATCACCCACCCATTCACTCCGTTACCGTCGTCTGGCTCTGCTGGAGGGGAAGGCTGCCCTTGGGCACCATGGGGACCACAAAGTCTGGTTAAAGGTAACTGTGTCACCACCTGCTTGATTTCCCCAGGCTGTAAAATGATATGAAAACAGTGCAGATTATTTCCATCTGCTGGGGCTGTGGCGAGCAAGACGCCTTTATGTTTTATTTACAAGCCTGTGTACTGAGGGAGAACCAAATGGCTGGAGAAGTTCCCCATGAATGGAGATGTTGCTTTGAGTTATAGCTCAATCCCAGTCAGATCCGTGTCCATTCTCACAAGGACTGCTTTTTTGCCTGAAAAGTTTTTCCTATCAGAAAATGTGGTTTCAAGTGAAAATAGTATTTGTGGGGAAGTAAGCGAGACCTGGCCATTGTGACAGATGTTTTTCAATATTCCAGGGAGATGAAATGAAGCAAAAAGAAAACTTGCCTCCACTTAAGCTTTGGAGTAAAATAAAGTTATTTTGTTTCAAAACATTCATTTGAGACGGAAAAAGCTGCTCTCATCAGTTTTGCTGTTGTGTTTTTCATCTTTGTTGAGAATGACTCAAAAAATGTTGTTGCCATATCCATAATTCAATTCTGAAATTCTTTCCCTTTAAAACAGTTTAGTAGTTTGGTCTGCTGGTTTTGTTCAAACAGGAAGCAAACTGTAAAGCAATTATGTTTCCTGCAGCAGAAGCAGTCTTCCCCTTGGTCACTGCCAGCAGAAGGACACAGAGGTGGGTGGCCCAGGCCAAGCCAGTGGCTCTATGACCCTCCACCTCAAGCTCTGCTGGGGTGCATTTCTTAGCTCTCAGACAGAAAAGTGAAGACATACAC
The DNA here is from genome assembly GCA_013399695.1 of Formicarius rufipectus. Classification (NCBI taxonomy): domain Eukaryota; kingdom Metazoa; phylum Chordata; class Aves; order Passeriformes; family Formicariidae; genus Formicarius; species Formicarius rufipectus. The sequence goes on along the minus strand of VXAU01005056.1, from coordinate 1,577,474 downwards.
CATGTGTTTCGTTCAGAGAGCTCAAGACAGCCCAACTCCAAAGTGCTCATGGTGCTTAGCTCTTGCTCCTTTGCACAACAGGCACCAAACCAAGCTTCAGTCACGAGCTTCGTTTCAGAACTGTTTGGGGTTCAAAGTTTAGTTTAGACCTGAATCTAATTTATAACCTCGCCTGTTCCACCAGAAATGCCTGCATGTCCCTGCAGCCCCAAGGCAGTCCATTACTTTCTGGTGCCAGCTTGGAAATCAAATTCAGACCCAGTCCTTGTCAGGGCTTGATGAATGGGCTTGGTATGTGAAAGATGAAAAAGAGAAGGATCTGGGAGCATGGAAGCTAACAGGCACAGAAAAGTGAGTGCCTGGAGGATGTTGGAAGGGCCCTTGGTAACAGGAAGAGTTCTTTCACCTTCATTCCTGGATTGATGAAGAAAAACTATTGGAACAGGTGTTGCAGTGAGCTGACAGTGGAGAAGAGGTGGAGTAAACTGCAAGGGAAAGGAGTTGTTGCTGGGGCTTCTTTGCAGGGGACCCCAACCCAGCCCCAGAAGGGCAGGAACTGCTTGGGAGGAGAGGGAAAAGTCACCTGGAGAGCAGAGTGTCATTTACCCAGTGGCACAAAGTAACTCCCAGTAACTCCCAGCTTTGCTTCTGCTCTCTTGAAAGTATGTTATGAACTCTGCAAGGTCATTGCACAGTTTAGCAGAGAAGAATTTTGTTTTTCTGCTGGGCACTGTAGGGTGTTGACATTAATGTCTTATGAGAAGTGCTGCCAGTGATACCCTGCCTTTCACCAGCCATGCAGCAGCCTGGATTGCCTGTGTGCCTTACTATTAAAAATCCTTCTGCATCTGTAATCTCTGACCTTGGGTTGTGCACAGCTCCATGGGAGGCAGGACAATGTTGTGGAGAGAGACGCTGAGGGAAGAGAGGGCAGTCAGACTCCTGGTGCCACGCATCTGCATCTGTAGCTGCCATCTGCATCATCTGCCTCTGCATCTCCAGCACTTACCTGCCTCAGAGAAGAGTGTAGCCTCCTATGTCCCTCTAATACAAAGACTTGAAAAATGGAGTGAAGGAAAGAAAGGAAAAGAGGAGAAAGCAACCTGGAAAGGATTGGTATGTGTTGCTTGATCTAGCTGGTTTCACTGGCTAGTTGGCTTGAGCAGTTTGGATGTCTGTCCTGTGCTGTGGAAGTCTGTAGTGGCAGATGGAGGATGGAGTGCTCTGTAGTTGTGTTTCACACCATTCACCAAAAGGAAGCTGCTCTGGTCCAAGGACTGCTGGAGATAAAGCCCAAACCATTTGTTTGTCCCAGTTTCCATTGCCCATCTCACCTGTGACACTTGATTATCCAGATCAGGTGTGTTCTTAATTAGAGAAGCCTTGAAATTACTCTGCAGCCTCTTGTACGTGCTTCTCTTACCTGAACTCTTTCCTATTTAAGGACCAGTTTGAAAGCCATTGCCAGAAGGATTTCCAGCACACTATTTCACTGGCACTCCAATGAATATTGGCCAACCACCAGAGCTGGCTGCTAAAGGAGCTGTGGCTTGTTGTCACCTGTTCCTTCCACCACCAGAATAAAACGAGAAAACAATTGCTCTGAAAAACCAGGCAGTGAAAACAGATGCAAGGCTGAAGTGCTAACTCCTCTGTCAAACTAATTGTCTGCCTTTTGCAACTCAGTGCAGCTCAGTTTTGAAAGCTCTTATAGAAATCCAATTATGTGTTGGCTGTGGAATTTTTATTGATAAATAACTTAGCAGAGCAATGCAAACTGAGGAGAAGGAAGGGTGGTGAAGGGGTGTTATTCCTACAGAAAGAGTGGGGCCAGGGGGAAGTTTAAATTCATGATTGATTTTTAGGCTTTTAAAACTACTCCCATGTGAATTTCACTAGTAAACCCTGCCCTGGCAATAAGCCATCAAGAATAAAAGCAGACCCAAGAAAAAGAAGGATATGTGCAGATGCAAGCTTTATGCAGAGCTTAGAGAGAGAACATGCTTCCTTGTGCACTGAGTTATTCACTTAACAGGCCTCTTGATGCAGGATTTCTTTATGGAGGGCAGTACTAGGCAAAGCTATTACAGCCTGGTATCTAGCAGCTGTGAGCACTCTGTCCCAGTCTTCACTTTGTACACTTTTGAAAGTCAGCACAGCTTCCACACAACATAGCTGAAATTTGAACCTCATTTTAATTTTGAATTTTGCAGTTTAGTTTCAGTGAAGATGCTGAAGTCAGTAGGAACTGTGGATGCTCTAGGAACATATTTTCATCTCTAGGACAGCAATGGAAATCTCTAGGTGGGGAAGAAAAGAAATTATACTGGGAAGGAAAAGACAAGGGTTTCATCATCGAAAGTATTCAGACTGCCTAAGAAGAGGAAAAGAAAGAAAACAAATTAAATCACCAATGAGAAATGAAAAATGTAAGCTTAACCCTCATCATTTTGTAGCAAATAAAAAGTCAAAGAACATATGGCAATTACTTCCTTTTTTTTCTTTTTAAAAAAGGCATTTTTGAAAGTGAAACCTTTGACCAAAGTTTGTCATTAGGAACTTTTGTGACTAGAAAAACTGCATTGGACTGTCTTTCCCTTTCATTTTTCTTTTTATTTTTTTTTCAGTGTTTATTTTCTCAGGATTGTTTATTTTGACTTTTGCTCCCTTTCAGAATGAAGGCTAAATGTTCCTTCTACCCACCTACCCAATACAAGAACCTATGGACCTGCTGGAGGCTGTGGCCACTCTGAGTTCCTTTCAGAGGCAATAAGCCACATAAAAAACACATGCACAGGTTCTCTGAGAATATTTATTTTCATTCCTTTTTGTTTCAGCCCTAGGAGAGTGTCTTTTTCTGTGATGGAGTAGACCTTGCTGAGATCAATTTGCATGAAAAACCTAGAAGATTGGATGATCACTGGGAATTGATCCAGATTTGGAGAGTCTGCAAATGAATGCTGGAAACTTTTCAAACACATCTAGACTTTTTAGCTGCTTTTCCTTCTGGTCTGACTGGTGGGAGCTGAAGAATGACCTCCTTTGCAAGATTTCTGTATTTCTTCTTTCATATCTGGCATACAGACAGAAAATAAGTAGTGCATGAAAATTAAAAGTAAAAAAACCCCAAGGTTTTCCCAAGTTCAAGGTCTGGATTTAGTGTGAACCATAACTAGGTCATGCCCTGGGCTATTTGCATCCAAGTTTTAGCCTTGAATTCATTTGGTGTTAGGGCAAAGGTCTGGGCCTGTTCTGAGCACTGCATTTGCATTTAGTCTAATGACATTCTCCTGGCCTCACTGGCCTCATTAATTCTGAGTGTGACATTGTGTCACCCATGAGCTGACATAAACCAAGAAAACTCTTAAATGGGCAGTAAACAGAGAAAGAGGGATTAGATTTCAGGTGCTGGTATGAAACTGAGAGTCACCATTCCTGAACCCCTCCCAAATCACTCCTAAACTCCCTTTTTCTTTCAGCCCTTACAGCAGCGTGCAGTGAGGAGGAGGAGCGAGGGATGCAGCAGAGGTGTGCTGCTGGCAGCAGGGGCTCAGGCCTAGGAGGGGAAGAGCTCTTGCTTGGATGTCTGTGCTACCGAGGGGGCATGTGCCACCCAGACAGAGGCATCTCACTGCAGGGCTTGCCAGGGAGCCATCGAGGCCACCAAGGCTGAGGGACACCATGCAGCCACTGCAGCCCTGGGCTGTGGACAGCAGAGATCCCTGAGGATTTCGTGTGGCTAACACTCATCTTCTGATGAAGCACTTTGATAGATGTTTATTTCTTACTTTCATGTATTTTTTCCTCCTTGTCCCAAGAAAGCAATTATCCAAATTTTATTTAAAAAAGTACTTGCTTTGAAAATTCCTTTCCAGAATTTCTCCATGGTGAAGAAAGGGATAATTAAGACTAACCAAGCAGGGAAATATTCAATAATCTCTCACTACTTTTTACTCTTTTCCATTGGCTTCTTTTTTAAACACAATTATCAGAAGGAAAATTTGTTGAGATGGATTTATCCATCAAAATGGACAGGAAAAACAAAAGCAAAAATTTAAAAACTGTGTTTATGTATTTGAAAGATACACACATCATTTTTGCACCTTGCTTAGTTGAGTCTTGACAGAAGTAGCCTCTGAAGCACTCGTGTGCTTTAGCATTCTTACATTAAGGCATTTACCCTCCTAACACCTTTGTGAGGTGAGGACATACTGTCACCCCTGTTTTACTCAGGAGGCAAAGGGAAGGTCTGCAGAAACGTGCTGGGAGACATCTTGATGTGTACCAATAGCTGTGGGATGAATGTGTGCTGGGCACGTGTTGGCATTGGTGGCTGACATTGTCACAACCTGCTGTATAAGCTCAGCAGCCAGAGTGCAGCTGCTGGCAGAGGATGAGCACAGTCCTCCCCAGCCTGCAGGACCACACTGCAGGCTAGATGAGATCCATCAAGTCGGGACAGGGTCATAACTTACTGCTGCAGTATCTCCCAAGTCTCTATTTCCTCCTTAACTGAGAGTACTGTTTGCACGGTTACATCTTTGTTGAACTGCTTTGGGTTGCACAGCCCATGGAGCATCTCTCACTGATGGGAGGCTCAGGGCTTTATCACTCTCTCATCTTTGAGTGCAGATGTGTTTAAGCAATAATCATCCTCCTTCCAGAGAGGAGCTCTGTTTCTGAGCACCAGGGAAAGCAGAGAGACTATTGCAGCTCATACATCATCTCTGGACCTGGAGGTGAGTTGAAGGCATTCATATGAGGGCACTTGCTCCTCAGGTTTGTAATGATTCCTGACAGCCCAGCGCTGGAATACTTTCCAAAGTGGGAGTACAGATGTGGGGTGATGTGGATCTAATTTCTCACATAGCCCCAGTCTTGCAAATATGTGGATTGAAATACACAGAGTGATGAGGAGCAGATTAATCGGAGGCTTGCAAGAGGATTGCCTGTAAGGAAAGCAAGTCTAATAAAAGTGATAGACAGAACAAAGCTGGCTACACACCAGCCACAGGCAAGGTGACTCAGTTCTCCCCCTGCAGACTGACTTGTGATCTTTCTGAATGAACCATCTCTGAATAAGAGTGCAAAACTCCTCAGACCCATGTGATGGTATTGGGTCTGTTCAGACAGCAGCTGAGGACCTGCCCATTATCCTACTCACAAGGGAAAGGATCTTTTGTGAATGACCATTCCTGAAAACACACTCTGCCCTAGCCAGATCAGTTACACATGCTGGATGTCCAAATTAGAGCAGGGACACTAAAAAGCTTCAACCTCAGAAATTCCAGGCAACTGAGTAGGTTGGTGGTGAAGGGACACAGCCATCACAGGAGGAGCAAAATGGTTGAGTTGTTCAGCCTTGATAAACAGTAAATAGTGAGATCAAGAAGAGGATATTGACTGAGAGTATGGATGGAAAGTAACGGTAGAGAGACTGGGTTTTTGGCAGCTGATTTAGGAAACTTAGGGAAGGAATGCAATAATTGATTTAGACTGAGTTGAACTGCAATAGAACAATAGAAAAAGAGAAAAGGAAAGAAAAAGGATAATCATTACAGAATCATTTGATTTTTCTCAAATTGAATCTCTTACTTATTCAATTACCTTTTAGACGAGGAAGGTTCCTTTGGAACAAAAAGGAAAGTATTTTACTTTTAAAATAGGAAACTGAAATGCTGAAGTACTTTTGAAGATTGCACTCTTTTTTCATCTGAAACTGTTGACTGGATTCAGCTGAGCATGTGACTAATTTCAATGCCCATGTGCTTTGGTTAGTGTTCATTGAAAAAAAAGACAACTGTCATCATCCAGCACTGAGGGACAGATGTTGCCAACACATTGTCACCCCAGAGGAGAAGAAATCACAGACGGTGCTGGGAATGACACACCAGAGCCCTGGCTGTAACACATCATGTCACAACCCAATTGGCAGCAACTGTACAAGAGCAGGTGTGTACGTACATGTCATATGCTATAACTCACTCTGCAGCTCCTCTCTTCCTTTGTCTGCACAGCATTCTGCAGTCCAGAATGGAAGGACAATGTCAGGGAGATTGAGGACCTTTACAGCAATTATGGTGAACCCATACTAGATGAAGGATAAAAGAATCAAAGGAAACGCTAAGAAGCAATGCTATTTAGCACACAAGTGGGGCAGACCAGAGCTGGGAGTAGAATAGTCTGATGGGCGTAATTTTGGCCTGGCCATACTGTGATTGTGCCTGAATCTCAGTCTTCTAGTGTGAACTTCATGAGGATAATTAGATTAACCTGAGAAAAAACAACTGAGCTCAGCTTAGCTAAAATATTGCAATAACCTTGTAGCTCTCTGCCCACACAGGGTTCTGTTAGTAGGTGATGCTTGCTCCCTATACACATAGACACTGTCTCAGAGTCTAATTAGTCCATTTGTTATCAGTTATTACGTATAGGTTTGTAAAACAATGGACCCCTGTAGCATCCATTTACTTCTAAACTAAGTGAGCCTTTAAAAAAAAATTATTGCGTGGATAACACAAATTTCAGAGCAATGAACTCAGATCTCCTTCTTGATTTATTTCATTTTCTTAATATTCATAGCATGCCAGCTAGCTGAATCAAGAACAAACTGAAGTGAAGCTACAGGGTGACTTGAAAACCAAAGTGCCAAATGAAAATGCAGCCAAGTTCAGTTCCTGTGCTACCTGCAACCTGCTCAGCTCCTTGCTCTTCCACTCTGTCTCATCATCTCCCACTCATGGTGCAGCACCTGCAAGTGCTACCCCTACGCTGTATCACCAGAGCTGTTGTGGTCTCACTGCTGCTTGAGTCATGGCTATGCAAGGGGGAGATGGAAGGGGAATTTTGAGTCTTTTCATCCCGAGTATTTGGAGGGAGATGTTTGTTCCAAGAAACTGAGGCACCTGGGCCAGTGCTGAAGCATGCACAGAGACCTGGGCCTGACCAGGGACAATCACCAGAACCTGGAAGCTGGATGCAAATCTTTCTTTTCATATCTAAAATGTTGCTCTCCTTGGGCTGCTGTGTCCTTTGCTCTGCAGCATTTAGTTCAGGCATCCTGAATGGATGTTTGCACTTGTGAAAACAAAGAGAAGGGCCAGTCTCCATTTCTGTTCCCAGGACTCAATCCTCTGCCTTTCATATGCCTACTGGTTTGCACCTGGACCTTTCCAGCATGGCAGGACTTGCGGGCAGCTGACATTGCAAATACATTTTAGCAGAACAACCAGGCACACTGTTGCAGTGTTGTTATTTTTTTCTGGTTGGGAAAATAAAAATAAAAAACAAACAAACACAAACCAAACAAACAAACAAACAAAAACCCCAAACAAACAAACAACCAAACTAACACCAAAAAACCAAGCCATAGTAAATATTCCCTGTCTTTCAGTGAGTAGGAAATGGACTGTCCCCACATGATGGGTTGTGCTGATTGTGCTAGTTCCTGACTCATATCAAACTTAACAGCCTTTTCATAGCATAAGCATTTCGGTGGTTCTTCAAAGGGAACAAGAGGTGTTGTTTCAACCCACTGGAAATATGTGAAGGAGATTTTAGGAGCTTTATAACTGTGTGGTGACTCAGCAAAGCAAAGAGTCTGACCAGCCTACCTTGCCTTCCACCAGCTGAACTGTGTCAGTCCTGCAGCAGGCCAGATTTGCAAGCATCAGCTCCCCTCGGCAGGGAGTGGTCTAAAGGAGATGGTGGGTAAATCTATAATGGGTGACATCACTCGGATCATAGCTGCAAACTGGCCCCTCTGAAACAGAGTGGTCTGGACTCTTCCAAAGGGGCCTTTGGTGATTCGTGTCTTTAGAGCTGTGAAGAGTTCTGTGATTTTGTGAAACTTTTGCCAGACAGCCCTGGATGCTCCTGCCTGGTTCTGGGACAGCTTCCGAGAGATGACATCTCTGAGTGGAGCAGAAGCTTCCACTGCCCTCAAGCACTGGGGCCTGATGGTTACTGAAGGGGTCACCCATCACTTCATTTCTGTAAGAATTTTCCTAAGTTACTTGCTCAAATAATTCTTTCAAGTGATTTGCTTATGCAAGTTTGGACAATGCATTAGAAAAGCAGATCCCATCTTCTCTAGAAACTTCTGTGTGCAGAGCAAGTCAGGGTAATTAGAACTGATGAGGCAATGCAGAGAGACACTTAGCATCCAGTCTGCTGCTGATGCAGGCCCTGAGAGGGTAAGAGGAAACTGTTCTTCTGTACCCTGGATGACATATGCTATCCACCTAGACAAAGCCTATACTCTCTGAAGAGAAAGTCTTTTCTAACTCAATCCACCTACCACAATCCACTCAAGCACCTACAGAGAAATTCCTCTGTTCTATATCAAAACTCTCCCTTCTCAAAAAAACACCAAAACACAAACAAAAAAAAAAGTAAACCAACCAAACCAAACCAAATGAAAAAAAACAACCAAACACAACCCCCCCCAAAAAAAAACGAAAAAAAACAAACACAAAACTAAACAAACAAACAAAAAAACCCCACAATAAAACCCACACAAAACCTCGAACCTAAACAAAACAAAACCAACCAAACAAACAAAAACACACACACACACACAAAAAAAGCCACACACAACCTCCCTGATCACAGTCTTCCATGCACTGGGATATTTTGCTGCACAATCTGCTGAGAATGATTCAGTGCCCAGCACTGCTCCCAGTGCTGCAGAGAAGGGTGGTGACAACTATCCATCCCTAGAGACCAGGCGCACCTCTAGGCTTGAGAAATGGAAAATCTTCAATCTTTAATGGTTTGTTTGGTTACTCATCACAGTGTATTAGTGTGGGCTTTGTCTCATTACTCTGCCGGTCCCAAAGGTTGTTCCTCTGTGGAAGGACATTTGCCAAAGGCTGAGCAACTGAGACTGCAGGATGAAAGCTACTAATAATCTAATTTAATTCCTCTGAAGGCAACTGTTCAAAGAGTTAGGATCCACAGGTCCTAAGTAACAAGTAAAACAATGTGATGAAAAGTCCAAGGGGAGGATACTTGGAAAAGTTCTAGTCTTGGTTATACAGTGTAATCCAAAGTGAGTCCACAGGCTTTGTTCTCCATGTCATTAAATCCACATACCTGAAACTATTTAGGCCACTTTTTTTTTTTCCTAGTTAGACAAAATGGCTAGCAGTCATTTGGAATTGATGCTGCTTTTATAGACCCTTGTGTGTATGATGAGAAAAAGCATGCAGTTGTGCTGGAGACAAGCTCTCTGTATTAAAACAGCACAAGAATCAGATCCATTTCTTACACAGATAATAGTGTCTTCAGAGCAGATTCACAGACAGGTAAAATAAACAAATATACTTTTCTTAGGTTGTAATAAAATTGCATTAAAAGTCATTTCTTCACCTTTAGTTGTAATGAAATAGGGAAAAAGCCCTACTCCTCAAGGAACAGCATGCCCATCCTGCACAGTACTTGCTTCTCTGGTGGCCTGGGTCCTGAATTTACAGACCACAAAAGACTAGAATTCATGGCTGTACTATGCACATCTGTATATGGGCTCCTTCCCAAGCCCACATGAAATCAGAAACCACCTCCACTATTTTTTTGCCTGTAGATGCCCTTTCTTATTTCTAAGATGGACAAGACTTGCAATCTTAGGTTTTGCTTTTTTCCTCCGATTAACATCTCTCCGCTCTTTCAGTTCACTCTTGAGACCCCAAATATGGTGCTGGTAGGAGAACATATCATCCTTCCCCTCTTCCCCTGACTCTCCTGCTTTTTCCTCTGCACCAGTGCGCAGCTCCTGACATCAAAAAAAAAAAAAAAAAAAAGAGAGAGAAAGAAAAAGGAGGGGGGCAAAAAAAGCTGCAGAAGTTTAATACAAAACAGGCAGAATGACCAAAAATACATTTATAGATTCATATCTTGAGCCTAATTCAAACCCATTGCAGAATAGCCCCTGAAGGGAACTGTACGTAAAAGATTCATCCAGGCTGGCTGCTGCACATATTGCTTTCCATGGTTTTCAGACACTGATGTTGCCAGAGCATCCTTGTTGGGCACTCTCATACCTTTTACCTTCTACCTACTAAGGTTCCCTGCTGCCAGGACCAATCCTAGCAGCACTGCAGGGATCCCTCAGTGCTTTGGTATGGTTGCATGGTCTTCTGTTCCTCTTAAGTTCCTCTCTCCCAAACCATGATTGTTAGAAGTGATCAAAAAAAGAAATAATTTTTTCCTGAGTACTGCTGATGTTTTGCCATTTGTTTCCATTACTAATTGGCTCAGAGGAAGTCAGTCATAACTTCTTGCAAGAGGAGTATTTCCACAAAAATTATTTGATTTGGGAATATATTTAATTTTTAAAAGATAAAAACATCTACTTTTGATGTTGTACTGCTATGTTATATTATTGGATCATATTTGAAATAGTGAAATCAAAACAAGCCATTGTACCTTATCAGAACTCTAGGTTTCGATATTATGAAAATGAAACAATTGAGAACTATTGAGATAGAGTGAAAAAGCCAGCTTAGAGAATTTGGGCTTTCCCATTGAAGTTTAACCAGTATAGCCATATTCACATTGAATGTTTGGATTCCAAGAAAAGCAGTCTGACAAAACAAAACTTGTATCCAGATCGTTTGCTAGAGAGCAGGCAAGAGTAATCCTTCCTTTCCTCTATCTGCTACCTTCCCTCCCATGCTCTGGTGGGATTGCTGTTTGGGATGAGCCTGTGCAGACTCCCAGAATAAGAACATGCAGGTGCTGTGGGGCAGAGGTGGAGGAGTGGAATAGGCCCCAGGAGTGATTTCTTCCTGTGAAGTATGTACTTCACATGAAGGTTGGGAAGCCCTCCAAGGGAAAGGAAGCACTTCAGAGCAACAGAGGAAGAAATAATGCTGGCAGGACTTGGGATTGTTTATCTGCTGATCAATATCTGAGGCAAATAAGCTGAAGAGTGGCAAATAAAATAATAAACAGCAGCTAAGTGATAACTTGTCAAAAAATTTAGAGGTGATTGCGAATTTTCTGCCAGAGTATTTATGCACTTAAAAATAATTTTCATGAAATCAAAATGTTTCAGGGAAAGTTTACAGAAATTTTTATACTACCTGCTGAGGGTCAAGTCATAATGGAAAGATTTCAGATTAAATCAATCTGCTCAGTGCCTGCCCAAGATCCCAGACTCTCCTTTATGCTCTCAGTACCTTTTATGAGCTAGTTGCTGCGGAGAAACTATAAACCCCACAAAACACCTTTGGCTGACATGATCCAGTAAGTCATAGATGGGCCATGACAGCATTGCAGTATAGAAGATGCAGGCTAGCCTGGGAAACATAGGGTGGGGTGGATTGCTGGAACTACACCTCCTATCAGTCAGTATGACACATCAGTGAAGCCAACTTTCTGTCAATTTAAGCAGAACAAATTACTTTGTCATTTCCTGAATGAATTCTTTCCAAACTGTCCATTCCAATAGAAAACATGATATTCAGACTTTTCTTGACCTTCACTGGAATAAAAACAAATGTCAGAGAGTTGGGAATCTCTCCCTCTTTCTTCTAGATGAAAGTCCAGTTTTCAAGCAGCTCCACATGTTGGGCAGCAGAGTGCCTGTGCTCAGCATCTAAGCCACACACTTCCAGCCTGCTGCCCTGCTCTGTATGCCTCTCCCTGGCAGTACTAATCATGGAGCAATGTGGGTTTCTAAGATAGGTAGAAATGGAGTGGAAACGTACCATTTACTTCTGTGCTCTGTGAGGATTTTCTGAAGAGTATACAGATTGTTCTTTGCAGTCAACTCCCCTTTATGCATTAAGGGAAAACAGACATTAGAAATATTTGTATCATGAGCATCATGTGGCTTTTATGCCTTCTCTTCCAAGGCAACTAGATTGCTGAAGGCCAGATGGCAATGTGAGATACACTGCTGTAAATCATGAGCCTTTCACACAGTGGAGATGGAGCAGAATCAGGCCCTCCCACCCAAGACAGAGTATTGCTGGGGATGTAGCTGGGGACTTCCATTTGTTTACAATTAGGTGCTGGCACTGGGAAAGCCCTGAAGTCACCGTGGTCTCTGGGCCACAGATAAAGCTTTTGTTTTTGCAGAGACAAAAGGCAGAGCAGGCCAAACCAATGTAGAATGTAGGAGCAATGGGAAGCCTGATGAAAGGCCATAAAGAATGTCCAAAGTCAGCAACAAATAATATGGCAGCAGGAAAGAGAATCTTATAGTTGGTTAAAAGTGAGGAAGGAGGGAGGGGAAGAGGAGAGGAGGGGAGGAGCCAGGATGGCTAAGTGCCCAAAACAGTGATACACGGGGTTAGCCCTGCTAAAATGCACATGGGAACAAGCCACGTGGGGACTGTGTGAAGGGAGCTGCACAACTCAGACCCGCTCAACTCCTGCCTGCCGAGCATCCCTCTCCAGGCTTTATCTCTTATTAACTGAATGACTGGGAAGCCTTGCTTCTCCTTCTCACTTCTCCATTATCTTTTTACAATACTCCACCCCTCCAAGGAACTGAAAAGGTTCTGTAAACTAAATCTTACCTGTGGTGGAAGAGGTGAATGTGAAATTAGATGATCTGTACTTCTCTACTTGCTTGACAAGCCATCCTGCATCTGGTGTGATGCATCTCCAACACCCAATGAAGAGACAGAGACTTGCATTTCTTGCAACGTGCATGCTTGATTAAGAGCCTGGCAGAGCAGATCCTCAACCTATCCAGGTAGGGACTGTCTTTATCCTTCTGTGCTCGTGCAATCCCTGCACAATAAGATCTTGTCAGAATTATAAAAATCAGACTAGGAGATGAGATGAAAGCATAGGGGAGTGAAGGTTTGTACATGTAAACTCTGGAAATGTCCCAGTGATCTTCCCCTCTGCCCCATTCTTGGCAAGACCAGATGCCTTCTCTGGAGATCCAGAAGGGGTGGGGAGGGTGGCACCAATCCCTCAGTAACAGGTTAAGGGTAGATTGCTTAGCAGGCAATAATGCAGGTAGGAGAATCACTGGAACAACCAGGCTGAGGAAAGCACTGAAAGTTACTGGTACTGACCTTAATACTAAATGTGGACACTTAGCATGATGGTAGTCATCCACCTGCTTTTGTGTCTGTAGATCTGGCACACAGAGTTGGATTCCTATTTGCATTCATAATATTTTTATTTAGAAAGAAAGAAGTATTTCCTCTCTTTTTTTCTCCTTTTCCAAATATTTTGTGCAGAACTATTTTACTAGTGCTCTGCCCTCTGGAAAGGCTCTAATTTAGAAAACATGGGCTAGGCAATGAAATGGGGCTTGGCATTTGATCCCATAAGTAGTCTTCCCTTTGTGTAAGAATTGTATTTTCTGTAGTACTTTAAGTCTTTTTGTAGTGCTCAGAGGCAAAATAGATAGCATGTACTAGATATTAAACTTATATTTGCTCTATGTACGGCTGTGGTACTGCAAGTGGAAGGACTTGGCGATCTGTGCTTTGTTACACATTCTGAACCACATCCAGAGAGTCTTTGCTTCAGATTTGCTGTTTTTACAGGCAATGTACAAATATGTTTCACCACAGCCAAAATCTTCTTCCAGGCACTGAAATAAATCACACGGCACGCTAGGCAGCTGGAATTGATTGCCGATCTTTGGAGTGGAAGAATCACACATGTTTTGGAGGTTTCAGTCAGCTACAGCAGCATTTTAAACCTCTGTCCTTCTGTTCTGAGGTTGTGCTCTTCCACCTCTCAACAGACTGTGCTAGACTTCACCTTCCGTTCCACCCACAGTGGTCTGACTTGGGTTTGCTGCAAGCCTAAAGCACTACCTTGGTTCTACCAGCTCACAAAGCCAGTGTGTCAGAATTCGGCTCTCTGTTGGCTGGCGGGGAGTGGGACGGCAGCAATAACAGGTCACTGTTTTATCTCGGCAGCTACCGTGAGGAACAGCTGGCTGTAGGAGGAGCTGGGAGCCATGTGAGCTGAGGACATGCTGATGTGCCAGAGGGTGTTGCTGGTGCAGGCAGGGGAAGACGGATCGGACTTCATAGACGGGAATAAGCCCAAGAGCATAAAAGACAAACAGCTCTGCAGCAGCAGTCATGTGACTTCCGAGAGGACCCTCTATTCTGCTCTAATACAGTAACTGCAAAGGACAGAATGGAAATGTCCCTCCACCACTTTCAGGGCCTGGAAATGAATGACTGGCCCTAGCCTGAGAGCACCAGCAAGGATGAGGAAGCAGGAGGAAGGTGCTGATGACTGGCAAAGAATGGCTTTAAATCATCAAGAATTGTCCCGTCAACTGGGACAACTGGGGTTGAGAGGCAAGAGAAGGTCCCCCAAAGAGCCAGAGGAGAGAACAAGGACAATAAGGGTAAGAGGCAAAAAGGGACAAAGGAAAAACTCAGAGAGCTCTTACAAGAAAGATCATCAGTGTGAGCAGCATGATCCAGTGGGCAACCAGGTGAGCAGACCTCTCCTCCCACAGCTGGGGGGGCATGGACTTTGGACAGGGCTGCAGGCTTCTCTCACTGCCATGCCTCTGCCCCTGCAGCTGGAGGGCAACCTTCATGACCAGAAATAGAATGCTTTTACCCCAAATCTGTCTCCTGTGTAACAGCAGGAGTCATCCTCAGCCTTGGTCCAAATGGAGATGGGATGCCTGATGATATGCAGGAGTTATTAATCACAGACAGGCTGAGGAATGCTTCCTTGGAACTGGGGCTTTCTGCATATGTATTTCTGAGGCCAGAGGGATCCTTAGCTCATCTTGTCTGACACTATTGGTAACAGAGGCAAGAGAACTTCACTTCATGTCCCCTGAGAGCCCAGTGAGCTGTGTATGGCTAACACCACAATGGCATTCAGCCCTGCTCTGAAGACATAGGATCAGGGCTTTCCTTCCCCCTTCTCTAGGGGAACGTGTTCCAAACACTAATCAGTTCCACATTTAAAAATCTGTTTTCAGTTTGAGTTTCTCTGGCTTCAGCTTCTAGACCTTTGGTTGGTTTTTTGGTTTTTTTTGTTGGTTTTTGTTTGTTTGGTTGGTTGGTTGGTTGGTTTTTTTGTGGTTGTTTTTGTTTGTTTTGTTGCTGTTTTGTTTTGTTTTTATTTTGCCTTTGCTAGTGTCAAACCTACGTATTTGTTTTGTCTAAAGGACTCTTGGGATGACTTGAGAGCAAGCAGCTTTATAAAACAGGGAAATGCTCACTAGAAGCTAGGAGTGGCCTTTATCACACAGCTCAGTGGTAATATCCCCAGCTGGTCCTACAAAACAGAGGCACTTACCATGCTGCCTTTTGACCCATACCATGCCAGGACCTAATAAACCCAGCCCATAATCAGTGTCAGGATGGCTGAGGCCACGAGTGCAGCTGATTTCCTTCAGCTTGCTAATATTGGAAATCGGCCTATGAAGAGAGCCAGATGTGCTAATAACGTGGGTTCACCTCCAATTCCTAGGCAGTTTGTGTGGATACATTGCTGTGATGCTTTGCTGAAGAAGTGAGAACCAAAACATTCACATTCAAGAGAAAAGACCTGATGAGAGGCATGACAATGTGCTCCACAAAACATGGAGTTTGTACTTAATGTGTAATTTTGTAGCTAATTACTCCCAATGCATTTCACAGTGGCCTGGGAATCTCTCACTAACCATCTGCACTCAGAATTACCTGCTGAGTTTCTCATAACCTCTTAGTAAATCATTTCTGTATTTACAGTGGAATCATCAGTCATATGAGTTTCCTTTTCCCCTTTTTTTGCATGTCTTTTGCTTTGCATCAATTTGGCCAAGAAATACTTATTGAGCAAGAAGTTCAGTAAGGCTCAAGTACTGTTTCACTGTAATATTAAACTATCCCTAAACTTTGCTCCAGCTAGAGCTGTACATAGTACTGGGATTCACTTGTGTTGTTGCCGTGGATGGATGGAGGACTGGCACGTTGGAGGAGGTCAGAGTGAAGGGAGCAGGATGATCTCAGGAAACAGTTTCTCTTTGCCGTGAGAACTTGGAGATGGGGAAAGGCAGTGACAAGGCACTTTTCAACTCATAAACTCATGGTGAATTTCCTACATCATTCAAGTTAGGATTATACCTCCAGGTTCTCAGGTCAGTTCTACAAGCCTCTAAAACTATTCTTCATGTCCAAACTGAATACTGACCCTGCTGTGCCCTGGGAAAAGCAGCCCCAAAGGAGAATGTTGCTCACATCTGCTCTTTTGCCAAATGCACCTCCTGGCACTCCTCAGGCTTTTCAGAGAAATCTTCATCCCTTTGTCAGCACAGATGATGACAACATTCCTGTTGCTGAAGCAAAACCAGCTCACAGTTCTCAGTTCCACTGAAGTCAAAATGCTACAGGGACAATATTGGGGAAAAGGAGTAAAAAAAACTTCAAGGTTTCTGTTTAGGGAACAAATGATAGTGTTTCCCTTTGAAGATGGCACATTTCAATCTGCTAGGCTACTGCTCCCTGCCAGACCCATGGGTCCTTTGCTTCAGGTTCCTTGCAAAGTCTGAGTCATTGGAGCTATATAGAAGCATCCTTCAAACTGGACACTTCAACCACATCTGAATATTTATTCTGAGTGGAGCTTGTAGCTGTTTGCATGTGAGGAAAAAAACCTATGACTATAAATTTTATTTAGATAGACATTTTTATTATGAAAATTTTAAGTGTATACACATTTATGGGAGAAATTACAACAATATAAAAGTGTTTATTTTCAAAATTTTCTATGAAAGGAGTAATTTCAAAAGCATAATATAACTCCTCCATAAAAGCTGCCTTACAGGAACACCAATACAAAACCCTTTTCACATTATCTGGGAAGATATTTCTTTTTCTTAATAAAAATATAATGTACAGTATTTACCACATTGTGACAATTCTGACAAAACTGAGTTCTTAAGGAGTGGAAGATGGGAGGTTCATGCAGCCCTTTTATCATATGTTTTTTTCTCTGTGGCCACCAGGGGTTCATGTTTTCTGACAAGGTTTGTCTTGGTGGGATATTGGTAAAGAAAAAAAAATCAGATTTTTAGGTGATGAGTTCACAAAAAATCCTTGCTCCTATAAATCACATCACTCAAAACAAGTTGCCAGAGAAAAGAAGGACCCTCTAGAGGCTAACAAATGGAAAACGGCCACAGTAACTTCTATAGGAACTGCATTTTCAACAAAATGTGTATATTTAACTTCAAATATATCCTTCATTGCAAAATAGATTCACCTTTGCTTGAACAGCTTGGTTAAAAAACACATCAGAAATTCATCCTTCATCCATCCTCAGGCAGAATTCAGATAAAATATTCATACATACAAGTATAAAGATAGTATAAATAAAAAATTTACACAGCAATAAATACCATCTAGTCTTAAAAAATAATCCAACCTTGGGATTCGACAGCTGCACGTTGAAAATACCCACATGATGATTTCACATTTATAGAAGCTGCTTTTTGAGCACAGTTCAGTGTTTTCTCTTTCCTCTTCACATGTGGTCCCTATCTCATTCCCATCTCCTCACACTTCCTTTCCCTGATTCTGTCTTTGGTCAGCAGTTAAAGGCAGAAAGGAAAACCAAGTGCCCTCCCCAAGCCAGATTCTGCTGCTGCTGCTCCTCAGCCCGCTCTAGTCATGGTGTGTATGGGAGGAACAACTGTGGTGCACTGGGGTAGCCCAGTGATTGATTCCTCTAGTGAGAAGGGCATGGCTGTTCTTCCCAATGCATCATGCAAACAATGTCAGGGAAAGAGCCAAGCTTCCTGCTCAAGGTTGAATTTTGGGCTAAAGCAAGAGAAAGCTTTTATCAGATTCTCACTTAAGTCTCCAGTCAGGTCTGTGCCACCTCTGCATTCATGCTGTGCTCAACCTTGCCCAGGTGAGAGAGGGATGTGGTGCTGGCCCCTGGGAGCAGCTCCATGCCCAGAGTGGTCTCAACTGTGTAAGCAGGGAAGCATCACCAGCATAGAGGTGTCAGAGCTCAGGTCACTGTGTAGGTCTTGAGAAATGCCTGGGGCTGACAGCCCACAAGTCACCCAGACAATCACCACCTGGCTGTAAATGTTCCCCGGCCTTGCATGGAGCGCCTTTCCTCCCTGGTGCTACTCATGCATTTCTCCTAGGAGCTAATGCCCTTCCTTTAGCACAGTGTACCCCTGCAGCACTCACTAGTTTGTCCCTAGAAGAAGAAGTTGTCAAGTGACCCCTTTTTCTTGCCTCGCTATACTGTTCAGAGCTGGGACCCCGGGGTTTGGCCAGGATGCTCCAGCACTGCTCATCTCAATGCTCCTGTCAAAGCAGTCTGTTTGCCCAGGCTGCAATGGGGGGTTGGCATGTTCCCAGGGACCTTTCTCAGTTGGTGCTGACCCCAGATGCACTCTCTGTTAACAAGGACTGCAGCAGAGCGCTGGCAAGGCTGTATAGTCACATCTACCCACCTCATCCTCTCACCAGAAAGCCAATGTTTTTCCAAGAAACAAAACAGTCATGGCCCCTATCATCATTAGCAAGGTATGCTGCTGAATCAAAATCAGATTATTTAATTCTCCATTTACTCCAATGGGAATGAATATGACCTCAAGATGTCCTTTGATAGGAATCATGTGTGAAGAATGCACCTTCCTGGGTGAGAAGGACAAGGTCTGTGTCAGAACCAAGATTCTTGCACACTTTCCCTGAAGTAATTCTTGGCTTTGACACTCACATGTCCACCTCTGGCAAACCACTAGCAATTGCAGGTGCATGTGTGGGACAGGAGATGGACCCTAGGATATAAAGTACAGTTCCAGGGAGGATACAAGAAACTGGTTTTCTCTTAAAATTTCTTTCTGTCTTTACCCAAAAGAGAGGATCTGATCCTACTCATATTAAATCAACACTCCAATTCTCATCAAGTACAGTGGTACCAGACCTTTCAGAACAGAGACACAATATACTTAAAGCATGAGGTCGGTGTTATAACAAGAAAAGGAATGTCAAAATCACACACACAAACATTTTAGGCACAGCAGTTGATTTCTCCTTTAAAGCAAATGAGGTGATGTGGTCCCAGCTGAAGAACTCTCTGCAATAGCCCTGTTTTGCAGAGAGGAAAATACTCACAAGATTTTTCCTGAATCCACATAGAAATAATGTAGTCCTTGGCTAGCCAAAGTGCCACTTTGGCATTAAAGATGCCTACCACAAAAAAGGAGTACTTAGTGAAACTCTCCTCTTAGTGTTCCCAACACAGGCTGCAGGGAAGACAGAAGATTCCTTTTGAAGCAACCAGCTCAAAAAGACGACAATCTTACAACATTTTTTTCTTACAATACAGACACAGATACATACAAACATAAACATTGTGCTGCACAAATGTGCTTCCCCACAGATCCCAGTGCACAGCATGATTATCTCAGTGCTGCAGGTGTCTTTCCATACGTTATATGGGAGACACTTCGTATACAGGCAGGAACCAGGAAAAAGAAACTTCTGTCTTAGAGAGGGGATTGGTGCAAGGAGTGGTGTCTGTCCCTGGCTGTACTTTGCAAAGGAAATTTCAGAGGCTATCCTGTTCACCAGCAAGCAAGGCCATGACTGCTGGTGATCAGTGAGTGTTGCCCTCAATTTCCACACCTGAGAAACACCACTCCTTCCAAAAACTGCACAGACCCTCTCTTAGCCTCAGGAATCTCTTTTCTCCAAAGATATGGCCAGACATTCTCTTTTGGGTATCTCCAGAGCAATCCGGGATGTGACTGCCCTCAGATAGGTATGACTGTTCAGTAGCTGAGCTACAGCATGGCTGGTGAACGGTGAATGCACCTCAGCCTACTTCAGTGCAAAGCCAGCCAGACAAACTGATGTCACCTTCTGTGGATGGGTGGGAAGAGATACCTGGTGATGGCAGAATATCTGACTCCTCCGGTGACTTGCAACATGATCTTGTGGTTGGAGCTTTAATAACCCATTTCTTTTTTTGCTAAATTTGTCATCAGAAACACAGGAACATAGGAAATGCCAGATGACATCAGATTGGTGGTGTGACTCCTAATACAACTACTGCAAACCAAGTACTAGCACCTGCAATACAAGAAACGTCTTGGCCCAGATGCTCATAGCTGAGACCAAGGCATCTGATTTTCAGAGAAGGGCTCTAGCCCTGTACCCCTGAGTTTAATCCCCCACCCAAAATGCCACCCAGGGTAATGCTGTCCACTTTCATCAGTCTGATGCTTTTTAGCCTTCCTGTGTTCTTGGCCTCTATGACTTCTGGAGGCAAGGATTTCCTCCACTACTCACACAACATCATTGCACTGTACAGTTCATGTCCTTCTAGGTTTTAAACTTCAGGAGACTTGCACAAACCAAAATAAATTTTAAAAAAACTGGACCTCTACATAACAAAATATGTAAAATTTTACATAACATAGGGTTTGTTTAAATTGGTATCTGCCCCCAGTGCTAAGCAATAAACCAACCTGTGTAAAAATGTATTTTCCTCAAATAGTTACATCTTACTATATAAAAACAGCACTGTGAAAGCAAGCCAATTTGTGCAAGGGAAAAAAAAAAGAAGAAGAAGAAAAAAAACCCTTTGGAAATGCGTGAAGCGTTGCTTTTGTGCTGCATGGTAACAGTGAAATGTATTCATTCCCTAATACTGGTTATCTGCTCTCTGGGTCCTACAGTAAGAAATCCTGTAGACGGCTTACAATGCTTGCCTCTTACATCTTGAACCTCCTGTTGATGAAGAACAGAGTGAAACACTATTAAGGTTTATTTCAGTTGCAAGAGCTTTGATATCAGGCCTAGTCAAACAGCAAATCTGTGTCTGGACTAATCCAAAGGCATTTCTTTTGTAGTCCCTCCAACCAGTATTTTGAACATTATGGGAGAAGTTCTCCACAAGGAGCTACTGGGACCCAACAGGGCAAACCCAGCAAGGGGTGTTATTTTGGGCAGGTTGTGCTCATCAAAGTTAGTAAGGTGTTCAGAACTAACATAGGAGGAAGGCTGGCTAGAAAGCTTTTTCTGGTCTTGAAAGCCAGAGCAGAGAATTATCAGTGGGCAAAGAAACTCAGAAAAAAACCCCAACCAAACAACAAAAGAGCAGGGAAAGGAGAGATTAATCATTTGTGAGCAGCCCCAGTAGTGGAGCAAGTAGCACTGGGAATGCTTCCTCTACCTGCTCCTATCCCACAAGTCTGATGGAGATCACAGACTGAAGCTCCAGAGAGTGCCAGATCTCTCTGAGGATGGAGGAACATAGAGGGCAGCCCATGCTCTGCTCTTGTTGGTGTTCAGCTTCCACCATGGGGTGAATGGAGAGCAGAAGCACTCAGTGTGCTGCCCATCCATGAGCCATTCCCATGGCCTCCCTGCCCTGGGACCTCACCTGCCGTGAACAGCTGGAGAGCACATCAGAACTTGTGGTGACCAGCTGCCCAGAGAAGGTGGGGTGGCAGGGAGGGCAGGCAGTCACATGTTGCACAGTAAATATGTGAGACCTGAAGAGCTGAGGTAGGGAGCTCAGGATGGGATGCAGACACATTAAGTCTCCCAATCTCAGTGTGAGCATGGTACTCAGGACAGTGCAGATTAGGCAATGTGCAAGTGTCTTGTGCGTATGGTTCACTCAGAACAAGGAGCCAATTTGTGTTGGTGGCCTCCAGGTTTTGTCTGAAGCGACCCCTACTCCTCCTCCAGGTTGACCAACCTTTTGCCACCTAGATGAGGTCACTAAGGCTGAGTTACAAGATTCAGAGGATAAACACCAGGTATGCAAAGTTCTGGTGTCCCACCATGTCTTGTCAAACATCCCTTTCAATGCCTGCTGGACAACTAAGTCTGTGTGACTACAGTCAGAGACAGTTGTGGCTACTCTGAGTAAAAGCAGTCTCAGAAAACTCATCCAGGCACAAATAGGATGACTAAGCCATGAGGCAAATTTTCCTTTCTGAAGATACCTTCTCCAATATTCCACAGCAGTGACCCTACTTCTCGTGGTGCACAAAGGCAGGACAAGCTGCCTTGGTGAGATTAAAAAACAACTGGGACACCCAGAGCATTGTCGTTCTCTGGGACTTGCCTAGCATCTCCCACAGGAAAGGCATCAACCAGTCACCCATGCACCAAATCATGTTGTCACCACGCGGTGCTGCATTTGTCATTAAAAAACACCAGTGGCAAATTCACAGCTGTTATTTATATTTTAACTCTGTCCATTTGATATTGAAACTAAAAGAAATAGAGCTCCCAAAACTTACCCTGTTTTTGACTTCGACTTTTCAGAGTTATTTTGGCCTCTTTGTGTGTCCATTTTCGCATTTGTAAAATGGGAAAAATTTCCCACATCTGTTGCAGCTAAACTTTCCCCCCATTTAAAGGGTTTTATCTATATAATATTCTCTTGCAGGAAGGGCAGAGATGTTATTCTCAACAAACATGGGTGGAAATGGAGGTCTGGATAGGCTAATATATTTGCCCAAGGACCCATAAGATGGCCAGTGGAAGAGCAGGGACTTAAACCTGAAGTATCCCAGCTCAGAAACTAATGCTTCCTACCATTCTTTCTCCCTGGAGACTTTAGTGGTGTTGCACGGGAAGGGCAGAGTGGGCCCCGTTTCTTCTGTTGCTTTTTTTTATGAGTGCGATGACGTGGTCTAAATTAAAAGAAAAATACAAAAAAGACTGCCATAAATTATCCATATACAAAGGCCTTATTCACATTTATCCTATGGTCCCTTCATATATTGCTGGCAGGGTGCAATCGATGGTACCATCCCGTTTCATATACCCTCTGCCTCAGAGGAATGATAGGCAAATGGAAGTGCCCTGGTGGCAGGACATTTGAAAACTTTGAGGCCAGAACAACCCTTTAACCCAAAGTGCCAAAACTTCCACAAATGCCTGTCAGAACTTGTCAACCAGGAGCTTCACATCCACATGATTCCCCCTGAGGTACAATGAAAGCAGAGAGGGGCTGAATTTCTGGCTTCCCACCTTGCGTTCCTACTAAGAGCAGCAAGAACCAATGGCTGCTCTAGGGGGATTTATGGGCATTCAGTGCCTTAAAACATGGCTGTAAAGTCAACTACATTGTCCCCCTCCATGTGGGGCCTTCACCCAGCACATGCTTGGGGGAGCTCTGGGAGGTGGTTGTTCTGGCACCTTGGACTTCAGCCCTTATTAATGAATGAGGCCAGAAATCAGGAAGAGCTGCCACACTGGAGTTTACAAACACAATGTAGGAAGGCAGCAGCAGGGCTTGACTGCCAACACAGCCAGCCCCTAGACACTGAGAGTTTCCTTTCCCCAGAAAAGGCTTTTCCCACGTGACTTTTTTATCTTTTCCAGATCCATCAGCTCTCTCCTCTGTGCCTGCAGTAGCTGGGGAGTTTAATGGACTCAAACATCTCAGACTGAGGGAAGTTCTGCAGTGGGACTGTATTAACATGATAGCAGAGAAGATGGTCTCTGTTTATTTTGGGCTCTATTAACTCTGTAAGGGCTTGATTTCACGTATCCTTTTACAAAGGGAGAAGGAAAAGGGAGTCAATGTATTGTAAATGATGAATGGGATTGCCTGGAAGTCACAGAGGATTTGTTAGCTATTTCAAGGAAGGAAGGACTGATTTGCCCCTTGTCTATAAAATGGATGAATGTTGAATGATGTTGGACACAGCAGCTGCACAATGATTTTTAAAGCCAGTTAAGGAATTCAAATTCCTGACAGCCTGAATGTATCTTACTGATGTCTCATAAGTGTGTATATTACATGGAGATGTGATGAATATAAAGCAGTAATAAAGGCTAAGCATAATTAATGAGCAAAATAACTCCCTACTAAAAACCATCTCTGGTTTCACAATTAACTGTACTGAACTACTTTTCCTTGCCCTTAGCTTCAGCTTGTAACACTGAAGATATTCTCATATTGAAGTGCTGGTATAGATTAAGATGTTTTTGCAGTTTGGATTCTATTTAAGCAATTACAAGAGCCCTTTCTACAAAAAGTATTGATTTTATTCCAGAAAAATAAATTCCCATGTACAATTGGGTTTTCATAACATGAAACAATTAGCCATTTTATTGCTAGTGCATATAGGGTAATGTCACATTTCATACAATTTCAGTACAAGTGAAAAAATATAATATATGGCTGATTGAAACTGATAGCTACATTAACATTTATAGATCCATATAGATTCATTTTACAAGCTGTTAGTAGTTTAGAGGGATATCGGTGTTTTAAACTACCAACGTTCATATGGCTCCAATTCAAATATATGAATTGTTTGATGTGCTATAAATATATTCCAAAGTACATTTCATTGAAGAAGTCAAAGCTGTGCACTAAAATATATCAAAAACATGCCTTGTGAAAATGCTACAGACAGAGCCCTGTCTGTCTGTGGAGCATGAAAATGCCACTGGTGCTAGCATTACTAGTTGGAAAATGGAAACAATGCAATGATTACAGGATTAGGTGATGGAGATACATGTTTTATGCCATCTTATTTCATAGAGCTGGGACAAAGTTCTCTTTTGTTACTCAATGTAAACCAGGATGAAATCCACCAAATTAGCAGAATTGCTTTTGTATCAGCATTAAGTAAACAAACCCCAGAATCTGGCTGGAGATCAGGCAGACTCACTGGTTTCAGCAGAGCTTGCCCCAAATCTTCCATAGTGGAAGTGAGAACAGAATGTATTCCAGATGAGTTGTTCCCCTTAGTCAGTCAGGAACATAATCACATTTGCCCAATGCTACAGATTTCTAAACTGCCTCCTAAGTTTCAGGTTGGGATGACAGCACACAACCTAAGCAGGAGCTTGAGGATTTTCACAATTTGTAAAACAAAGTAACTCAGGTCCCTACGAGAGTCAGCATAAGCCACATCCTGCTCTTAGGTTCAGTTGTGCCTAAATCCAAAGCCATCCTGGCAGCATTAACCTGGATTACCTCCACAGAGAATTTGTCCAAAGGACAAAAGGGGTGAGTGCTGGCAGCAGAGAAGGCACTGAGCATTGGATGAGATGGGAAGAGCTGTCAGGGCTGGAATCACAGTCAGTTTGTTAGCTGGCTTCCTTCCTTCTTCCTCTTCACTCTTGGCCCCAAACTATGGTCCCAAAAGGGACACATGGAGGAATCTCTCTACTTCTGGTAGCATTTTCCCCCTTACTTATTGTAAAAACACAGGGGGACAAAGAATTTTATTTCTTTTTGAACTCCACCCCTTGTTTGGCAAATGCATTTACACAGCAAACAGTGAAAGGCACTCAGCTACCTGTGCCACCTCACATCTGCCCTGGGGCCACTTCACATCTGCCCTGGGGTCACACCTTCCCCAACAATGCATTGCTTTTACAAATTACTGGATTCCAGCCCTGCCTTCACCCTACAGATGCTGGGGGGACAAGGTTCAGCAGGGTTACAGCACAGTTACTGAGAGGTGGTAATGTGGTGGGCAAGGGTATGAGGGATACTGAGTGCACAGGTAGGCTTGCTGGACAAAATGTTGCTGCTGGATCAACAGCAGCCCTGCTAGATCAAGAGCAAGGAAATGTTTTGTACCATCACTTGCCTCATCTTCCAATCCTGGAAGGCTGGAGCCCTGCCCTGCAGCTCACAGAGATGTGCTCTGTTCTGTTCTTTCTCAACGTTAAATTGAACAGAGATGGGCTGAGTCCATGTAGACATGATCAATCACTTTCAAGGGGAATAAAAACAGATTTAAAAAAGTCTGAATTTACAAAATTTGGCTGGTTTTCCCCTGGCATTGTGGGAAAGCCTTATTCAATGCAGCACATCTCCCCTTGGCCAACATTAATAGCACTCCACACTGGCCAGCAGAGGAACAATTTTCAGTGCCCTAGGCCTCAGCTGCCTGTGCAATCAGACTCCTGGTATAACATGAAGAAGGGACTTCGAAGACACTGGAACGATATAGATTCTGAAGTAATTGTAGTTTGGCTTAGGGAGGAGGGGGCATAAAGGAAGCATTTTCCTTGGGAGAACGGCTTTTTTTTTGTTGTTTTGTTTTTGTTTTTTTTGAAGAGGATGAGTTTGCGACCCCAGAACATATTCATTGGGATAGACATTTTGCCTCAAATCCTGGCAAAATTCTTAGTTTAACATCTAGGATATACTAGAAGCTGTTGCTTTAATACAAATTAGGTCAACTCCAAACCCTTCTTCAAAACAATATCTGATTCCACAAGTACTTTGTCCACATGGTAAAAGCCAGCCCTTAATGTTCTACCCTTTAATAACTCAGGATGTTAGCTGTTAAGTCCATTTGTGTCTTGTCTTACTTGTTTAAAGCTTTCTCCAGATACTCCTGTATCCACTTTAACTTGGGATCAACGCACACTTGTTTGCTGTTGTTCTTGAGCCTTGCACTGCCGAAAGAGAAAAATTAGAGTGAGTTGGATGTGCAACACCCCTCAGCCCACCCCCAACCCTAGGTGCTTTATTTCCCTTGGGTGCCAGTGCTGCTCTTGGGTAAGCCAGGAAGAGGATGGGTTGTTCCTCCCATGCTTGAGACATCTTTTACAAATATCACTGGTTTGGAAGCACTGGTATCATCTGTTTCCTTGGCTCTTGTGGTCAGAGAGACAAATACAAAATTTGAATATAAAATTTCCCATTCATACCTGGGCTGTTCAGTGCCAACAAAAGGAAAAATTCCATTTGGAAATACTGACATGGTAAATATAGGTCAATTTTGCAAGGAATTGATTAAGAATAGCTTTCAGACTCAACCCAAAACTGAAGTTTCATAGGTTTTAAGGACAGACACCAAACCGCACCTCTTGCGTTTTCTGAAAGAAAGGGTCTGGTCACTTGTTATCTTTTTGTATTATACAAGACTGAACTAACAGGTCACAGGCAGGAAGACAACTCTGAGTACCATAGTGCCAGAGGCAGGTATCCCCACATGTATTGACTCGGCACTGGAAATAAAGGCAGAACCCCCCTGAGGAGGGTTCTCCTGGAGGTCCAAGATGCACTTCCCACACCAGACTGTTTTGCTAGTTTCAATTCCCAGTGAATTTGACATTTGTGCTTATCTGCATGTTTCACTCAGAAGCAGGCCAAATAGCTTTTCACCAGCAGGTCTCAGACCTCCAGGAATCTCAGGGCTTCTTGAGTGCTGTCATCTCCCAGGTTCCCTGCAGCACCCTGCCTCTGCCCCAGCTGGTCAAAAATTTCCCTTTAGACAGCCTGCCTACCATGGAAAAGTGCAGAAAACAGCAAATTTATGGAAATGCCTCTAAGTTCAGTGCTTGTTTAAACATATTTCTGGATGAGAGCCAAAATGTTCCTCACGTTCTAAAATGAAATCTGTGGAATATAAAACTATGGCGTAAGAAATAACAGGTCAAAAAGGCTCCTTAGTCTGAAGTTATGCAACAATACAGTTGTAATATAAACACATCTAAGATCCATCTTGCAACCCCTGTGCCAATAAAGAGATGAATGGGCCTAATTCATATTTCCCTACAGCAGTGCCAAGCTGGAGCATTTCCAGAGAAGTGATACCAACAGAATGTAAGAATGGATTTGCTGATGTCAGCAATGCCTGGGAATTCTTGGCCTCATAGGGTACAGAATGAAAAGCACACGTAACCAGTCTCCAGCCACATACAATGCAATTCCTCTCACCTAATATTACCTCTCACCTAATATTAAAACACTGATTTCTTCAGATATTTATTATTTATGAGCCTGTCAGCCCCTGCTCCTTGTGCAGTCATGGAAGAGATACAGGCAATTGTGTGGGGACTGGTTTAGGTGTCTATTTCATATAATTAATTGCATGCTAAAAATGCCTATTTCCCTGCACTGAAAAGCAAGGAATTTAGTGTGGGCTTTGTAGAAGTACGTTGACAGGAGTCCCCTGGATTTGGAGAAGTGACTTCCAATAGAACGAAAGACAAAAGCCTGCTCTTAGGCTTTTTGTTCAGGTACAATTCCCCTCAACTGAAAAGAAAATTTACCGATGCAAAAAAATCCCACATTATATCCTGGCAATTATATTTATCACTTAGATTCTCTATTGTGGAAAATCGTAGCTTTTAATTTATTTACAACTTCACTGTATAATGCTTAAAACCATTAAGATGGGAAATTCATGTTCATTTTGATTCCATTTCAGCTCCTGTTTCAATAAAGACCTAGTTTGAACTCATGATGTTTCAAGAGTATTTGGAGAGGTGATTTTAAGTACCTTACTTTTTAAAGTAACAAAAAGAATGGTAAACTATAGGTTCATGTGTTCTGCATATCACAGACAAACACATTTGGGGCAGAAATGAGATGCTTCTCTTTCTGCATTTCATGCTCTTATCTATCTCTAATGACTATAATCCTACATTAATTAACAGATAAATATATACTCTATCCTGTCTTAAATGTTGTCATTTTCTTGAAACTACTCCAGAAAATTCAAAATCCTCTACAAAGCCTTAGCACTGGGACCCTTATGACATCCACTGACAGTCCCAAAGCACATATTCATGCACTATTGCATTTTGGATGCTTGCCTCCAAAGTTGTTTATAGGTAGAGATTAGAGTAACAGCTGCTTTTGCCATTCTTGTGAAAGGAAATTATTTCTTTCAGCTGAGTCTCACATTTTTCTCACTGTCCTCCATCAAATTCTAAGGCAGAAGCACACATGATAAATGTGTATGATATACCCAGAGTGGTTTAAAACAGAAAAAAACATCACATGAATAAAAACTGGTTCATGAATGGACACATGCTCACATACCTTCCTGAGAAATCTCATGAAACCACATCAGTTTTCTGAGTGCAGAAATGTTTTGGATGACAAAAATGGACTTTTACAGCATTTTAACTGCAAGAGGAAGGTCTAAACACATGGGTCAAAGACACAACTAATCTGCACAGACACCAAATCTAGTCATTGACACCCTCTTACAGAGGTCAAGAGAAGTTGATAGTAGTAAGGCTCCTGTGCAACGAAAAGAAGAATTTTAATTTTTTCTCTTCTGAAGATTTTGAATTTTCGTAGAGGGAGCATGTCACGCAGTAACAAGTGAACCAAAAAAACTTTCCTAAAACACACATAAATCTACAAAAACAAAAAATGTTGATTTTTTTTTCCCTTGAAAATCGGTGTTTCTTTTTCAGCAAAAATGAAGAGTTTAGTTCCGATTGGGAGCACATCATTTCTCTCCTGCTGCAATTTACTGTGACAGTCACTGTCTCGTAAGTACCCCTAGATCAGGCCGTCACATGTTTAGGGTCTGTACCTCCTGTGATGGATACATGAAAAATACAGGAATTGTTTCCGCTTGTTTAGCTCCACTCTATGGTGAACTGGAACATTAGAAGACTCAGACTACTGCAGACTTAACGCCAAGGTGTGAAGCTCCACATTGAAAGCAACGGACAACCTGTCTGACATTCCAGCTCACAAACCCACAGGGGAACAGGACATGGGATCGCATAGTCACAGGGAGCTCGCAGGGGTAGAACACAGTTGGACTCTTTCACATGGGGGAAAGCAAGCCCAGCTGTATGTGACACCTGGGGTGAAGAGATGAATTGGGAATCACGGCATGAGATAGACTGACATGCAACTACTAGAGCAGGCACCCGCTCTGTGACTCCTCTTTTTTACCCCCAAGATTTGCACCCAGCTGAAAAGAGTAAGAGACTTACACAATCTGAAGTGAGCAGTTGGGTGTGGAGAGGATTTTGAGGTGCTTAATGTTGGCTCTTGCCACGTTGCTCTCGTAGAATCGACAGGGACATCGGTAAGTCAGGCTGACGGGTTTCTCTGTGAGACAAAGGGAGGGAAAGGACACATTACTCCCTCTTGGTCCCCGGTCAGCAGCAGAGATACACAGGGCAGGGCTGACAGAAAGGAACTCCTTCCAGACATGCAGGTGAAAAAAAAAAGCAGCAGAAAAGCTGTAGATTAGGGAGAACATTTGCCCCACAGCTCAAAGCACAATCCCTTAAACCCAGTACCCTGCCTTTCAATAACTGTGCGTGGGATTTTGGAAGACAAAAGGAGCGGGAAAGAAAATGGAGACAAGTAAAGTAGCAGAGATTAGAATAAGGAGCCGCTCCATTGTGCAGGGATGTTCCTGGTAATTAGACAAGATAAAGGCTAAAAAGAGGGGGCACTTGTCCCCAGTGTTGTTCTACTCAAACGATTTTGACCCGAGGCCAAATTAGAAGGTAGCCAGAAGAAAGCGAGAAATTCCGGAGCTCAGATCAAAACGCTTCGGCTCAGGTGCAGGCTTTTCACGGGGGACTTACTGGCTACAGAAAAGCCCTGGTTTTGCCGGCGTTCCCAGGGCCCAGTTGACCTTTCTCCACTGCTGCCAGCCCCGACTCCCAGCCGAGGTACCCGCACAACAAGGTGCGGCTCAGAGATGCAAGATTCCAGCGGTTTTACAGAAGAGATTTTGAGAGTCTTTTGAATTTCCTGCCTGTGGCTAAAAAACGGCAATCGAGGAGGCTGTTATCAGTCAGGGCGCTCTCAATATGCTATTCAGGGGCCACCAGACTGGATGAGAGTTCTGTCACTGGAATAGCTACGGACAGAATTAAGATTAATCCCTTAGGCTAAAAATCAGCCATGTATATGTATTCAGAACCGAGAAAACCAGCCTGGCGCCCACCATGGCATCTTCTACCCGATTTCTCCATGGGAGAACGTTATTACTGGCAATCAAGTGCACATAAGTAAAGTTTCTCACTCTGAGTGTAAGTTTCAAAGCTTCACGCACAATAAAATGCAAACACAGAAGCTTTGCTTGCCAGTCTAGGAGGAGATGCCTAAGATTTCAAACAATTTCCCAGTGGAACAGTTTTCAGCCTCTGGGAGGGATTAAATTCATAGACCTAACCCTTAAGGTCTGGCTCATGCTGTAGATGGTTTGATCTGTATCTGACAGGGCTTGAGATCCCACATGGCAATCTGGCATCCTGTTTAGCCACACAGGGGCACTTGCAGCATCCAAATCCAGTACCCTTAAAGGCAGATGGGGAGCTAAAGAGCAGGGAAAGGTTTGGAATCTCAGCTGTCTAGGAAGGTGAGAAAAGAGACAGCTCTCAAAGGGTAGCTGATCTACACATATTGCACACTTATCCATGCCTGTATCTAACACATATAACCACAGACAACAGGGTGAAATTTTCCCATTCTCAGGAGGGAAGCCCTTTTTTACCAAGTGTTTCTACCAAGAGATTGAGCCAGAATCAGATCCCACAGGAGAGGAATTAATCAGTGGGAGTAGAGCTCCTCCAGATTCACATCAGAATCTGGGCTATAAACTAAGAAAATTGAAGGACTTTTCTAACAGCTTTATGGCAGTCCGAACAATGATCCCACCTGTGAGTTAAGAAAAGGGAGGAGAAGCTCCCATCTGCAGGAGGAGGAGGAAGGAAGGCTACAGGGTGAGCCTCAAGAACCTGCATTAGACTGACCAGTGGTAATGTGAAAGGGAAGGAGGAAGACACTAGGATTTTCCACGGTAAATCTGTGCCTGATAGCTACACATCTGTGAGCTTGTATTGAAAAAGGAGGCTGAAACTGAATCCAACCATACAACACTCAGTACAGCTGCAGTGCCAGTGACTCCACAAGCTTGTACCAATCAAGTTTAAGCAAGTTTTAACCTAAACATGCAAGAGATTAACTGTTCTGATCTATGATTTGATAATGTAATCCTGTCCTTTCTGACACTCGAGGCAGGATTTTCAATCCTATACCACTTGAAATCAGGAGCAGAGAAAGTTTAACCATGACTAAAGTCTGTCAATTCCCAAAGTTATTTCTTGCCCTAGGAAAGGCATCCAGCACAGCAAAGAAATGGGCAAGCCCCAGCATTCAGTGTTCTGTCACCCCAGTGTGAGGTGGAAGAACAAATCCTTCCCCCAGCACAAGAATCCCCTTGCTTGGCCATCAGCAAGAGGCAACTGAGCACGAGGGAGCGGCAACACTGGCACCAGCCAGGTTAGCTCTCTGTATCACTAACAGGGAACTAGTATCTCCTGCCACTGTCTCTCTGCTCTCATGATGCTCTCAGCAAGGTTGAAAACCAGGGAAAACTAGTGCATGTGACATCTCCCATCTGCTTCTCTTTACCCACACAGAAACTGGACAGTAAGAGAAGATGTGAGTTGCCAGTTCTGCAAAGTTACCATCACTAACTTGCTGTCTGGGCTAGGAAGCTCTGGATGCTTGAAGGGAGAGGGAAGCTATATCCAGGCAAGCAGATTGGATATGAACAGACAAAACACTTGATGGAAGCATCATTTTACTTCTGTGCAGCTTAGGATGCATTTGTCATTATCAGGAGACGGCTGGTAACTTTTTAAGTCCAGAACAGCTCCGTTTCCCCGGAAAACGAGGCTGGGATAGGCAAATACAGATTTACCCGGTGACTAGGAAGAATTCAGAGCCCTGCCTTCCCGTACAGGGCAGCCTTGCAAGCCCTCCTCTGGACGAGGGTTGAGAGCACTACACAACATGCAAAGAAACAGGTAAAAATCCTTATCACTGCAAGACGCTGGGGAGACACTCTCCTTAGACTAGTTTCTCTCCAGCTCTTTTAAGCCGTTTCCTTACTCAGGTAGCCAGGTCCCCACACGCTTCCCCCTACAAAGATACTCGCTGCCAGTGAAGGAGTGCAGCCAGGCAGCTTTGAGCCAAACACTGCCACAAGGAAAGGGGAGAGCCCCCGAGCACCCGCTTTCCTACTCCCGCGTCTCCAGACCTGCACCCGCCTGCAGAGGCGAGAGAAGCCCGCTCAGGTCCCCAGGCACATGTAACCACAGACAACAGGGTGACATTTTCCCCGCTCGGGACCTGGAACAGCGCTCCCCGGAGCAGGGGGTGATGACAGCGGCGGCGGCGAGGGGTGGGGGCTGGCACTGCCATCCGTAGTCCCCCTGGGGTGCCTTCGCTACCTGCCGCCCGCTTCCTAGTCCGCAGCCTCAGGGTGGGGAATCCCGGCGTAGGCGGCAGGGGCCGTAGCCCACTTGGCCAGGCCGACTCATTGAGTTCTCTCCAGGGCAGTGCTGGCTCCGTGTTCCACCAGGTCGGGAATGTTGCAGGGACAGTACTGTGGAAACGCATCGAGGAAAGTTTCGGGAGCAATTAACTCTCTCAGGCTAACCAAAGAGGGCACCGGAGGGCATCCTTTGCCGCCCTGGGCGGGGTAACACCCAAGTTTCGGTCGCCAGAATGGGAGAATAGGAGGTTTGAAAAGGCGCTCGTTACCCAGCCAGCGAGGTTTCGATGGACGGACAAGTGGCAAATCCCTGCCTGGCGAGAAGCCAGACGCAGGAGGAGCGTCCGTGAGATGCGGAGAGGTTACGGACAGGACCCTCGCACAGCCACGCATGGGGAGTGAGACTGCCCTGCGTGATCCCCACTCCCCCAGAGTTCCGGAGTCTCCTCCCCGCGAGATGCGGGGCAAGAAGTGCGGGTTGCCGCTGTCTCCAGGGCTGTCTGAACCCGGCGGCTCCAAGGGAGCACAGCTGGCAAGCCGGGCAGCTGCCACTGTGGCCGAGCTCCGGGAGCGACGCGCGGGGCTGCGGGGACTGGCGTGGGGCGGGCGGGCAGTGACACGGCGCTGCAGTGCCGTGCGGGACGGAGAGCCGCGGTGCGGGGAGGATGACTGCGGGGTCGCTGCCTTCCGGACCAAAAGCAGTGGCGGCCGCCAGCCCGCGATCCCCCAGACCTCTCCTCACTGAAAATCCCTGCGCTCTCCGAAACCTCCCCGTGCACCCGCGCCGGGGGTGCGGTAAATTCCTGCCGAGCGACCGCTTTGCCTCAGCTTTGCCCTGATTGAGGGAAGATAGATCACGACAGAGGACAGAAAAAGAACCGAACAGCCGCCTGTTTCTAATTTCTTGTAACTTTCAGGGTTGGGCTTTTCTAAAGGGAAAGTCGATATGCATATTTTGCAGCCAAACCACCTCCCTGCAGACCGAGCGCTGTTGAAAGTCTACCCCCAGACGATTTCAATCTGGGGCGAGTTTGGCAGAGAGGACAGCTTTGGCCAGCTTTTTGAAGGAAGCCAGGGAGGGATGGAGGGGAGGGAGGGATGTGAGCCTGCCTGCTTCCAGCTCACCACAGCCATCGCTCGGGCTCCGGCTCAGATGTGAGCGTCTGGAGAGCCCGAGCTGGGAGAGCAGAGTGGCTGCAGGGAGAAGGGGCAAGAGCGGAGATTTCCGCCGGACCGTCGCTCCCGGCCGGGCTGCCGGCAGGAGCGGTGCCAGCGGCGAGCAGGCGGGAGGGCGGCGCGGCCCCGCAGCTCACTTACCCTCCGAGAGGGAGATGACGGCCAGGGCGAAGGCGAGCAGCGCCAGGGCGCGGAGGTCCATGGTGCAGCGCTTGGCGGTCGCGGTCAGACACTGCTCTGCTCGTCCCGGCGGTCGCAGCGCTCTGCTGGCGGCCCCTCCGCCCCTCCCGCTATAGAGGGGCCGGGACCGCCGGGCGGGGGGAGGGGAGACAGGGGGAGTAGCTAGCCTATGATTTATTGCCCGTGGCATGTTATTACATCCTTCCTCCGCTAAAAATGCTTGGAAAGGAACCAAAAGAGCGAGGGCTCCTCGCTCCGCTCCGGCAGCCCGGCAGCTTCGCCTCAGGCGCAGCGCTTGCCCCCGCAGCCCCCCGTGGGACTGCAGCGGCGGAGCGCTCCTCGGGGGTCCCACCCACCCGGCAGCCCAGAGCCGCGACGAGGGCCGGAATCACTGGCACCCCATCCAGCCCCATCCCGAGGAGAGTGTCCTCACCAAAGTGGGCTCCTTTGGGCACCCCAGCCCCGCTCTTGAACCAGAGATGTTCGAGCTGGGGCAGCGGCGCAGGGAGGGGAGACGCGTCCCTTAAGTGTTCACATGAGGGAGAGGAGAAAACTTTCTCTTCACTCTCGTGGGTGAGAATCTAGATTTACACTAGCGCCCTGGGCATCGGATCCAGAGTCTCATACTAAGCATTCTCTCAGACGTTTATGTGAGGATTTGGGGGGCGGGGAGGGGGGAAAGACAGGAAGGCTTTCAGTGTTTGCCCTCCATATGTTTGGCCCTAAACACCACCTCTTCTTCCTATTAACTGAACCCAGTTGTACATTTGCTGCCGACATTCCACCTCCTTTGTATTGCAGATGCCTCTGGGCTCCCTGGCACCTCGGCTGAAAGCCCTGGTAGTCCTAAAGAGGCCGAAGGCCCAGCAGTATCACTTGCCCTCAGCTATTACAGCATTGTCAAATGTAATTGACTTAAGCATGTCCTCGCTGCTTGCAGCCCAAGTCCACGGGGCCCTGTTTGTTTCTATAAAATACTATAAATAAACATAGAGGCTTTGAATGAATTTGGACTCCATGTCTGCAGTTAAAACAGGCACCTTCAGCTGGAACAGTGTGCGGGCAAGTGCGTACAACTAATTCTGGTCTGGAACTGTATAAAGAACAGGTTCACAATGCCACCAAAGACAGCAGTACAGTTGTGTTATACCCTGGTTATAACTGCAAACTCTTCCAGCCACAGCCCATGAAGTTGGAAACAGAAGCCCAAATACTGTACCTGTGTTAACCTGTGGCTATTTCACTGAGAAGAGATTGTTTCTAGAGACCTGAGGAAATGCTTGTAGTGGTGCTGGGTGTCGAACAGGATCCCTTCCTGACAGATACACATCCAGCTCCCTAAAACTAGTTAGTTATATTCCTTAGTCCTGCTTACCAAGGAGCGCTGAATTTGTTTGGACTGATCTCACTCCCACCTCCTCCCTTTTCTTTTAGGTGATCTAGCACAGTAGTGCAAGAACTTGGTGCATTGAAAGGGCCAATGGTTGTAACTAGTGCTGGGAGCCTGGCTACTGCTGCCGTGACAGCTGTGACACTCTGCAGGGGCAGGAGAAGCTAATCTAATTGCAAACACTACTTGGAGTGCTGCTGTCCCACCAGTGCTCCCACTGGCACACGGGGACATCCGCACTGCACTTAGGGACACTTATGTCCAAACTACACTTAGAGACACAATTACTTAGACTAATAATACTTGAAGTAATTGCATATCTTTGCTGTTGCTATTGCCACAGAGAAAAACAGCCCAGAGATCTAATCAAAACTGGATGAATGTGGAACGAGATCAGAGTCAAATCTGAGTAGGAGTCTCCCCCTCAGGATCCCCAGACACGCAGACGTGTTGTAACTGAAGGTGAAAATTGTTTGGATCGTAGGAAATGTCTGGACAGAGTTTCAGAGGTGACTGGAAGAGTCGCAGCACGCAGATAAAAGGGGTCTCCCTACACCTCTGTATAGCTGAGTACTCCGGCATCAAACATGGTCGCACCCTCCTCCTTACGGCGGGAGGATGCCTCGGTCCCCTTGTGCCTCGGCTGTCCTTCCCCTCCGCCACAGCTGCCTTTGCACGGGAGACCAAGTCTCCCGAGGAGAAGGGGGCAGGAGTACCGTGATACCTCACTCGGCACCGTCCCTCTTACAGCCTCACCGACTCCTCCTTGCCGGCCCGGGAGCGGCGAGCCCGGCGGAGCGGGGAGGTGGGGGGTCCAGGTGCTGGGTGAAATCCCCTGGAGCTTGGCACAGGCGGAGAGGCCACCCCGCAGTGCTGGACCACCCCGCCCCGCCGGCTGCCGGGCGAGCCCTGGTATTTCGTGCTCAGTGTCCTTCCTCCTGACGCGTGCACACACCTGCACGCCCTCACAGGTGTGCTCTCCGCCATGCAGAAATCAGACCCGAAAGAAGGCATCGGGGTCATTTTGCCAGGGCGATTTTCACGGAGCAGTCGTGGCGGTATCCTGGAGTGGAGTTGTTCGGGTCAGAGCGCAGGCGAGCCCGCAGAGCGGAGCGCGGAGAGTGAGGGAGGGGAGCCCGGACCGACCCAGGGCTCTGTACCGGGGCTGCCTTCGCGGATTCACCGGTGGCATCCAGCTCCTGGGGTGAAGACGAGATGTTTGTACAATTACCGAGCTCATCTGAATGAACTCCCAGCGACTTTCATGAACGACGAATTTGATTTTTAATTCCCGTCAAGTACAAATTGCTGCCTACGGTACAATTTTGAGTCTAAGATTTAATCAGAAAAAAAACCAACAAAATAAAACAAGGAAAACTCTCCTCAATGGGAGTCGCATGGTTTACCCCTTATCCAAACTGGAACTATGAATTCAGGGAAATCTGAACGAACTGTACATATAAAAGGAAAGTCAAACGACTTGCCAAATGTTAAATTCCTTGAAAAGTTCGTTTCAACTTAATGTTAACTCCCACAGAATTGACCAGTGATTATCTGAATGCTCAAAAAATCCAGCCTACACCCCTTGATGAGATGGGTGAGTGAATCTCTCTCTCTCTCTCTCTCTCTCCATTTCCCCCACGCCCCCCAACCAGCTGCAGCCAGAACTCCCTAATAGCCAGTAAATTTAATCTTTTATCTGAATGCTAACAAAGAAAGGATGAATTCAGAAACCTTAAATAGACCCACTGTTGGTTTCAGCACAGCTTGAGACAGCCTTTTTTAATAATACAATATTCCAAATTTTTTGTGTGTTTGTATCAAATTACATTTCCTCTTAAATGAGGAGATGGCAACATTTCTCTTACTTAGAATTTTAGACTGGCATAACCCAGCAATGAAATCACTATTATCTGAAGTTGTTTTATATCTCCACAGACTATGTTTAAAACAAGCTATTTCTTGGCAGTACAACACAACATTGTTATTAAGAACATTTTTGTTGAGTCAAGAATTCAACTGAATGTCCTCAGGTTGGGAAAAAAGTACCCTTGTTTTCATCTTTTTCTCACTAATGCTATTTGACTGTGATCTTCTTTAATATTTCCTGGATTGTGAAAAAATGCATGACTTGTTTGAATGGCCACAGTGTTTACACAGAATCTATGTTTAACTGGAGTTAAGATTAAGAGTGTATCGCAGTAATTTCAAGTAAAATACATTACAGTACATTACCTCAGGTTCTAGAGTTAGGATAATTACATTTAGAAATATATATATATATTGGCTGTTGGAATGGACAATTAAGATACAAAATCGACCTTATCTCTGTCTGGTTGTAACTTCATCTACTAGCCCACATGATACTGACTACAACAGTTTAGTATCTCTGTCTCTTTTGCTTTATTTGTTTGTTTTCCAAGATGATGTTTTTTAAAGCATGCTTAAACTGCTTTATTTCCATATAGTATGATATTATGATGGGAAGGAAATGAAAAGCTAAAATATTAAAATTGACATTAACTATTGCATGGTATCCTTAGTTGGAGATTTGAAGTGTTTAAATATTTTTATGTTTTTATATTATTTTGTAACTTAATTCTAAAATCCTTTACCATGTTAAAAAAAGTAACCAAGACATCCATATAAAATTCTTTCTTCAGTTACTGACTGTATATCCCTAATTTACCTCTATCTTACTGTTGTTCTTGTTTTGCTTAAGAATTCTTTTTTCTTAATAGCAGTCTTACTCTTGGCAACATTCCTACCTGATGTTTTTCCCCCCCAAGACTATCAATCAGATGAAAGCTTGAAGGCTTTGCCATGTTGCTGCACATCCAATCAGCAGCTAGAAAAGGACAACTGTAGTGTAGTGCGAAGATCTTTCTTGACTCCTGTCTGACT
Source organism: Formicarius rufipectus (assembly GCA_013399695.1). Classification (NCBI taxonomy): domain Eukaryota; kingdom Metazoa; phylum Chordata; class Aves; order Passeriformes; family Formicariidae; genus Formicarius; species Formicarius rufipectus. The sequence continues at coordinate 1,538,862 of VXAU01005056.1, read as the reverse complement.
TTCTTGTTTCAAGCACTAAGACTATCTTCCCTCCTTATTGTCATGTCAGGGTTCCAAGCTTATCCTTTACATGTGTAGTGAGCAGGACTTCTAGTATTCAGCATTGCAAGAAATCATTATTAACTAAGAGAAGTCACTTGTTGAATTTATCTACAGAAAGGAAAAACAAAATCTCCCCATATAACCAGGTTTCAGATAGAATTGAAGAGATCTGTTCTCATCACAGTAAAATAGCCTCCAACGTTCATGTACGCAAACGTATTTATAATGTATGTTGGCCCTGAAAGATTCCTTGGAGGGCAGAAGGAGAGATCAAATAGAGGTCAAGTGAGTAACTGTTTATAGATGGTTAACTAGAATGACAGAGAACTGTGGTAGCTGCTTTTCTAACAGTGCTTAAAAGTTTGAGCTTGCTTCCCTTGCATGTGATTTCAATGGATGTGAAATTGGCCCTTAAGGACAGAATCCATCTCTTCTTTTATCCCAACAGAGCACATCCCAAGTTGGTCTAACCTTTCATGAAGAAACTCAAAACGTGATAAATTTTCCTTGGGTTTAAGTTTTGTTATAAGCATAGCTCTTGGCCTCACTGTGAGGAGTTTCCTGAAAGCTTGGGGTAAAACACAGCCAAGTTTGCCGTGTTCTGCCTCTCCCCTTGAGCACCAAGCTGACGCCGTGGAGGGGATTTTATTCCAAGAGTGTTTCAAACTGTGTGGCTTTGCTTGGGTTTCGCTTGGACTGTTCAGGTTCATTGAGCTTGCAGGCCACTTGGAGGAACCTAGACCTCGACAATAAAGGTTCACTATTCTCAGCAAGAAGAGGTACCTGGGAGGTCTGACTAGGGCCAAGCTCAGCTCTGCCTTTATACTTTCTCCATGGGAAACTGATGTACTGATGACCAGAGCATTAGAACTGAAATGACCTGAGTCTGAAGGGAAAAGATCTATCCCAAAGTCCAGGTCAAAACAGTCAGGGGTCCTTACAGCACCCATCTCATTTCTTTCAGGCTTTCTTTTGACTAATCAAAAATTTGTCCTGTGTGTCTTGGGAATTTTTTTTTTCCTACTATTTACTTTTAATTTAATATAGGCATGAACAAGACACCATAACCAAATATCTATAGACCTGGGGGATTTTCAGACTTTGAAACAAACTTTCCAGCTGCATTCTCCCTCAGCAAAGACCAGGGGGCCCCCATGGTTTTGTCTATATTCACAACTTGTGTGGTGCAGTAAGGACAGATCTATAGAGCAAAGTAGTCATTCTGTTTCATTTTAAGGGTTTTTCTTTATCCTAGCTGTAGTCTTGTCCCAAGAACATAATTTCTATTTAGCAGGTAGAGCACATGCCCTTCTGGAGTTCCTTTTATGATTTTCTTTCATCCCAAAACAATCTCATTCACACATTCACAGACAGTTCTGCGGTGCAAAGTGAATAGGGATAGAGCTTCACATCCCTGATCCAAATAAACCCTGAGTGTAGGTGCAACCTCAGAGCCACGGACGCCGTGTCCGTACGCTCCCCGCAGCACCAGCGCGCATCTCTGCGGGCGCGAGTGGCGCACCGGTGGTTTCGGTGTCCTGGGGTGCCCTCTAGTGACTGGAGACCGGGCTCTGGCTGTGGAGCAAATACCATGGAAAGCCTTCCCTTACACTTTATTTGCATGTCGCTTTTGGTTTTTAAGTCGTCTCTGTTTTGCTCGTTTTCCTTTTAGTTCTTTTTCTTTTCACCTTTTCTTTCCTTTTCCTTTTAAAATTTTTTTCTCAACCTCCCCTCTTCTGCAAATATTCAGGAAAAATCTGAAAACTGCAATTTTTTAAAAATGCTTTTTCATAATTAAAAGCCTCCATTATTTTGGTGTTGCTTTGAAAAAGTCCTATCATAAGTTAAAATCATAAATATATCCATTTTATAAAAAAGTAACCACAGAGTCTTATCACATAAAAGACCAGAGTAATTGGTAAGATAAAAAATGATCAAGGCTGGGGAGAGGGGCAGAAATAAAAAAAGCATCAAGTGGGAGGGAAAGGATAGCGTGCTGTGTGTCCAGAGCCAGGCATTAGTGCCTGGCAGCATATTCATGGAATACCCAGAGGGCTGACAAGGCAGATAATGTAAACTAAACCTAGATTTTGTTTAGAGATTTGTTTCTGGGCTATGGGCAGCTGTATTAATCTCACACTGAAGCAACACCCAGCAAACAGCTTGTTTGTGATGATGAAAACATTTCATTTGCTGGAACTGTTCTGACGTTTGTTGTCTAAAGTTGCCAGATGGCAAAAATGTTTAGATTGCAATAAACAATGATTAACATCACTTAACATATATGTCACTCACACAACAAAATCATGTGTCTTACAGGTCCAGGCCTAACTTGGGCCTGAAAATTGGGATACACGAAATGTCATCATTTGTTCACTAGCTAGAGTGGTATTTTACGGAATCTTACAACCAATTCTATTGCATAACAGAGCTTTTCAAAGCCAGCTTCTAAACCTTTGCTCACTTAGAGGGAAACGCTCAGCCAGAAACATGTCCCTGTGCTACACACCCTCCCTCAGTATCAGCTAGTCATTTCTTCTCTTTGGAGTAGCTCTGGTCTTGTGGCTGTAGTTACTCTTTCTAATTTCTGCTTCAGAATTTGGGCCTAAATATATGTTTCAGGAGATTATCATCACCATAGATACTGCAACACAGAGGGAATAAGACAACCCCATGGATCCCCAGCTGCCTGTATAACTTCAACCATCCACAAAAAGCATCAAGGAGTCATTCAGCTACAGGGCCTGGAGAAGTAAAGTCATCTAGCCCTTTTTAAATCACAATGCAGGGTTATTTCTCATTGCAGATTTATTGCTATTGTGTTCAGTTGGTCCTTAAAGGTTTTTAGAGATTCAGCTTCTATTTCTTCCCTCAGGAGGTATTTCTATAGCCTAATATGTCTCACCGTTCTTCCTGATGTCTCTATTTTTAAGTCCTCCATTCTGCAGTGTAAAAATTCTACTTATACTAGTTTATTACTTTACAATATTCCTCTCTGGAGATGGCTTCTATTTACTCTTTGACCTACACAATCAAATGACAAAGACCCATGTTATTTCGTTGTCCTATCGCATGAGTGACAAAAATGTTGCCCCTGTTGTATCTCAGTTTATAATCAGGGAGTGACATTTGCTGATGTGCAAGTGATTTTATATTTTTAAGCATTTGTGGTTTTGTTAGATCACCAAAACCAGTTGCATGCTTTTTTTCAACCTGGGAAAGACCATACAAGGGATTTGTACAGACAATTTCATGTCAAGAAGTTCAGCCTGATTTTAATTGACCAGAGGGGAACACTGTTGCCCAAATAGTAAACATTTGACAAAAGCATCTGAGAAGGTCTTATAATCTCATCTCCTGTAATCATCATGCTCAGTTACTGATCTTAGAAAAATCAATATAGTCATAAATACCTGTCTGAAGGAATTGGTTCCACAAAATTTGCTTCATTCAGTAAAAAAGACTGAGATCTAACAAGGTAATTAAGAAGAAAATTCACCAAACAGTTGTGCATTTCTTCTAATTTACAGTGACTGCACATTTTCAGGAAAAAAGAACTATCTCAAAATGCTTGAATGTATTAAACCCCTGCACCTTCTTGTTTTGTGACACGTACATTAAGCTAAGCTCTAAGAACGTGACATATACATTAAGCTAAGCTCTAAGAGCATCAATTTTCCACAAGGGAATAAAGTCAGTGTTTAAATTTGGCATAGTCACCCCATTCACACATGCATACAATCAATTCCCCAGCATCTGCAGATCTGCAGCACAGTTTACTTACAGCTTTTTTGTATGTGCTAATTTAGCATGTACACAAAGTTCTGACAGTATATCCCAGGTGGAGGGCTCGATCCCTGGCCCTGCTCCCACTCCACAGAGCAAACACAGCACAGAGGTGTCAACATCTGTTAGAGCTTCACAGCTGGAAACTCCCCATGTGCAATGAAGTGCCCCGTGCGAGTCTGGCTGGTGCATTACCCTCACCCTGCCCTGGTGCAGCTCCCTTGGTCCTCAGTGTTTGAAACTTGGTGTGTTACAGAGGGGGTGGACTTCACTGGCACAGCACAATCACCTGAAATGCACTATGACATTCAGAGATGCAGAGAATGCAGAGAAAGATGCATGAAAGCAGTACAAAGGCCACATTTTTAGAGATCAAAGGCTGATTAGTCCAGAATCCCCTCTCCAGCTGTGGTCAAGAGCAGATACTCAAGGGTGGAGGCATGGCTGAAGCATCCTGCAGCATTGCCCTCCAGGCATATGGCCCAGAGTCTGGGCACAGCTCCAACAAGGATGTGAAGCTCCTAGCATCCCACTGATTTCAGCAGTTTCAAGCAGGTCTCGCATCATTTGATTTTAGCAGGGGATCTGAAACTACAGTAGAAGGAAAAAACTGTTTATATAGGCTCTATTTTTTAAAAAAATTGCATCATTCTCCATGAACAACAAAATTCAGCTTCCTTCCCCACCTCACCCTGATTATAAAGAGTTTTTTTACCTCCTGCAATATCTGAAAAAACTGCAGTTGGAATTTATAGAACAGTAAATGTCTGCCCTGAAGATAAAGTCAAGAATACCTGGAAAAAAGAATAATATTGAACCTTTCTCTTCCAGCAAGAGCTGATGGCAGCACTCCTGTGCCATGAAGTACCTCTCAATGACTTATTTAGAAAAGTCAAAATGGTAGAGCTTCTAGGACAGCATGCACCAGGCAGTTGGGGAAAGTCAGGGAATTCAGAGCAAAGAGAGACTTTAGGCTTGAAAGATCAGTCCTAGAATACTAAATCTGAGAGGTTACAATGACGATTGTCCCTATGTCCAGTTGGCAGATTACAGCCAATGAGTTTTCCTTCTGAGGAAAACCAAAATTAATTTCTGTAGTGTGCCCACATAAGGGCGTAAATGCTGGTTTTTTGCAATCCCTTTTCCCACAACAACATCCCCTGCTTCTGTAACTGAGGAAAGGAGGAGAAGGAATGCTCCTGGCCCAAGCCCCTCTGCATAAAGGGCCAGTATCTGATGTGTTGGCTTGTAAATGACACAAGAAGATTCTCTCTGGATTTACAACCTTATCCGTTCTGTAGAGGCTGTAGTTTTCCCTTTTGCATTTCTTGGAGGTGTTGCATGCACCCTCAAACAGAAGATCTGATGTGGAAACAAAAGCCTTTCAGATCTCCCACAGAAGGTAGCTTTTTCCTCCCAAGCAAACACCCTGGCCAGGTGGACTGCCTGCAGCTGGGACGCAGGAGCAAGACTAAGTTGTTTAAAGGTCATAAAACCCCTTGGGCTTAGTTTTTATTTGTGGAAGAAAAACCCAGGTGGCAGATGTTTCTCTGCACTCTTAACATGTGCCAGTGAGAGCAAAGCTGCCTGAGAATTGTCTACAACACAGGTGAAGAAGAAATCAGATGTGTTGGCTGTATGAAATATACCTCTAGGTAGGCAGTGCTGTGGAGTTCCTTTATGGGGATGTCTTAGCACCTCATAGACTTTATGAAAGGAGGGTCAGTTCCCTGAGGAGAGACATCTGGTCACTGTAGGTCTGTGAGGTACCTGCCTGGCCTCCAGCTGCCATCTCAGAAATACCTGGCTCCATAAGCTTCTTATCACCTGGTAGGCATGCTGCATACCTGAGCTCCTCCAAACAACATTAGAAGCCTGGATCTAAGCATTCAAATTTCACTGAGAGGATTCTACCCTGGCTTTTTATTCCCATTTTAAGGATGGAGGAACCAAGGCAGAGTGTTGTTCTGGACAATGGCTGCGAGAGTATCCATTCTTTTGGGCTGAAGCAGTGTCTGCAAGGCCAAACCTTGTTTGCTGCAGATAAATGCTGCCAGCTCCAGCTGACTCAGTGCCTGGTGTGAGTGTTCTGGCCTTTGGAAAACAGCTGCTCAAGTAGCACTATGGCATTAATTGCTATTTACGGAATTCGGGATTACACAGAAAGCCTATACTAAAGGCAATGCTAAGCCCAGGCTCTCAAGCAGTGCAGATTAGTGCCATGGCTGCAGTGATCCTCAGCTACAACAGCTCCTTGTGGAAGCTGAGAGACTTGCAGATGTTGCCAGAGATAATTAATATTCTCTGCCTTCCATTTACCTACTCCAAGTCACGGAACCGATCCCAAGTCCCTCATGAGACACAGGACAAACATCCATACAGCACATGCATGCTCTTGCACACTGCACTGAATTGCCCTGGGCACGCCTGTCCTGCCTATAACCCCCATGAACACATACATGCTTACACATGTAGCTCAGCCAGCACCACTAACTGCTCTGTATCTTCAGCTCTGCCTAACCCCAACTTCATTTATTTTCACATTTGGAGCAAGTGGGATGTTGGAACAATCTATGCAGCTTACAGCCTATGGCCCTGGGAAAGTATCTTGGGTGTTTATGGGAGAGTGCAGTTTCTGGCATGTACATATACAAAGTGGCAGCAACATAAAGATAAACAAGCTGAAGCACATGGCACAGCATCTTCTATCCTCACTGACACAATGACTGTTGCACCAAAGCATTGACGGAGAAAATGAGGAATGATATGGTTGATCTATATTGCCCCTGCTTTGCTGTTTTGGGGCCTTGGGAGGAAATTGCTGGGAAGAGAGCAGCACTAAAAAGCAGAAAGCATGGTTCCAGGCATGGAGAGTTCAAGGCTATCAGATCCTTGGTGGCCTGGGACTGCTGCTTCTAGAAGGGTCAATACAGAAAGGATTAAGTCGCTGGCAAAAGGCCCAGTGAGTGTGGGGCTTCCTTCCAAAACCTCCCAGCCTGAAGGGCTTTATTCTCCCTAACTCCAGATGCTACAAAACAAGAGAAATAGGAATTTCCCAAACATTTACTCTACTATGGGCATGAGGCTAGAAGAGACAGAGGAAAAGTCATGCACATCAGAGGAAACAGCCCAGAGCAGCAAGGTAGAACATTGATGTGAAGCAGGAAGACAGACAGATGAACAAGAACTACCTGGTGATTGCCTTAGGACTTGACTCAGAGATACTGGCTTCCTTAATTTCCACTATCTACAAGCCTAGAGGTTGCTTATGGCATGCTCAGCAGCTGGCTCTTCTGTTTAGTCTCCTCATTTCTTATCTCTGTCACCCTCTCATCCCTTTGCTCACCTCACACATTTATACTTAGTTCATTTCCACATTGTTTTTAATTTATGCTTCTGCACCTCTCTACTTTTCCCTGCCTTTTCCTTCCTTTTCCCACTTCATTGTTTTGCTCTGCCTCTCCCACCTTCCCAGGTGTGCCGCTCCACTGGAAACACCTGAAAGAAGAGTGCATCCCACATGGCCCAATAAAGATGTGTAAGCACTAGCAATATCCTTGGGCATGTAGAATCTATAACTTTACAAGACATTGCACAAGTCACCCCACAAGGCCCTTCCTGAGCAATGGCCTTGCATTTAGAGAGGAGGGCTCAGGATTATTTGCTATCCATGTCCTCTGCTCTGTGGGAATGCCTCTGATCCATCAGACATTGCTTTCAGCATCTCTGTGCTCTGTGACCAATACTAGCTCCTCTCTCATGTTTTCATAGAAAACATTTTATTTCTAAGAGCTATAAAGCTATGGAATTTTAAAAGTACATCTGGGTTTGTACTCCAAGATTACACAATACAAGGAAGGATCTTCTGGTCTGAGTCCAGACATCATAATCACACAAATAACCCTCTTATTGGACACCTCTTTCACCCAGTCTGCTGACAGAGTCTTTCAAGGCCTGAATGCTTGAGAAGTTAAGGATTTTCTCTGAATTGCAGTCTCAATATATTCTTTATCCATTTATCCCTAAGTTGTTCTTGCATGATACAATCCATGGTGTAATGAATCTCTTCTCTCTTACAGACAAAACTTTTAGCTTTCAGTCTTTTGGGGAGTTTTTCCAGATTTGGTAATGACAAATGTTTTGATGTTTACATGTCCAGGGCAGTTACTACAGAAGTCAGAAGCAGGACTGTGAGCTCCAGCCCCATCATACAGTCTTCAGTGTCATCCTTCATCTATTTCCACTTGAATGGGGTTATCTAGATGGTGCCATTGCACTCTGGAAGATTACATTTCATTTAGATGTATTGAGTAAATTCTCAGCTCCACTGATACTCCATCTTCTAACAGCAAGGGTAAAAGGGCACAGGATTGTTTATGTTGGTTTCAAGCTCAATCATAATGTAGGGTTTTGTCTGAGTGGAAGTGCAGAATTGGAGCAGCTGGCAGAATTCAGGAAAACTGTAGGATTCCCTTCAGATCAAAGGCAGACACTTTCTTCTTTATTCCCACAACCAATATTAAGGAACTCTGTTGTGTGCTTCAAGAAAAGAAAAAAAAAAAAAAAAAAGTCGTGTTTTCCTCCCTCATCTTTTTTTTTTTTTCATTGGATCTGATTGAAAATTTCTCATTAAAGCTTTTTCAGTAGACATTTGAGCTCTGATGAAGAGAAAAAAGTCTCAGTGCCTTTGGAAACATTCAATTTTTCAACAAGTAAACAAACCAAATTATTTTTAGATAAGAACAGCAGAGTCAGGGGAGAAGAGCAGGAGGATACTGGGTCACAGTGGAAAGACAGTATGTTTTGTGTAAAAATGGAATATTTTTCAACCAGCAATAAAAGCTCATCAAAAGTTCCTTAAAGTCAACTTCTGAAAATCTCCATCAACTTGAAAAACTGTTGAAAAATAAAAATCTATGTCTTCTTGCCAATCTGTTTTATTCCATTGCTCTGAGTCGTAAAACTGGCTTCTGAGTGGGGGCTGATGTCTGAAGTAGAGATACAAACTTTTACTTGTATTCCAGAATTAATATTTTGTTTCAAAGAATTTCAATTTGATTCCACTCTTTGACGTCTTAGGAATTTTTGGTAAGCTGTCAGATGGGCATTTGTGCACTACCTGTCAGAGCAAATTAGGAGAAAGCTTTTTTCTCTTCAAAAAGCTCCCAATCCAAGGAGAAACTTTCCTCTTCTGAATCATGGCCAACATCAGGATACTGCACTGAGAAGCTGACAGTCTGTGCAGTGCATAAACCTTCTTCTTTTTCAAATACCTGGGAATTATCTGGCACCTAGACAATTTGTTTTCAGAAGTAAGGGATCTTGAGCCCTTATAAAGAGAGACAGAAGTGTTGCTGGAGCAGAAGCAAGCGCAATCTGCAGCTGAGCAGATCCAGCAGCAAAGAGACACTTGAACCTGCCGAGGCGATCCCAGCATCCAGCAGCAGGCAGTACTCCTGGCTGGCTCAGGTACTGGAGATGCAGATGTACTCATGCTGCAGGCTGGAGGAGCACAGTTAAAACCAAAGTTGTGTATTTGTGTAAAAGCCACCCAGAGGACAGGGGGGCTATCAAATCCCAGAGACTTGAGTAAGAATTGTAGTTCAGTTTCCCATCCTGGATTCAGTTTGGTACAAGTTTGGAAGAGAGGAATAACCTGGAGAACAAAGCCAAGTGAAGTCTGTATGGAAACGTAATGCAGGTCTGTTGCCAGGGTTTTGAGGCAGACGGGACTCTTGGAGGAGTTTAATTTTGATGTCAGGATACTCTCCTTTACAAGAGCCAGTGATGAATTTTGCACCACTGAGTTATGCTGTCCTGTGTGACTGTAGCTCTGTTTATTTTGAAATCTTGCTGTGCTGGAGGGAATTTACGAGCCAGCAATATTTCTACTTTATGGCACTTCCTTCATCCACATTCCTTCGTCTGGTCATTTACACGGGTTGGGCCCACGAGGAGAGGTCAGGGGGGCACTCGGGTGGTATCTAGAGGCTCAGAATGGAAACATGTTTTCTCACGCAAAGATAAATAAGGGAGAAATGTTTCCATTGCAGGAGAGGAGCAAAGGCTGGGATCACAGCAAAGACCTACCAGGGAACAGCAGGCTGCCCAGACAAGGCAATTAACAGCATTTAACAACAGGCACACACTGTACATAACATGTCTATTCTAGTGACACACTCTTTGGCTTTGGCACATTTACGTTTGGTTGCTTTAAACAGTCAGCAGCTGAAACGCAAAATACAGATGCAGTTATACCTGAAAAAACAACTAAGGAGCTGTCTGAGGTGCAGGCAGGTGTCTCCCCTGTGATGCACCTGAATGTAAAATGGTTATTCCCCTTGGATCACAGATGAAGATTTTACATTTGAAGAGGTAACAGACAAAAAAAAATAAATTCTTTACACTGATTTTCTCTATATATACACTCTCTCTCTACACTGAGAAGTGGTAGATGACCCATCCTTTGATAGAAACATTCAAGGTTAGACTGGGTTGGATTCTTAGCAACCTGATCTAATTGAAGGTGTCCCTGGTTATTTCAGGGAGTTTGGACTAGGACCTTTAAAGGTCCCTTCCAACCCAAACTATTTTACAATTCTATGATGCCCCATCCCTGCCCTTCTCAGGAGCTAAATGAGAATCCCAGCTTGGAATAGTATTCATGCAGAATTGTGTGAAATCTGTACCTCATCTAATTTCTTCATTTAAGTCTGCAACAAAATAAAAAAATGAATATTTGAATCTAAAATTCTGTGAATTTTAAGCATATAAACCCCCAGCCAATCCCACTGAAAGATAAACCAACCACCCTAGCCAAAAAGATCTACAAAATCAGCATAGTCTTTCTAAAATACCAAGAGCACCCAAAAGAACAATGGGACTAGTATCAAAACTCAGGTATTTCTGGTTAGGCTCCAGTTTCCAGCTGGGTCAGCCAGGTGCCACACAGTGGTGTAAACCTGTGGAAAGCTTTGTCAGCATGCCCCTTACCCAACAGAAAGGACTGAGCTCAGCTGATGTGATTTGGCTATGTGTATCTGACTTTCAGTACAGAGAACTTCCCTCCTTCACATGCACACAGACCACCACCTGCAGTGGAAGGTCTCAGCTACTTTAATTCTTTCCACGTATTTGTTACAAGTCCTGTTGGTCTTGCTTCTGCCTTCCCACCCCAAGATGTCTGTATTTCTGCTTTAGATTAAACAAGCAATTCCCACACAGACAGTTTGTTAAACGTCCTGCAATGACAGACAATACCTTAGAAAGGCACAAAGTGCTGATTTATCTGAAGTTACTAGCTACAGCATGTGGTTTAAATCAGATCCTGGTCCATGACAGTGATACAAGGGAGAACTCTACTTAATGGTAGTGAAGGGAGCCCATCTCCCTTCCTTAATCACACACAGATTTCCAGTTGGATAGAGGCTGGGCTGCCTATTTGTCCTTCATTATATAAACCATAAACACACACTCGTATAGCAAGAGCTTGTCCACTCTAATCATCTATCAAGAATTCCAGATTGCTTTTGTGGTACCCAAATATCTTCTTTATTATTGCATCCTTTCCTAAAAGTTTATACAAACTAACTTCTGTTCTCATCCTATTCTTATTTTTCCAAACTGAGCTGAAAAGATTAGGTTCCCAAAGAAGCTGGTTTTGAGGCTGTGTAGATGTTCTTATCTGGCTAAGTACGGCAGTATCACTTGCAGAGATGTAAATATTCAGCAGCCTTAATTCTCTGACATTCTCTTTTACTTCCATGCTGAAACAGCTCATGTGAATTGAGTGTTCTTTATCTGCTCCAGTGCAAAGTCAACCAGACCAGTTTATGCCATCTCTGAACAGCAGCTTGGCACTGAAGTGAAAGCCACAAAGAGTGCTCATCTAGCTCTGTTTCACAGCTGGATAGCTGTGAGTTAATCTCACTGAAAGAGGTTCAACAAAAAATGGTTGGACAAGTGTTACCTTAAATTGCCATGGTATTTTAACAGCTGTGTCAAAACCTAAATCAGATGGGACATCTACAAAGGTACAAAGCAGAATTAAGTGCCTGTTTCTCAGTGGCTCTCATGAGGAGTTGGACACCTCATAGATATTTGTGGCTTTGAAGAGGGAATCTAAATACTGGACATTCGGGTCTTGCTTAAAATATCCTTGCAGAGTGTTTTTTTGCAAAGCCAATTCTACCAGAAGGATTAAGGGGGAGCCTGTAAAATTCCATTTACCATCGGATGTAACTCAGACATGACATTTGTAATGTCATCAGAGTACGATTGCTGACGTGAACAAGAGTGTTGGCAGCAACTTCCATGGGACCAGGATCAGCTCCAGTTTTCACATTTCCTAGGCATTCTCTGCTAAACACTATTTTATATAAAGATCCATTTGTTTGGTCTCCAGATGTTCAAGTAACCTCCTGTCATATTTTGTCTGTATCCCAGCTCTCCCATCTGTGATCTGAAGTGTTATGAGGTAAAAGTGGAAGGATTTATTTTGATCTCACTTCCATCTGTTTTACACTCCACTGACTCCCCTCTTGATCAGTACCAGGGTTTGAGAGCAGGGCTAAAGTTCAGCAAGTCCAATTCTGCACTGTTCTTACCAGTCCATACCCAGAACACCACAACATTCACTATGAACTGACTTTTGGCAATTATTTGCAGAGTTATTTAGGATAAACAGTTGTGATCCAGGAACTCAGCAAACCCTGTGCAGACACTTGTTCAGGGAGAACATCTGCTATGAAACAATTCAATTATTACCAGTGCTTAACAGATGGGCACTGCTGAGGCTAATGATGGTGAAATATGAACTTTACAATGTTTCTAAGCAACCCATGGCAACTTTACTACAGCACATCCAGCACTGACATCTCTTTATCTACTCACAGGGTGCTGTGAAGGCAGCCCTGAGTTGAAAGCTCTGGAGATTTTGCATCAGTGCCAGCCTTGGTTACAGAATAGGACATTTGTGAATGCTTCTCTTAATATCTGTGATTGTAATCAAACTGACAGTCTGATTTGGGCTAGAATGGCCCACAGTCACTTATGGCAAAGGCTCCTTATGAGTGTCAAAACAGATGGGCGGTTGGAGATCTTCCCCCTCCAGTTCCTAAGGAATGTGCTTCTGTTCCACGGCTTGTCCGCACTGTAATTTTTCATGACTGGTGTAGACAGTAGATGTCTGAGGGCAGAGAACCATTCTCACTAGTTTAGAACCAGCCAAAAATTAGTGTCAGGGAGGTCTGTGTAGGCACTTAAGATCAATCTAGATTTTGCACCAGTTTACATAGCTCAGTCATTAGTTTAACACTGCTGAGGGTAAAGATGTAGATCTGCAGGCAGCTAAAGACTCCTGGTTCCAGTATTTGATTCTGTAAATACTTTGTGTTGCAGAATCCCAGCTGGAGACAGCAGGATCACCAGCACAGGAAACAGGGAAAGTTGAATTCCAAATGGGTAAAAGGTATCCTACAACCATAGAGAAAAAAAAATAATCAAAACAAATAAAAAAACCAAACCACTGTCTAAGAAATTCAGAATGATGAAAATCTTCTGCTTCTATCTTCATTGTGTCAGCAGAAATATCCAACAGATCCAAGGCAGTGGGGGGTGGGTTTTTTAAATCTCTTTACGCTGCATGAAATAATTCTCAGAGCACTTTGTTGGAAAGAAATCATTAACACAGGAAACAAGAATTAAGAGAGACTGCAATCATCTTTGTTACAAATGAGATAGACCCAGTTTGTCTCCCAGCTGCATCCCTGGGAATCCACCAAGGGAAGCTTTTTGGCCAAAAGATTCTCCAGGGTCTGAAGCACAAACTATGTCACAGAGATTACAGGAAGTTTTCTGCAATGTAGCACTAACAGTTTGTACAGGAGACCTGAAAATTTTGGACCAGGGATGGTTGGTCCAGAACAGAATCCCCTGACGCTCAGCTATCCTGCTCCTCCCCAGGTTTGGCTGCTGGTCCAATCCTAACACAGCCAGGAGTCCAAGGTAATATCACTCGCCAAGTATGAAGTTTGGGATTGAAATGCCTCATCCTTTCTCATTTTGCTTGCCAGCACTATCCCTCAGCTCTAGTCAGGGCCTCTTATTTGCCTGAGAACTAAATTTAAATAAAATAATAACAAAGATACTTTGCATGCTCATCTGACACTAAGAGAGAAGAATTGGTGGACAGATTATTGGCATGTGAAATGACCTCTTTTCAGACTTTCTGTAATAGTGTGGCTATTAAAATAAAAGACCATTAATAATACACCATTTAGCTTGGTTTTGAAGGGTTGAGGAAGGACTGAGAATATATGGACAAAGACATTGTGGGGAAGAAGCTGAAACTTCTCCTGGCAGCAGGCAGGGAGACAAACCCCAGCTGTGCATGTAGCACACTTTGATGTATTTGTAAGGCACTGAGATAGCACAGTCATTTCCAAATGTATTTACTCATGGTAGTAGTCCAGCCAGCTGGCGTGTCTACGTTCCAAGCTGGGAAAGATCCCTGGTCAGCAAAAGAAGATGATACTGGAACTGGGGCTGTGAAGGAGCCTGGCTGCTTGTTTCTGCTATAGCAGAACATGGTATGGGTTTGAGGGACGTAATATTCTGATGCCTTTTTTTTTTTTTCTTTTTTTTTTCCCCTTTGCCGTAAGAGAGAGGAATATGAAAGCTAGGATGTTTTGGGCTCACTTAAGCAGAAAATACCAGTCTTCATATTTCTCTTTTTCTCCCTTTTTGGGCTCATTTTTGCTATCACAAGAAATATATTCACTCACCTCTGAACTAAAACTGCATATCAAAAGAATAAGATGTTTAATAATAGCAAACAGGCAATAAGAGTTCAAGCTTCCTCCCTCCCACTGAGTGAGAAATTAATTCTGGGAAAGCCCCTCACAAATCCTTCCAAGTCATCTAAACTCCTCCAAGTCTGCAATGTTTGACTTAAAATTGCTGTACAAATGAGGGCTGTGCAGAGCCTGAGTTCTACACAGTGTTAGTGCATCCATTTATCTCACACCATTTTGCTGCAGCCCAGTAGTGCATGTCCGCTGAAGCAGGACTGGCAGTGATCCCAGCTGTCCCCAGTAGTGAAGGAGAGATACTGGTCTAACTGGAAACCCATGGAGGCACCCAGGGTGTTACCATGCCATAGAGATACTTACTTCATGGCATAGATCTTGATTTCTCTGGCTAATTGGTTGTATTCATGGACTCTCTTACACAATGCTGTGCCAAGGAACAGAAGGGTCCTGTGAATCATCTGACACTGTTCCGTCCTGGGATAAGTAAAAGTACTGTTTCTCACTTGACAGATGCAACAATCTCTACCACATTCACAATCCTCACATCCTCCCTCACGCTCTGTCTGAACTGTCCTGATGCAACTGAAAGCTATGTATGAAACAATCTATAATTTTATACCTTTTTATACAAAATGGTCTCTGATTTTTATCAAGAAGAATTAGACCCTAGGTACTTCAGAGGAAGTTTAAATTGTATCTTAGACAAAATTTCTTCACCAAAAGGGTTGTCAAGCATTGGAACAGACTGCCCAGAGAAGAGGTGGGCACACACCTTTACAGCATTGAGAAGACTACTTGGCAGGATCAGCCCAGTCACACTAGCCTGGGCTCAGCAGCAGCTTTTCTCATCAGGCCCATAACAGTGGCCACTCCAAATTCATTCAGCAACCACAAATCAAGGTGGAGGAGAGCACCAAGGGGATTCAGTAATTATCAGCTAAAGCCTCAAGCTCTCAGCAGGCACCACCTGCTGTAGCAAGCCCTGCCATGTTCAAAAAAAGCCCATTTTCCTCCCCCTCAGTTTTGATGCTCTTTATATACTCTAGTGGTCATCTCAGATACAGCAACTGGTGTCTGCAGGTTGTAAAGGGAGACCCCTGCCCTGCGAATAGATGCTGCTTTCTTTAAAAATCAGTTCTATGAAAGATTCCTCTGGACAAGAAGTTTTGGCTTTGGCTCAAGATACATGTGCCTGGACAAGGGATGTCAGCAGACAGAGGGTGCACCAAAATAGAAATAATGGAACCAGTGACAGGGCCTTCATCTAGCAGGCAGGACTGGTGCTGCCAGAGTGGCGGGCTCTTCCCCTGCAGCATGAGAACATGGCATGTCTCATGGGAAACTGCAGACCTGTAACCCTGACGTGCGAGTGCCCGGCCTTACGAATGGGTTGTGATGGGCTGACACAGCTTCACAGCTTCTCTCCTGACTGCTGCCCTTTCATACCTCATTATTCATGTTTATTCTGAGGTATATATTTCAGCTGGGTGGGAGAACATATTTCTTTCTTTAGAATTTTTTTCTTTCTAGTATACAGTGATTAGAGTTCCTGTTCCTCCTGTAGGCCAAATTCAAAGACTGATGTACATGATAGTGCAAGATGGAATTACTGTTTTCTTATCACCTATCTACAACCCCAGCAGATAAGCAAACCACTCTCATTATATAACTAGAGCAAAGCAAAGCATCGTTTCAATTACAAACCCTGTCTCTGACTGGCATTTTTTTTGCATACTTCTCTTTTATTTTTGATCTTTACTTTTCTGAGCTACTGCGGTGATGAATTGCACCAAGCTATGAACGATACCACTCTTGTCCTTAACTTCACAAATAATTCACGTCAAATTCAGAGGTAATACAAAGGAGTCAAAGTGGAAATAATAACAGAAGAGTCCAGAGCAACCCTCTCCCTCCCACATCATGAACCATAAGGAGCCTGAAGAAAGGTGTGATATATACAAATCTGAACTCCCTCTATCACCTTCCTTTACCAATATAAATCTTCCCAATGACAAAGCAAGACAGTGTTTTTTCATACAAAGGCTTTGCAATAGTTATACTGCTGCCATAAACACTATCAATTAAATTCTTCAGAATGGAATAATCATTTGGTTTGCTGCCTTCCTTCACATAAAGACGAAATATTGTGAAAATAAGGCATTATCATATAGGAAAAAATAGTAAGACAGCCCTCTCCTCATGACAAAGAACGTGGCTGTTGCATTGCTGATGTTGCACTGTTTGCCTTGTATTCACCCCAGAGACTTCCCAAATAGCCTACTAAGGCCTGCATCCTCAGAGTAGGCAGTTCCTAACTGTATAGGACAGCCATGATTAAGTCAATTTTCATTTTTGCAACTCTTTCTCATGCCACTCAGAAAAATCCCTGCTGCTTAAAGTCAGTTGAATACTGTCTTCTTTTCTGGGGGAGACTGCACAGGTTTGTGAGCAGTAATAGCATCTATAGCTATGCAGGTAAGAGAGGGTTAAACAAGCTTTATGTTTAGAGCACCTAAAAGGGTCAAGGGGTTATTTCCTTCATGTGTAACCGTTTGACCAGGTGCAACTGTGGAATTTTCCCTTCCTCAAAAGCCTCAAGGTATAGATTACTTCCCAGAGGTGCATAATTAATTTAATGGCCCAATCCTCTGTGGATATGGCAAAACTTTAAAATATTGAACACACAGTGGCTGGAGAGACTGCAGGGATTTGTTCGGTAAATACCACCATCAGTCCTAGCCTCACTTTTATATGTATCATAATTTAGGATTAGAGAGGAAATGGAAAAGGAAAAGTCTCTGTCTGAATCTTAGTTAAATGTGTGAGTTCAGCACTGATTTCCATGAATTATTTCTGCAGTACCCTTTTTAAAACAACTGCTTTTTCCTTTGGCACTTAAGTGATTCAATGCTCAAGAGTATATGATAAAAATGTACCAGCTTTAAGAGTCCTGGAGCTTTTCTTCAGAGTCCTATCAGAAGCAGCTCACATCTTTAAAGTATTCTGGGGAGACTTACTCTTCATGAATAACTGAGGAAAAACAAACAAACCATATAATAGATACTCCTTGGTTTTGTTACTTATTATCAATACACTAGACTTGAAAGGTTTTTTGACTTAGAGATATTTCTCTAATTTATTTCTATGTATGCAATGTTATACACACTTCACTGGAGTCAAAGGGAAAATTCCTCTTTTCTTCAAGAGGACCAGGTTGGTACATCAGAAATATGAATTTTGATTAAGAATTTCAAGTGGCAAGTGGAGCACACCTCCCCAGAGAGTCGATGACTCCACCATTTAAAGAATCCACCAGATACTGTAAGGCCTTATACACATTTTTGCAAGTACTACGGTCCTAGATCCTGAGTGGTACTGAGGTAATGTGGACAGTCAACATTTCTGAACCTCTACTGAAAACAAATAGAGTCAAAGCTCCAATTTAACATAACAGTTGCTGAATGAAAGACCTACACCCCACTTAGCCTGAAGTTCAACCAGTCCAAGTTAAGATGTCTAAAAATGAGGCATCCAGTAGAAACATATTTTCCCAAGTCACCTGTATCTGTGTGGTATCAGCTGATGGAGGCTAGCACAGCTCTACAAAGTTTCACTTGGCTTAACTTGCTTCTTAGCCCTGTCAGTCTCTCCCTACATCAACTGAACTTAAAGACAACTAGACTGAGTTGGAGCTTGACTGGTACCCTGACTGGTTAGAAAAAAGGTGTCTTTGTTCTACTACTTTTGAAAACATTGCCCCTTTTCCATCCTAGAATGTCATGAACATTTCAGAACTGATGGCATCATCAGAAGACATTGACTAAGTGGAAATGAGGGGGACTTAAGTTTTGGCATATATTGGTATTTTGCATTTTGGTTTTGTTTGCCTTTTATTAGCAGTGGTTTAATTCAACACCTGAGAAACTCTGGTTTAAGGTTGTTTTAAGAAGGTGTTTTAATGAAGGTCTTCATTAAAATTTTAACACCCTTGCTGCTTCAGGAGAGCCCTCACCATGCATGTAATTATTTTTCCATAGTAAAATGCTCTTTGCTGAAGGATAATTGATATGAGGCTTAAAATTCTAGCACCAAAATACAACAAAAAAAAAGTTAATAATTCCTCTAAGTATTTGTATGGGCCTCTGATTCCATCCTCTGGAGTGCCATCATGTTCTTCAGGGGTGGGCTAGTAAATTGTCTTCTTGGCTGCCTCACTGGCCAAGTTCACCCACACACATCTCATGTTCCAAGGAATCTGATCCCATAGGCCCATGTAATGCAAGCAGTTTCTTTCCTGCAAATATGAAGTGAGAACAGGATACCATTTTACTTCTGATGGTAGATCACAGGCACAGGCAATTTACTGGCCTCTGAACTGATGGGGAAGAGCCATCAGGCACTCAGTCTGCACAGGCAGAGAAGATTAATGAATATGTAAATGTGTGTCTGTAAACACAGACTAGACTGTGACTGAAAATGCTGAAAAAATGCAAAGATGTAAAATGACTGCTTACCAGTATCATCAGGTGAAACTGTCCATAATTGCAGAATTTTGCTTGCTGTTAAGAATTTCTCTCCTGATTAGTCCATTCCCTGAAACCACTTCTACCCACCAATTCACCAACCAATGTCTTCATTCTACTTGCAAATTAAATTAGTTGGGCTGAAGGAACCCCTCAGCCTTCTTCCTACTGATTCCCTGCCCTTGCTTGCTCAGGGGAAAGCTGGTGCAGAGCATAAAACATGCTCAAATTCTTACAGCTTCCCTCATCTTGTGCCATACAAGCTGCATTACAGTTCCCTCAGCTATTCACAAAAACACAGTCACTTTTTAGCCCAGAAAGCCCTACCAGACACACTTGCTTATACAACTAGGTTAAGCCCCAAAACTCCTTCCTCCTGCAGCAGAAACCTCCTACATGAGTTTGGTGGCATTAGGGATGCATGCTAGGCACCAGTATTTCCTTAGATGCCCTTGGCCTACCATGTCATAACAATGTTAGGCTTCTTCTCCTAAGAAAAAGATCTAAGGGGAGTTCAGTAGAATAACGTAGCAAACCTGCTCTTGGGGAAGAGGGAAGATGTTAAATAATACCCCTTTTAGCTAGGCTACAGCACAGTGAGTTCTATACTCTATATTTTCCAGTATCTGCCCAAATTAGGGCTAACTCTGTGATCTATCTGCCTTTGCTAATCACTACATCCTACAGAGAATCATAACAGCATGAATGGGCCAACAAAAATCCCAGTAGTGAGAGTTTGGTGGTCCCACGAAACCTGGTGCCTCCCAGGATCTCCTGTGGAGGATTTCAGGTTGGGGATGACAGATAACATTCTGGTGTGCAAACTCTGCCTACAACACTGAGATGATTCTGAGCTACATGTTAGTCTAGAAAAGGTGTTCAGCAGGCTGCCTTAACTTGGCCTTGGCTGCAGCACAGTTTTCTCCAGCTCCTGGCGTAGTCTGAGGCTGGGAAGGCACAAAGGTGGTATAAAGTCATTGCCCTGCAATTCTTCCCAGGTAGGGGTATCAGTTACTGTATCATCTGGAGACACATCACCTAACCTCACCTTGTCAGCCCAGACCACAACACAGGTCCCTAAAGACACATCTGTCTCTTTATGTGCAGTTTATTCAAAGCTGTGGGAGCAGGGGACAGTACATGGCCACACACTGCTCAGTATACCTGACCAATGTTTTCCTCTGAAGGATGGATCTGAACTTCAATAAAAGCAATCAAGAAGTGGAGGAAGCAGTAGATGTTAACTAGTAAAGCCATTCAATTTGTAATCCTTTAAGGGTGGCTTTGATGTAGCTTCAAGGTTGATATGTAGCAGTGTTCTATTGAGTTTGGAGTTGCTTAGCTTGACAAAGAGATCTAGGGAAGGTGAGGAGACACTGCAGTTATTAACAGGTACTGAAAGCCTGTGTTCAAATAGCAAGAAGGACAGACAAATTGACCAGAAGAACAGACAAGTAGGGTTAGAGAAAGGAAACTAACAAAAACGAGCATGGATATCAGGAAGAATTTTGCTGATATTACTCAGAGGAATAATCCCCTCCCTGCTTCAAGTACATAAAACTAGACTGGATAAAATACTAAAAAAAAAAAATTGTATACAGTAAAAAAGGCAATCTCAATTCAGCTTCCAAGGGTGCACTGAGAGATCCCAGGAAGACTTTGCTACCTATTATCTCCTGGTTTCCCTCAATTTTCAGGTCCTCCTGGGAGGGCTAATTCAAGTTTATGTGAAGGCGAATCAAATAACATTGGTCTACTACTGTGTATTTTACCATAAATTTCATTCAGAATAAAATGAAAAGATTTCTAGAGATTTGTTAAATGAACAAAACCAAGTGGGACTTCCTGCCTAGGTCTCTTTGTGTTGAGATTATCCACAGGCTCTGTCTTGACAGAGATTCCCCAGATTATTATCATTGTTGTTTCCTGTAATAAAAAAATTCCTCAAATGTTAGTTTGAATGAATGCTGAATCTGTGCTTCTCCAGCCAAGGAGCCCTTCCCCAAAATCACTGGAGGGTGTTTGCCACTGTTTTATGTTAGTCTGTCACTGATAGATTGACTGAATGCCCAACTGTGTCCGCCTGCCAAAGATCAATGGCTTCCTCCAGAAAGAAACAGCCTGGGGAGGAAGAAGCTGGACCAAACAGCTTCCTGGTCTCCCATGCAGTTTATGGGTCTGATAATCTTGCTTATCTCAGGGTAACACCAGGGTTCATCCCCATCCATAGGGAGTAGAGATATGCAAGATAGGTTGCTATCAGTGCAGAGGCGAGTGATAGATATATCTATGTGATTTCTATACTTTTTTAGGTTTCCTCAACATTTTATTATCAGAAGAACATAAGGCAAAATAAGATAAGAAAAACAATAGTGTGGCAGAGTTCCTTATGCAACAAGGGATGGGTGAACCACACAAAATTTAGATATTATTTGGTATGGATCAATAACTGAAATACATTGAAGTTCACATGCGTGCCACCCTATATATAAAAAACAAACAAACAAAAAACTAGAAAATAGATACTGATGACTTGTAGAGAGTTGCAAGAAAAGCTGGTAAGATTGTCAGGAGTATAGAGAACATGAAACATGAGAAGAGATTGAAGGAACTAAGTTTTTCTAGCCCAGGGAAGAGAAGGCTAGATAAGGGAGGAACTGATTGTACCTCCTACTTCCTGAAAGGTCTTGTAGGAAAGGTAGAACCAGACTCTTTTCAGAGGCACACATGAAAGGACAGGACACAACTGAGATGGGTTGCAACAAGGATAATTCCAAATGGATGTATGCAAGACATCCTTCATTGGGAGAGGAACTGGAATAGGATGACAAGAGAAGACATGGAGAATATCTGTCCCTAGAGATTTACAGAACTTTCTTGGATGAGACCTTGAGCAACCTAATCTCAGGTTGAAGTTGGGATTTCTTTGAGCAGACAGACTAGATTAGCTCCTGAAGTGCCTTCTGATCTAAATTATTCTGTGGTTTTGCAAATGCACTTATAGAGCTTGACCCTTCTCAATCAGGCTGAAAAAGCCATTGATAGACATCGTATTTTGCTAGCATGGCTTCTGGCTCTAACTGGAAAAACAGTTTGATTTGGATTCTAGAAACTGATGAGTTTAGCATTTGCACTGATTTGCCAATAGCTGTGTCCAACGCATAATATGAGGTTAAACAGATTTATTGTAGCATTTTAATCTTTGAGTTCAGAACACCTGAAGCAGCAACAAATTATGATCCAAGCTCTCTGACAGAAACCTTGTAGCAGCTCAGAAAACATTCAAATCCACTTCCAGATTAATGTTGAGAGTGGACCTTGTTTCTTGTTAGGAATTAATTTTAAACAGGAGCAGTAGCCTTTTGTTTGGCCTTTACTGCCATGCTACTGGTTTTAATTCAATGCTCTTCCATTGATTCCAGTGAGTTTACTACTGATAAACCAGAGGATAAATGGGAGAAGCATTTACAGAGCTTTGCAAGAGCAACATAGAGAGTTGTAGCTGCTTCTTTATGTTGCTTCACCCTCCCGATTCATCCCCCTGAGCTAACAGACTTATCCCACTGTGGGCAGCTGTATTACTCCCTTCTTCCTCCAAAAAGAGGCAGGAGATGCAAAGGAAGAAACAGTAGGAGAGAGCTTCACTTACTTTGGGACCCATTCCCAGCTCAAAGCCTGTCCTATATATCCATCTGTGGCTAATTATGAAGTCACAGAAGATAGAAGAAAAAATAACCATGAAATGTTTGTCTTCCAGGACAATGGGGAAGATTGTTCCTATCAATCCTCCCTCACCTTCCCCTAACCCTTTCTATGTCCACCAACTTGTCCACTGCGTTATTCAGGCAAATACTTTATACTCTCACTTGTGAGCCTAACACATGCCACAGGAAGGGAAGTTAACTCAGACACAAGAATAGAAACACTCCAGGACAGAAAGGAGAAACTCATTTTAGCACAGTAGTTGTTGTTAACTAAAACTGAACATCAAATCATATTTCTATAGATCAAGGGCCAGATTCAATTTCTTAGAGATAGTAGTGTGGAAAACTGCCTTTTTTTTTTTTTTTTTGCCTCCCTTCCAGAAACTGCCTTGTTTTAGCTGGAGATAAAATCTTACTCTTCTAAATTGTGCCAGGCACCAGAAAAAGGTTAGACTGACCTGTCTGAGAGACAACTCCCCTTCCCATCATGCAAATAACTCCTAGTCTGCACAGAATACTACTCTTGTGCTGCTGGAGCTTTCAAGGTTAAAAAGATGATCACCTAAAAGCAGGAGGTCATATAATTTGCTGAGTATACCTGCTGGAATGAGTTTGGGGCATTATCTCTATCATGTTTGCACATGACCTCTGCAGAGCTGTATGTCTGAATGGCACCGCCAGGCGGGGAGCCAGGAGTTCAGGCAGCACAATTCAGGCTGACTGAATTCAATGGAGTGATGTTGGATGACACCAGATGAGGATACAGTGGCCTCACAATATTTGACATGTGTCCTTCTATAAAGGGAAAGGACTTCTTGGCAGATATCCTACCTTCAATATTTAAAATTTGAAAATAGCCTTTATTGCTTTTTAATTGAGATGAAGGAGGGAGTATGTTTTCTTTGGATCTTACTTCAAAGCAGATGATCAGTGTTGCTGAAAATAAAGAGCCTTGTTTAGGCCTCTTCTGATCTGACCCGCTAAGCAAAATAAACTCGGATGGGAGCATCCCCCTCCATTCATGCTCTCAATGCATATCATTTCCCCTGTAGGTTTATTTGAAAGTAAGAAATGCCAGGCTTCAGTTTGCAGTGAGCAATGGCCTGTTCTAAGGAGATTCAGGTATCAGCACCTTTCACCAACCAGTCCTGTTGGCTCCATTCAGTCAAAACAGAAATACATTAGTCAAGAGTCCTTGTCTTTGAGCTCTTTCTTTTTACATCTTAATGCATTACAAGAAACCACCTTGAAAGACCATTCATTAAATATAGGGCATAATATACAAAAGCTCTCATATGAATTCCCTTCCCTACTTCAACCCAATGTTTCTTCTCCTTCCTTTCAAGACAGGAGAAAAAAAGAAAGAAGAAAAGAAATTAACTGTTGGGGAGCTAAAATTAATATGTTTTCCTAGCCTTCATGCCTGCATCAACTTTATTTAATGCAAGTAGATTGAAGGTGAGAGTAATATTGCACTGTAACACGAGCTCTCAATTTTGTTGTTCCTTAGTTGTTTTCTTTTATTAGAAATACAGCATTCAAGCTGAGAAGACCACTTTCTGATCTCTTCTCTGCCCCTAAATATGAAAATCTGTATCCTCCAGGGTATGTTGTGCCTCCTCCAAATTAAAACTCAGGATCAAGTGACTGACAGTGTCTCAAAGGCACTAAACAGTCTAGACACCAAACAAGAGCAGGAGCTCATCCAGTGACCAGAATGTTTACTGTTCTTCTGAAGAGCCATTTAACTGCCCGCTGAGTGGAATTGGTTCCCTATAGTGAACACTTTCAATGACAGAACAACCTGCTTCAAGAGTCATCTGGATTCACCAAGTAAAGATGGGGGGGACTTAGGGATAAATTTCAACCTGATAGTCTACTATAGGATTGTAATAACTAGGCCCCAGATTCAGCCAGAAATGACCAGAAAATGTATGCAAGTTAGCAGTTTCATAGCAAGGAAAATAAATGCTCAACAGACCTCTGTTGCCTCCTGTTGCAGTGCAGCTGAGCTCTCTGGATAGGTTTCTGCATCAATAAGTACTTCACTTTAGCAGACATCAAGGACCATGTGTATCAGAGAGTGCTAATTAACTACCCAGTCTAAGAGGGTATGTTGTTAAATTACAATAAAGGGTCTAGGAATGCACTGTGACCATTTAGAAAGTGTTACTGATGCAGTTTTTTAAATGCTAACATTTCAAAACCTGAAAATATTTGGCTGGAACCCATAACAGATCTGTCACAGAGGTCCTGTGGGACCTTCTGGGAGCTGTATTTCATGTGCTTCACACTCCCATTGTCCCATGGGCATGATCCTAGACTAGCCTAGATCTCCTGGGATGCATGGTGTTCTCTCTTCCTTTCTTAGGCCTTGAGGTTGAAGATGACATATCTGGAGTTCAGCAAGGCTTATGACACTGTCCCAGGTGACAGAAACAGTGAGAAAAACACACTAAATGAAGCTTTTCAAGGCTTGATGCCAAAATTACAAAAAAAAAATAAAATCAGTTATAAATTGCTTAGACTTACTAGAAAGATATATGGAATGGGATTACTCAAGGGCCTATTCTGGCTCTGGCACTACTTTTTGTTTCTGTTAATGATTTTGGCAATAGAATAGGGATTACCCTCTTAAAGCCTAAACACGATACCAAAGAGATTGAATGGATGGAATAAAAACTGGATGATTTTTTTAAGTTAACCAAACAGCCAAACACCAAAACTTGACCAATTTAAATGATTATTAGAAAGGAAATTTGTAGCTTGCCTGGTCACAAGTCTGTATCGACAAAGGTCAAATACTGTACTTAGGCACAAATAACCAACTGAACAAAAGTCAAGAGATGGTGAATAACCAAGAAAACAACAGGTCTGCTGCAAGTGTTCTGGGGACTGCAGTAGATAAAAATCTGAAAGTCAGCCAACACTCCCACCCTGATGTGAAAAAGAACAAAACAGAAATGTGTCATGAAAGACTTTGAAAAAAAAAAAAAAATCTTCCAGTCTGTTCAGTAGTGTCAAGTTCTTCTCCAGAATATGGACTGCAGTGTCAGGCACTGAACTAAAGATACAGATAATTTTGGGAGATTTATCTAAAAACAGTGATAGCAATCAGAAGACTTAAAACCAAACAGCTCAAAAACTCCCACCACTTCCATGACGAAAAGGATTTTAAAACTAGTACTTACTCTTTGGAAGGAAAGCCTGAAGGCCACAAATCTTCAAAATAATATGAGGGAAATAAGAAAACAAAAATCTCTAATAGCCACAATTAAAGAAATAATGGCATATATAGCCTAAGCATATTTGAAGCTTTTATTGTTGCAGATTTTTAGAAAGAGATAGAAACACATAAGGAAGAGGATGAGTGAATTTTATCTTGCCATAGGCAGTGGCTTGGGCTATATGACTCATTAGATGAAGATTTCTTCTCCTGTTACTTCTACCAACTTATGATGCCATGTGTGCTGAGCACAGCACCTAGACCACAGAGTTGCATAGGGACATGAAGCCAGTAACTCTCATGAGACGCTAGGAGAGCATTTCAAATTGGAGTATGTCTCTAGCCAGGATGTTATGGCTAAAATACTTCAGTTTTCAAGCATTCTATATTTTGACAAATATAATCGGAAATTCCTGCAAGAAGCAGACCATTTTTCTCCCTCTGTAAAGTTTGCTTCTACTTAAGTCCCAAATTCCACATGGAAAAGCCAAATCAGTAAAAATATTCAAGGTGTCTAACTCACAGTGAAACTTCTTGTGATGCAGGAACTAAGTGTGGTTGAGGAGTTAAGCCTGACGTCTTCTGTCTACAGGAAAGAGACAGCTAAGGTACCTGTACAGTTACCTTCACCCCACCTCCCAAGGAGTAAATAAATCTAAGCCCCAGCACACCCCACTTCTACTTAACTTTGTGTAAAACCTCTTATTTTCTTCTTTGCCACCTTCCCAAAACACACTCTCCATAACTAACTCTCCTTTGCAACAGGACTGACCCCACCACACCTGTAGTTAGAGCTCCTAAAGTGATAATGAACCTGAGTTATAGCTGGGGTGGGCTGAAACTACAGGCATGTGTTGCTTAAACCATTACACGAGGTGTTACTCTAATTATTGATGGAGCCCACAAGGGGTGAACGACAGCTCTCAGCCTAGTGCAAAACGGCAGCCGCTTGATTCAGAGATTAAATTAGTGATTGGGTGCCGAACAGAAGGGAAATGGGCTGGTGTGGGAGGGAGGACAACATGCTGGTGGGAAAGGAGGCTGTGCTTTTCCTGTCTGATCCTAGCACCTTGGCCTTGGCCCTGCAGGCCCCAGAAAGTTTCTCTTTATCCCCTCCAGGCTAGAAGAGGCTTTTATTTTTAGAAAAAAAATCAGTGCCATGTGCAACTATCTTCGGCAAAGGTAAACAAACAAATAAACAAAACTCACAAAAACACAATCCAAAACACAAAGACCCCCAACAAACTTATGAGGTTTATAGGCAGTTCAAATGCTGGGTTATTCCTTCACTAATGGGGTTTGTCTGGTGTTACTGAGATCCAAGCCTGGGCCCCTGGTTACAGCGAACACAATGGAATTTGAAGCCTAATTAACCAAAGAAATCCCACCACCTGCCTTTAACCAGCCCACATGTTTCCAATTGGGCTAACAGCCACAAATGGATAAAATTGTGCTAAACAACTCTGTTTGAGCACATGACAGAAAAAAAGCCTCCTGTGTCATGAGTCAGATCCAGATGCTCAAGGGACCGCAAGAATCAAAACAAGACCATGTTCAGGGACATGGGTGAGGGGAAAAGGGAAGGGTAATTTTGCTAAGAGAAGACCTTAATATTCAGCAACCCAGTTAGCTGTAAATGGCAGCTTGTTACCAGGTTTGTGGTATGATGCTGGTGACTATCCCAGCCTGAAGGAATAAGGCAAACAGGCTTCTCTACCACCCCTTATCTCTAACATCCATAGCTAGGACTCTCATACAACCTACACTCCGAAGCAGTGCATCTGTCTTCTTCCCTCTCCACATAGCTGGGCATTTCAAAGGAAAATATACAGCAAATGTCCAGTAAGTAACAGAGCCAAGTCAGGAACATTAAGCTTTTCAAAAGGAAAAGGTGTCTCTCACTTTTGGGAAAGATTAAAAATCCACCAGCCATCTGCTTTTATCTGATGGTTGTGTATGCACAATAGCACTGTATGTTGACTGCCTGAGTCTAGCTCTTCAGACAGACTTGGTGACAGATTGTAACAGGCCAGCTGATACCTACTGTGACCCTGAATCAAAGGATTCACAGAACTGCTGCTGGGCTGGAGCTGCTCCACTTCCGTAGTTGAAATGCAAATGTAAGTAGCTAATCACAACATCTTTTCATCCTGGAACAGAATCTTTTAAACCTTCTCTGATAGTTACTAGCAAGCTACTGCTGCTAATTACTTAGGAATAGTAGCATCCTCTGAAACTCATTAAAAAAAAAAAAAAGGCAAGGTGAATTCATTAGGTCCTGTTGTGTAAAAAGTGCTCTCCAGATGGATTATTTGCACCCAGCCTTTAGGTGCCTCCAGGAACCTGCTGTCTTCTGAAGACAGGAGAATCAGTGATGCCCAAGAGAAACAGTGATGCTTAGTGACACTCGCCCAACTCATGGCACACAGATCACATCAGAATTGCTTCCAGTGAAATGCCCTAGAAGTCACTGATGAACCACAGACTTATCAGCTAGCACTGGTTCTCTGCTTTCTACCAGTAACACCAATGGTTGTCAGCCACAACCTGAGCCCCTGTGTTTAGGGCCTCTCCAAATGCTAAGCAGCCACTTCCATTTGAGACTCAGCAGGGCCAGTTCTAGAGCTCGCAAACACCCTGCACAGATGACGAGGAGGACAGGGATGCTTCACTGGGTGGGTGAAGAGTGCAAATTCAAAAGCCTTCAGAAGGCATGTGTTCAGTCCAAGAAGAGACTGGGTAGCTCTGGTATGAGATATATATGGTATCTGCATGTCTGGTGGCATGGAACTGGCTAAAGTCTTTATATGTTACTATCAGTCAGAGTCATTCTTATGGGAGCTCAGCACTGCCAAGGGGGGCAGAGGTGAGCCCTCTGCACACACCGTTTGCCTGGGACAGCTGTTTGGTATCAATGTTGTCAGGTGGCTGCTGAGGACCTCTCGGGTTGTAAAGAGTCTCAGCATTACTGCTCTACAGAAAGAAATGCAATAGGCATCTGGGATTAGAGAGAAATAGAACAGGTTAAGGGTCTCTGCTGCATAGGCCTCCTTAGTTGAGCACTACTGGCTTGATCAAAGATGTCTCAGCTAAGGACCTTCTCCTCCCAAAAGCACAGTCTGGAAGGGTAATGCCAGTCATGTGCTGAAGTTGCATATTAGAGAGAAGTGCCCTGTGGCACCAGCAACAGTTCCACCTCATTCATTCCATGATAATTTGAATTACCACTGGAACTTTTACAGCTCTAATTTCTATTTAAAAAAAATAAACTTTGCTAGCTTAAAGACTGCTGTAAGTCTACTGAATTTAAACCTTGCAATGCATATTTCCTACAAAATCTATAGCCAAAAATCAATTTAAAAGAAGCTGCAGCTTCTGATACACAGCCACATATCTCTAGAAAGATGGAGTTAGATTACTGTGGAGATACACACTTCACCCTGCCTCAAACCTTGTGAATGCACAGTGGGGAGGCAGCCAACCCACTGAACAAACATAGTCCTAAGCCAAGTACAGGGGGACTGAGGGATGAAGGGGCGGGTTTTGCCTGGCCAAGTCCTTGAAAGTAACACTAGCTACGTGATCTGCCAAATCTGCCAGGGGCAAGCTTGGGATGCAGCCCAGCTTTCCAATAACCTCAATGCACTGTGCCAAGGAATCTCAAGCATAGTGTGCTGGTAATCAAGTGTGGGTTTGCCAGCTGTTCAGTTCCTGCTCTCAGCTCAAACCGTTGACAGGAATCCCGAGACTGCACCTACCAAGCCTGCTTCTAAGAGGGATTATCAATACCAGCTTCCTCCCCACAAAGGCTCTCTGTGCCAGCAGGCGAGTCCAAGGAGAGAGGGGCTCCCGAGCCTTGTTTCCTGCTGAAAAAGGGAACTGTGCTGCATGGAAGCCATAAAGTAGAAAAACTAGTGATGCATCCACCTTTAAAGTGCTGAACTACCTAAAGGTGGTCAGTGTGCTGGTTATTATAGCCTGCTTCGGAATATAGGGGAGTGGATTTTCCAAAAGAGAAAGGAGTTTCAAACAGGAAAAACAGGACTGCTCTTGTGAAGTTTTCCTGGGAGAAGTTAAGCTTTTTCCCTTAGCACATTAGTAGCTCTCCTTATAAAGATCAAAGCAAGTTGTAAGGCTGTGTCCTCAAATCTATCCTTCCTCCTTGCTGCTGTTGATCATTATTCATGCCAGTCTAGAGCCAATGATGCCTGCCCTTGGAGGTATCACTGGCTGACAGGAGTGCCTGGGAGCTCAGGCAGATGGGTGACAGCAAAGAGGGCAAAGAGCTGACAGAACAGGACTGGGGTGAACTTGTGCATGAAGACCTGGAGCAGTTCTAGGTTCCCATACTCCCTTGGAGATTTTGTTACTTAGTCATAGATGCAGATGGGAATATACCTCCTTGCTAGGAGGAGGAAGCTGGCTTGAAAATAAAGGTTTCCTGGAAAGAAGGGAGTGATGAGATATCTCTGAGAAAGCCAAGACAAGAAGTCTAGGATGTAGAGAAGCAGAGTTGCATGAATGAGGACTTGGAATAGGATGCTTGAGAAAAGAGTAAGTTGTAGAAACATAGAGGAAAGAACAGGCATGAAGAAAGGGACAGAACAAGGAGAGAGGTCAGAGAAAAGACATGAGGAATGTGGAAGGAGGAATTGAGTATGGGAAGATACATTGGTATCAACCTGGCAGGCACACTGGGCTTGTGAAGACAATGTGGAGGAGCACACGTGGACTGCAGAAGCCCTACTGGTAATATGACAACTATGCCTTAATGCCTAAATGCAGAAGCCTCTCAAAAAAACCCAATTACAGACACACGCACATATCTGGGTCACGCTATTGACCAGTAGGAACAAACATGTTGATGAGTCACAAATAAAGGTGGATCCTTTGCTAGATTATTTTTAATATAATAAGTAATATCTGTTCCTGAGTGAGATAAGCTACTGTGAAATGCCAAGGGTCTCCTAGCTGAGCATATAGCACCATCTCTGGGGGCACAGAGTGGACTCTTTCAGAATTTATCAGTCTTTCAGTTACTAGCTGCTGGAGTCCACTTAAGAAAAACCCACCACCACAACAAAAAAAAAAAAAAAAAAACACAAAACCAAACAGAAACAAGCAAATAACACCCAAGGGAAACCTCAGTGAGATTGTTTTGTTTTAAAAAGTGACAGGCTAACTGGATAACCTTCCTTTACATCAAGAAAAAAAGTATGCATTTCAAACCTTTCAGCATCAATTGAAATCTACGCATTCTTCAGTGCACATAGGGGGAGACCATAAGCAAAATATCAACTCTTGCTGGTTTGAAAGTTGCAGAGATGGAAGTGTTACCCCAAAGTACTCAATCTAAACAGACCTGGCTTTTGCTTCACATACAAATTATGTTCAAGCACAAGTTCAAGCCTGGCTGAAAGGAGAAACAAACAAAACTCTGAAATAGAGAAAGGGCTGGCTTTGAAAAAACTTAGACTTGAATTTTCAAAGTTCCAATGCACCATGGCTCGAATGCACCATCCCATTAATTTGAATAACTACCTAAATTCCCTAGCAAACTTTGAATAACTTCACAGTTAAAGTCTTTTTATATTTGGATATTTCCTTTACTTGACCCTGGCATTGAAAAGAGAAGTAAAAAGTGTTCTGTGCTTTCTACTCAGCCAGAGCTCTGCAGGCTTCACTGCCTGTTTGTAGCAGCCATCATCATTGCTGCCTTCTCTCCCACACACTCATCTCAAGCTCCCTTGAATGCTATTTGTTTCCCTTGCTGCTGACAGAGATTGTACAGATCACTTGGGAGAGAACGGTAAATCATAACCATTATGACAAGCTGCTTCTGACAGCAGGTCCCTCTTGTCCCGTTTCTGGAACCTTTTGGACTTTGTTTTATGTGTTTTTGTGGTCTGAAATATTCTATAAATCTCTTTGAACCTTTCAGAGCCTTTCTTCGTATCTCACTCACACAGTTCTGCAATTACCTGTTGGACTGGGAAGGTCCAGAGCTGACAACTCATTTTTAGCCTGGATACACTGACTGTATCATCTCACTAGCCAGTTGCTCATTAATTTTCCATATTAAATTTTTATGAAGAAAAAAATTGAGCCGCTATAGAAAATGCATAACGAGCAGACACATAAAACCTTGAGCTCAACACCTTTCTATCTGCAAAAACATCCTTACAATTCCAGTTATTTTTAAAAAGTTCTTCCTGAAAGAAATGTAAACACATTAAAACATGAGAGCTCCGTGAGGGAAGGTGATTTACCTTGCAGAGGGCAGGGACTGAGACTTTCAGCATTTTCACTGTAATTCTGTCCCATTGTGCCCTACTTTTTATCTCCACAACACAGAAATAATAGCAGGGCATGTTTGGCTTGATAAAAACATCTTTTTGACAGTTCTGTTTTATCATGAAGGACAAAAAAAAAAAAAAAAACACAAAAAAACCCCCCAAAACAAAACCACAACTTACTTTGAAAAGTGAAAATGAGAGGTTGCAAACTAAAGAGTGGTTGCTTTAAGCAGTTCTCTAAGTAACATTAGAGATTCAAAAAATACTGTCTCTGCACCCACAGGTGTTATGCACATCAGGGTTTCATGCTAACTCCTATAAGTCACCACAAGCCCTTGGTTCTACATTTTGCATCAATATAAGCCCATCCCATAACCTTATTAGCATGCAAATAAAATGTACACTCAAATCAAAAGCAGCTGAAACTACTGAATTACTGCAAAGTCAGAATCCTACCAGGCAGTAGGAAGCTCAGCAGTGTGCGAGCAGGAAGAGGGATGAATAGCAAGGAAACAAGATGGCAAGAGGGAATACTCATACAACTGTCCCACACTGAAGACAATACAGCTTGTGTTCAGCTGAGACTTTTGGGAAAGTCTAGGACACTCCAAATAAGTGCTAATAAGAAAGTGTTCTATTAGTTTAGACTGCTCTTTTAACTAGCTGTAAAATGAGAAAATAGAAAGCTAAAGATGAATCAGTGCCACCCAAATAGCAAAATCATACTTGACACCTGCTCTGGTTTGGGCTGAGATCCTAGTAGCTGATAGAGCACTGTGGTTTGGATTTAGTACAAGGAGAGTGTTGATAACACACTGATGCTGTAGTTGCATGCACCAGGTCAAGGACTTTCGGTTCCCTGTTCTCTGTGAGTGACAAGGTGCACAAGAAGTAAGGAGAAACCATGGCTGGAACAGCTGACCTAAACTGGCCAAAGCAATATTCCACACCATGGAACATCACGCCCAATACATAAACTGGGGGAAGTTGGTCAGGAGAGGCTGATCGCTGCAGGGATGGACAGGGAATCAGTCAGCCGGTGATGAGCAATCCTGTTGTGCATCACTTATCTTTCCTGGTATTTATTCATCTCTCTATCTCCCTTTTCATTGCAATTATTATTAAATTTTACTCTACTTCAATTATTAAACAGTTCTTATCTCAACCCAGAGGTTTTTCTTTTTCTGATTCTTCTCCCCATCCCCTTGGGGGACGGAGGGGGAAGAGTGAGCAAGCAGCTGTGTGGAACTGAGTTGTCGGCTAGGATTAAACCACAATACCCCAAAAACAAAAGCTACCCTAAGGAGCATTTGAGAAATATTGTTATGAATACTTGCATATACATTTCAGAACCATGATTCTAAGTTAATTTCATTACACTATTTACTTTTTAACAATCTTTGAAATAGATGTAACATATGGTTTACATATGGTTTATTCACATCTTTGAAAGACATATGTAATGTCAGTCATTTGAAAAAGTCTTATCCGATTCCATAATAGTGAGCAGTACATTAGTAACATATGCTTTGTAAGTTTTTTCTTCTGTATTAATGACATAAGGAAATGCATGAACATAAAAGTTTTAAGAAAGGGAATGAAAATCTCATGAGCTTAAAAATCCAAGGTAATTATAAACCAGTAACTCTGAAGAGTGACAAAGGACTTCTTAGTCTTAAGAACCAAAAGTGACAGGATGCAAAGTTTATTCAGTTGAAAACAGCAAAACTTTGGAGACTAGGAAAAACTTTTCGTTCCTGAATAAATATAGGTACCAATTCACAGTGGCTTCTGTGTCCTTCCTTATAAAGGGTTTAATTTTTAGATAATTTTAAAATAATCTCCTAATTAAAGCTTTAAACCTCCATGAAAATGGTACTCCTCATTTCAATTAAGACTGATGCACTCCGAGGCTTTCCTGGAAATTAGCTGCTTTTCTAGCCAGATACTTTATCAGAGTATGCACTGCCCAGACTGTGCAGACATCTAATATACTGGCAGGTCAAACACTTCCATGGAAGAGCAGTAACTCCTAAAGGCCTTACAGCCAGCAGACTTCTACAAGTGTGTGAATCAACTCAGTAGCAACTCCACTGCACACATGTGCAACTCTTGAACAAAAGAGCTTAAATCCCTGAATTCTGTTTAAATTAACAAACAATATGTATATTCATAATTCTCCGATACTCTTCAAAAAATCACCTGTGAAAGTAGACCAAAAAACCCCCCAATCCATAGTTCTATAGCCCAGCAAGTTTTCAGATGCAATATTTTCTAAAACAGAGCCTACTTTTTCCCTATGCAATAAATAATCCAAAGTTGTCATCCCTTCATCTGAGATCTGCTTATCTCCATTTTAAATACATCAAAAAATCACTATGGAAAGTGAATTAAAGCAGCCACTTAACCTAAGGCTTGCAGGGTTATAGATAAAATAGCACTTGCTTTCATAGATTGACTTTTTTGAAACTTCCTAAGGTATAAGAGCATTGTAGTTAGCCTAGGAATGGCACTGGAGAAGCTTGAGTTCTCTGAGAAGTGAACTTCCAAACAGTTGTTTGTGAGGAGAATTGAACCCATGGTTAATTATCACTTGGGCAGACACCACCCACATTTTGGCCATTGGAACAGTTCAAGGAACAGCATACACTTCTGGAGGAGGACCCTGAAGGATGGGGCAGACACCACCAAGTAGAAGTAACCAACTTTGGGATGTTAAACCAAAGCTTGGTACACATTTTCCAAAATGTGGGGGTCTGCACTCTTCTGGAGAGGCCCATCTCCCCTGATAGGATGATATCCTTCTCTTAAAGCAATGCCAAGTCTCAGCTCTGCTTGTCAGCGCTCTAGTGGCAGGTGGGACAGGGAGGTTTAAGCGCTGCTCCACTGTAGCAATCCCTCTTAACAGAATGTATTCTAGATACTATACTGAAGTGAAAACCACTGGGAAAGCTCCCTGTTCACAGGACTGTGGTGTGAAGCATTTGCTGCTAATTACTGTTTCTTGAATGGAACAATGCTGGCTGAAAATCCCCTGAACTTGAGGTCAGGGAGTCACAGCTTTTTTTGCCAGAGGAGTCATGTAGAGGAAGAAATGTGCCCAGACAGCACAGCTCACATACTCTCCAGGGGTGGCCCGAGGCTACATCACCTGAATAAAAGGGAGGCATGGCTGGCATAAATCCTTGTGACCATAAGCACCTACTCTGGTTTTATAAGCTATGCCTTCTAAAAGATAGACCTGCAGATGTTCAAGTCTTAGCCACAGTGAAGTCCACAGTGATCACAGAGAAAGCAGTAACGAGATCACTTGCTAGTCTCACAGGTCTTCACACTCTGGTTTGTGAAAAGGAGTAGAAGTTCTTTCCATGGCCATGATGCCAAGTACTGACAGCAGCTGCAGTCAGGCTAGGGTCATTTATTTGTCCCAGTGTTGGATTGCCAACACCAGCCTCTCCCTGCAGTTCTACTCCAGTACTAGTTTTTTGTTTTGCACCATATCCACAGCTGTAAACCAGGGGGATTCAGGTCCTGCATTTCTCAGGCTCCAGGACCCACCAACCCAGGGATACTTCAGCATTTAATGAGCTGCCTTCCCCTTTGACAGACATGACAGTTTTGACTAGAGCAAATATATTCTACATATGCTTTTGATTAGGATCCGCCCCATTGTCCCAGTATATTCCCTGCATTGTTTTATGTCTTGTTACACAGGGTCAGCTTCTAGATCTATGTGTAACATGACATAATTGTCAGTGACAGGGTGCAAAGCCCTAGGCCAACACAGAAAGGAAGGCCCATGCTGCTCAGATCGGATGTCCACAGACAGCTGCTCGCTTGTCACCGAGGTGACATGCGAATAACATGTCAAATTTCTGCCTTTTGCAGAGTTTTGACTTTACCTTGATAAAATGTTCTTTCTTTAGTAGCCAGCACAGGCAGCAAGCGAGGATGGCCACAAGGCACTTCCAAGAGAAGTGTCACTGTCACCCCGATGGTCAAAGCCAGCTAGCGTGTAGAGGACCATAGGAGACCTGAAGGTGCTCTGGGATGTGGCAGTCATTAACAAATTTTCTGGTACCTAAAAGCCACAATGGGTGAGCTGTTAAGAATCAGTTCCAGCACTGATGGTTATTCTGAGAGGCTGCAGGAATTCTTGTTTCTTGCAGATACTTGTAGAGTTAGAGCTTGAACACTCCTTGTTGGAGAAGGAAGCAGCCACAGAGTTCTCAGCCTCCAGATAAGGCTGGAATCCCTCTCCCACTGAAACCATGGGCAGTTCAGTGTCTAAAAGTCTCTGGAGATGATTGGGTGCAACCTTTTCTGCCATGCACTGAGTACCCTCCAGCTGCTTTGGCAGCAGTGTCTGAGCATGCTTTAGTAGGCCAGCTTTTCTTTCCAGATGGCTATTGAGAGAGGCTGAACCATAGACAAGCTTCAAACTTTATTTAAGCTTTCATGGGCTGAGTTCATCCTAAGCAAGGGGCATTGTGGAAGTGCTCCCTAACTGCAGACACGTGTGTTAGTCATAAGTGATCAAGGACAGCCTTGGTATCCCCTTAGGCTGCACCAGCTATATGTTGCCTAAGGAAACTGCATTACACAACCTGTAGCATACATGCATTTGCCTTCTCAATTTCTATCTTACGGATGGGAAGTCTGAGGCACCAAACAATTCTGGGACTTGTAGGTCCTCCAGGGAGCAGAGAAATGTACCTGACTTTACAGACTCCCACCCTGTACACTGCCAGTGCTTCCCCCACCAACTGCACACACCAAAGCCAGACACCACAGGTGACCTGGAGAAGTGGAATTGATAAAAATGAACTTGTTCCAGAGCAGGAAGGGGCCAAGGTCAGTCTGCAGGGTGAGTTCAAGAGAGTTATCAGAGGGTGGATAACACAAGGGACTGAAGCAGGTGATCTGTCTCCAACTGGGCCACTCTTCAAGAAGGAAGATCTCTGCAGCAGGGAAGATTTTCTCTCTTTTTAATGTGCTGTGGTGTTCAGCTGCCCCTGAATTTTGCAGGTGCACTCAGCTGAGACTCATCCCAGAGCCTCACATTCAGAGCACATAAAAGCTATGCCTCCCCCTGTGCCTATGTGTCACAACAGTGTCAGCCCATGTCACCGATCAGAAGTGAACTACAGCGAGGCTATTGCACAGTCCCCCAGCATGGTGCTGGCCTGCCAGCCACTGAAAGCAGCTTTTAAAACATGACTGAATGAGGTACTACAGGAAAGCAAAGATTCAATACAGGCTTCATAGCTTAGTATTTGCAATATTTTGCCTGCAAAATAAGGTCCTTGAAAGAGTGCATTTGACTTGCTCAAACACAGCAATTTCTCTAAACTTCTACAGGCTGAAAGGCTTCTTCTAGTTTTACACAAGCATGACAGAATAATAATTTGGCTTGAAGCCTTTGCTCCCAGGACTAGCTGAGCTGCCTGCTGTACAGCAGTAATGTAGAGTGTAACATAGGGGCATTTGAATTGCCTGTAACCCACCAGCTGGTAGCTGTTGAAATCACCCCGTTTCCTTCCATTTACTACTTGCTTTTTTTTTTTAAGAATTCAGTCATCTAGTTAGATTAGGTAGTTCAGAGAATTTCTTTGCAATCAAAAACCCCATTAAAAAAAAAAAAAAAACAACCAAAAAACAACCAAAATAACAAACGAAAAAAAATCTGCTTAAAAGCTCTTAGCCAGGTCCTGTCAAGCTAAATCGAAACCTCATCAGTTTTCAGCAAGTCTCTGAGAACACATTCATTTGATACAAAGTCAAAAAGACAAGGACGTTTTGCTGGAGCCAGTCAGTTTTGCTGAGGGTAAATCACAGCCAGCTCTAACCCACAGCCATGCTCTGCAGCCAGCACAGCTATTTCAGAGTTGCACAGCCAAGCACACACACACACAAATGCTTTCTCTCCCACTAGGCTATTCAGTAATGGTCTTCTCCAAGATCCTCGCTGGACATCTGCTGCCTTCAAGAAAGAAAAGGCCATGTGCTGACTGTGAACAGTTTAAGCGCAACTTTAATATGGGATTTACACTCTTTGAGGAAGCTTTTGCCTTTGTAAAGAAAAGGGTGACTGAACTGGTAAACTGGAATACAGTAATTTTCACTTATTAATGATTAGGAGAAAACCTAGGTTGTTTCTATCATATAACAGACCTCTCAGAAACATGCAATGTGCTATGTATCACCTTGCTTACCTGGATTTTACCTGAAAATAGCTGTATTTTGTGTAAGATGAGTCATAGACTCACTTTTCTGAGTGCAGGTACACAGCCTATGTGCAGACACATAGGTGAGAGTGCTCCACAAGCACTTTCTTCCTACCAGGCTCCATCCCCCAAAAAGAACAAGCAGACCCTTTGGATCAAAGCAAACCCAGCACTTGGCAGAGCAAGGGAACTAGCCTGCCAGCAGGGGCTCACCAGCCCCTCCCCACTTAAGAACACCAAGATTCTGCTTCCTGCCATCCCCAACCAGCTCACAGAAACAACCACTGCACAAAACCAACCCCCTCCAGAAGCACATACCTTGCCAGGAAGCCTTCACAAGTCCCCAAGTTGAACAGAGGAGGCAGGTCCCAGCAGGAAGGTTACCACATCCAAAGACCTCCAGATGGAGGAGAGCAGATCAGAACAACACGTGGACCCGCTTGGCACTATAGGTCTGGGACAACCCCTCCCCTAAGAGCCCCCCCATGCTGAGGGCAGGGAAAGGCCTCCTGCCCCTTTTCACCATGTGTGTGGGCTGAGCAGGGCATGGGGACGCCCAGCCACCACCCACCCCCAGACACACAGCAGCCTGAACAGCTAGCCTTGTGCAGGACAATTAAATTCCTCATTAGCTGTAATTAGCTGGCACCTGACACCCCTCAACAGAAGCCCAGCAGCAGCAAAGGACCCGGGGGAAGCCAGTTTTTGTGGCTTGTTTTATCAGCTCCTATATGTCTGAGCTCCCTTTGCCTGTGTTGGAGCCTCACCAGGGGCAGCACCTGTAAGCAGGAGCCTGATCTGCATCTCATCAGAATCAGCCAGGGATCCCCACTGATTTTGGCAGGCTGTGGATCAGACCTTCCCTGAATAGACTGGAAATAACAGCCTGGGAGAGCTGAGGCTTGAGCTGAGCTGTGGCCACCAGCATAAGCTGTTCTGGGGATTGCGTGTTGCCAACTGAACTGAGAGCAGCTCCCAGTAGTTTATACCATCCCTCCTGCTTGGTGCTTTTGCCTTCTACACACCAAGGTCTGCAGAAGTCTCCTTCCCTGAGTGAGATCTCTCGCCAACCATCTCATCCAGACAAAATCTTTCAAGTAGCAGGAACTTCACCTCATATTCCCAAGGCAGATAAAAGGGAGACCTGCCTCTCCTCTTGTCGTCAGACATGTTGTCTATTGCACTTCTGGTTCTCAGCAAGTCCAGTAAATGAGGCAGTTTTTCAAACTTCATAGCCATAAAGAAAGAGGTCCCTAATGGGCCACTGACCATGTGGTACAAGTTGCTTGCTTCAGCATGTGTGGGTGGTGAATTACTCTGTCTCTATGAGGCTGTTAATGTGTGTGGTTTAAAGGACCTTTATTATTTTCAAGGCAAAATTATCCTGGGAATGAGGGAAATCAAGAAGCAGGGAAAAATCAGAAGAGAGGAAAAACTTGCAAGTGCATGGGCTTGTTCTTGGTTCACTTCAAATTGGTTTCAAACAGGGCTTTGCTAACTGGGTGCAAGGCTATGGACTGATGCTATTCAATTAACACCCAGTATGGCACTGTTTTTGCCTGTAATTCCTATGCTCGCACCAGGCTGGTGCAGGTGCCTGAGTGAGCGCACAGTGACACAAGCAGGAAAAGGTGTGGGGGCAGACCAGCACACTGCAGGGCCTCATCAAAGTTTCTTGGACAATGTTTCTTTGAACAGCCAGTAAGACAAATGTCACTCTGCTTTCTGTAGGGGATAGGTTTTGGATCATCCTAAAAGCCCATGTTTATTGTATGTCCACATGTTTTGATTAGTATTTAAGCACCTGGCCTTTACTTTGCAGCACATTAGCTTTCTACAAGCCTTAATGCATTTATCTCCACAAATAAATGTGAGGGAAGGGAAGAGCTACTAACTCCCTTGGACAGAGAAGATCTTTAGATGCATGTCTCTTAAATCCTAGGCTCGCCATTAAATCCCTCCAATGTTTAGTGGTCTCCAACTGGTTCTTTAGGTCATTCATTATTTATAGCATGTGCCTGGCTGTATGGTATTTCATTACCTTTGGAGGAGGATTACAAACAAAGAGTCAGGAATCTCTGAGTCCTCCTTAGCCTCAGAGGCACTGCAGGACTTCAGACTCTCTGGAGCTAATCCCATGCTCTTTTAAGTAATTTTTAAAGTTGCTCTTTATAGGAGGGGAAAAGATCCATCAATGTGATGTACAGGTCCTATATTTTCAGTTTGTTACATTGAGCCTGCAAGCTGAATGAGAGAAAAGCTCATAGAAAGCAAGGTATCATTAGAAAGTGCCATTATTTCTAGTTCACTAGCATGTTTCACAGTTCTAATTCTCTAGCAGTCATTCTTGCTGTGATGTCATAAAAGTAAAAAGCCCTCCACAACTAGTATATTCTTCCCATGAAGCAGCTACCAATCTGAGCAAGACTCCTCTATTTATCCTGACATGCTAAGTAGCGTGAGCTTCAATCCTTGTCCTGCAGTCATAAACTCTCAGATATTTTTTTTTGGCATGTGTAGCTTTCCAATGCAACTTCTCTAATTTTTCAGTTTCTTTAAATATAAGCCCCATTTTAAAATGTCCACAACAAAGGCTTGGAAGAGGAGGCAAGATCTTTTATTAGACTAAGTGACATAGCTGGAGAAACTAGACAAACCTTCAGTTAGTGAAGACTTTTGCCCAGTGAAAGACACTATTTTTCTCCAGCATCCCTGCCTTGTTTGTAGACTTAAACCACCTCAAAAAGAAAAGAAAGCATAGGAAATCTTAGAAAGTCTGGACATTTAATCTGTACTGCCACAAAACAGCATTATTATGAAGACTGCCCTGCCTGGGCTGATTTGTTGTTGTAGGATAACTCAGCAGTACTAGGCAGATCCTATTTCTTAAACATAAATCACCACTAAACTCACTTGTTTGAGTTCAAAACCAACAATGGTGTACTCAAATTGCAATAAATTAGTTATGTAGGGTAGCACAAAGAAGACCAAAAACTACATTAAGGCAGGGAGGATACAGTAAATATTTTGATAAGCTGTTGTCAGGGTATAAGGCAGCTACTTTCAAGCTATAGCTTTAATCTTTGTCCAGCTACAGATATTCGGTGAGCTCCCTTTGCATCTTCCTGATTTGTCTCCTCCTCAGGCTTCTAAAGTTAGAGCTGGGGTAAAACATCCTCCCACCTTCAGGCAGGTTTTGAGCTACAGCTGCCCAGGATGCACCTGAGCTGAGACCCTGCAGTTCTCTTTCCCAGCAGCTAATGCAGCACCTGGGGAACAACCTAATGCCAAAATATCACATGTACGGATTAAAAAAACAACATTTCAGGAGAGCACCACTCCTGAAGAGAATGAGGCAGACTGTAAATCTATCCAGCTCAACCACCCTTACAGCTGGGAAGGTCTCTCACTTCAGATTCCCTCCATCTGTCTTTTCGGCATCGGTCTGTCACCACAGAAAGCTGCTGACAGATGGCTGCGATTCACACAGCCACGCAGGAAATCCCGATAACCCATTATCACTGTGCAGGAATTCATCTCACGGACAGGCATCCCAGCCTATCAGTGTCTGCAGCTTAATATACCAAAGTCCCATCATCATTGTAGTCATATCTTTTTAATTTAGTTTTAAGAAAAAATTAAAAATCAGTAGCACCTCAAGGCATGCTCTGCCATGTTTGCTAGTGCCAGTTGCTTGTGGTAAAGGACTGGGAACGGTTTGTTCTTTTTCCTCAAAAAAAAACCCCCAAACCCCACAAACAAACAAAAAACCCCCCCCAGACTTTAGAGGTCATAAAGTTTTGGTCAAGAGTAGATCTGCCCTGTGGTCCTTCTTGCCCTATGTCTTGTTCCCAAGAGCAATGTGAATTAGCTGGTAAATTAGCTGTGGGATAATCCCCCAGTAGATTGCATTCAGTAATAAGGATTTATCTACCTGCTTCCATAACCATCTCAGATGACTTGCATGAATCCAGCCCTGTTCATTGCAGCTGCCTGGATGCCAGAGTAAAGGAACACATCCTGCCATTTCAGTTCCTGCACAGCAAGGGAAATAAGTTGTACCGATAAAAAAGACATCACATACTTGACACTAAGGCTGAGTTGTTGTAACCACTTTGGCTTAAATGCAAAATTATATCTTTACAGCAAAACTTTTATGAGGACATCAGAACACAGGGAGTAGCTTAGTGAGAAGCAAAATCTAGTAGCAAACTGAGTAAAAAACTTATTCTGGATCAGTTACTTGCATGCTGCCCCAGACCCCACATCTTTAGACCTGTTAAGGAAAGAATGTTTGTTTTACAGTTAGAGAAAGATACCAGGAGGTACAAAAAAGCTATTTCTGACATTAAATGAAAGCATTCCTGAATGGTGTAAACTATTGTCTACAGAAAGGGCACAGGGAAGGAGCCTTTGAGAAACCTGAATAAGAAAATAAATCTCCATTTATTTGCCTTGGAAAGTATTTTTTTTTGATGCTAGCTCAATTTTTCTTTGAAACCTTTACCATCAAGTCGCATACAGCAAAAGAGAAATAGAAATGTTTATTTATCGGCAGAGGATCACACGCCAGTCTCTGACCAGGCTGATCTCAGTCCTCTTTACAACTGCTGTGATGGCAAATACATTTCCTAACCCTGGATAACGCTATTACCCAGGATAAGAAGCCCCGACAGCAGCATGCAAACCCCATCTGTATCCAGGGCACCAAAAGGGACAGTGTGAAAATATTCACAGCAAAGGGTGAAATGGCTCAAAATCGCATTTGTCATATTCTATTCCTTATGCATATAGAAATACAATTTTAATTCCTGTTTCCTTCTCCAGGACAGTAGGAAAAATCATCACATTTCTTGAATAAGTGAGTAGAAAAAAAGACCACTTGGAATTAAAAAAATAGTTTGCAATATAAAGGTAAAAAGATAAAGTTTTCTCATGTATACTTTCAGTGCAAAAGCAACCTTCATGTTAAATTCCTTGTTGATTTCATAAGGTAAGAGTCACCCAATGGACAAGCACTGAAAAATATTATTAAATTCTTGACCATCTAGAGGCTACAGCCTGTTACAAGCTCCTTATTTTTTCTCCTCAGTCCCTATTCACAGCCCTCACCACCCTCATCATACATGAATCATGCAGAGAAATGAACCATCTTCACAGTGGACTCTTCTCTGGGGTCTGAAGCCATGTGTGCCAGTGCCAGAGTGGTAGGTTTATGCTGCCAACACCTGGTGGTGGGACAGGGGCTGGGGTCTCACACAGGATGCTCTCAGGTGGCAAACAGTCTCCAGCATGGGCTGGATTTGGACTGGTGCCAAGTAAGAAAAAATCTGAGCTTCTTGGTTACTGTGTTTGGATTTTCTTCAAATATGTCTCCATTGGCAGTGGATGTGTTTCACCATGGACTCATTAACTCTCTCCTCCCAGGGACTAGAATGCCTGAATGTATCATTTTCGTTCTACCCTGAAAATGTAATTTCCTATTGCCACCAGTGCCAGCAATTCTTGTTAAGGCTTCAAAGAGAGCCTTGCCCCTCTTGTACATCACTATGCTATTCACAGTCTCTCCCAGTTAATAGCTGGATATAGCATATGGGAAAACTCAACCAGATGGTGGATCAAGGCCATTGAGAGAGTTGCCTATCATCCGGAAAGCTCTGGGCACTGTTCCTGGTGTTACACATGGGGCGGGTGCAGAGGGTAGCCTGGAGAAACAAAGGACTCAGCCACAGCCTGGGATAAGAGGTTATAGCTGCAACCCATGGCCTGAAACAGAGGCTGCAGACCGTTGTACCATTTGTACACCCTGGCAGAGCAAATCCCATCACTTCAGCAGG
The DNA here is from genome assembly GCA_013399695.1 of Formicarius rufipectus. Lineage (NCBI taxonomy): Eukaryota > Metazoa > Chordata > Aves > Passeriformes > Formicariidae > Formicarius > Formicarius rufipectus. The sequence continues at coordinate 1,494,410 of VXAU01005056.1, read as the reverse complement.
TGCCAGCCCTCCTGAGACCAGGTCTTAGGTGGCTCCAGACAGATCCTCTGTGCTGAAGTAGTATTCTCTCTACCAGGAAAGCCTTGCATTTTCCCCACCATTACAAACCCTGATGCCTTCAGCCAGCTGCTTGTTTTCAGAGATTGGTTTCAGGAAACCAAGATGCCCAGCTAACAGTCTCAAACTGTTTTGTGCAGGTGATCTCTAAAATGAAAATTAAATAAATCCCCCCTAAAACAACCTATTAATATTGATATTGATCCAGGCTCTGAGCAAATAATTGAATGTACTCTACTAGTTGGATGGTTAAATATTTCCAATTAAGAGCATTATGAACAATGCATAATATGTTTGCTTTGGAGGAAGGCTTAAGGATTTAAAGCTCATGTTAGAAACATTAGCTGCTGTCACTAATGTGACTTGCTGGCTTGACTGTTTATTTTTTCTGATTTTTTCCCCCCATTCCCTCCAATTTTTCAATTAAAACTTAATCGCCTGCCTAACCACTCACTGCAGAAATGATAGGGAGATCATAAGCTGTCATAAAACTTTCTTTGGTTTCACATTTCTCTCAGGCAACACAGAGAAAAGGTCAGTTCTAGTACTGGCCTACACACTAAGCCACACTTTTATTGCACTGTTGTGGCTTAAACCCTTGCTTTAGGAATGTGCACTGGGGACTGGATGGTGAGTTCATGTCCCATCTTTCTTCAGCTTTCCCTGAGTGTCTTCTAGGGAGTTGCATTGGCATCTCATCAGCAGAAATCAGGATCCAGTTCCTGGGTAACATACTCTTGTACCTTCCTCTGAACTGGGTGTGTTAATCTGGTTTTGTGGCTTATTTCCATATCTTGAATCAATCTAGGGTTTCTCTGCATATGTGAAATGAGCAAAGAACAGCAGACTTGTGCCCCAGCTGAACAGCTGTTCAGTGGACAGAAATTTCTGCAAAGATCTTTACCTTGAAAGCAGGTTGAGTAGGGACAGCACAACGCCTTACCTGGTAGGAGACCACAACAGCCTAATGCTATTGCATTCCTTAAATAATCCTGTAATTCTAAAATGATCAAGGACTTTTTTTTAAGTTTGTAACAAGAGCAGTGGCTGGAGTGAAGCTATGAAGGGAGTTTGCGTATATGTACAATGATAGGAGCAAGAGAAAAGATTAGATAAACAGAAGATCATTTACAGCATCACATGCCTGACAGACCTCTCCTGGCAGAAGATGTATTGCATCCACTCCAAAACAATTAGCTGACCTGACAAGCAGGGAATATTCACTGGGGGCAGGTAGCAAGGGTGATTTGTCCATGAGACCCCTAGGCTATCAGAAGTGCAGAGGCCAGGGTTTTCCAGGACACTTTTATGGCTAGCTGTTTATTTTTAAGAATGAATTTATTCTTCCTGGTGGGTTTGGTGCTGCAGCATGCTGAAAGAGCTGTTGTGTCATATCCTTTACAGGAAGAAAAATTTGGCTTCCCTGGTTTACCGAGTGGGGTGGAGGTCAGCAGCTTGGATAGACCTTGTGCAGACAGAGTAACAGGGCCTGGAAACACCACAGTGATCCTCTGTACAGACACACGGGGCCATGAGCTGCAATTCCCAAGCTGAAATTCATTCCTCCTGACTCCAAAAGGGAGCATAAAGGCTCCTGAAAGAAAGATTTTCACTCCATACTGCTGTAAATGGAGAGAATTATACACATGCAAGGATCTTGTTCTCTCAAGATGCTGAACATCTGAACTGTCTCAAGGCTTTTTAGTATTATGGGCAAAATTCAATTCCCATTCCATCTGTAATTTTTGGGATGGCAGACTTTGCAATTGTCTGGGGAGTGGCTGAGCCAGCATTTACCTGAACTACAGATTCATGAGTACAGCTGCTCTGTATCTTTGTGAAAAGTACTGTTTGTCATCTGTTTTTACAGATAGTAGACTATTTTCATCTGGATCCTTTTGGCATTCCCAAGGATTGCCCAGATAGCCAGATGAAAAATGTTTGCAACCACTTTCCATATATGATTGGTTTCCTCATTTGAGCCTAGTCTCTTGGAGCCCATGGCATTGTGCCCATTTCTGATTGGGAGGCTGAAAATTTTTAAAAGGAGAAGAGTAAACTGCAGATAATAATAATATAACCTTTCTGCCAGGTGGTGTTAGCACAGTTAGTCAGACAGTGTCTAGAGTTTCCATTTAATATAACTAAAATAAATGGTTCTAGGCTCCACCTAATACCTTGCTCTCTAGAGTTTTAGGAATGTAGCTGTAAATCCCTGTTCACCTTTAATTCCTGTTACTTTCTGAGCCCAAAGTTTATGTTATTCATCAACTGACTGAACTAAAACCCTTCTGAGAACTCCAAACTTCTTGGTAAAAATCCCCCTAGACCTCACCTGTCAGAATCTCATGACTTTTTAAAGGTCAGTAGTGTCCAGAAGCAATAGTGCAGTGTTTGAAGCCCGACTATATGAGCAGATATTCAACCCTGAGAAGGCATCACCAGAAAAAGGAGTTTTATTTGAGAACCACAAACTCTCAGTGTGGTTTGGGAAAGGATTTTCCTTCACTGTCTTCATTCCAGAGCTACAGGCAATCTTTTAGATAGACTGGATCCATGCCACAGTGTGCCTTGACGATTTAGTCTGAAATTTGTACTTGATTCTCATGAAAACTTGCCCAAATATGGCACGAGTCTGATACACAGCAGTCTTGAATTGCTTTATCCTAAATGGTGCCTATCCTGAACAAAAATGGAAGGGTAGTCCTGCCTATGTATTAAATATCGGGGGAAAAATTACAAACTTTCGCTGCTTCCCTAATCTCCCACTAGTCAGTATTTTTCAAGAGTTAATGAAGCAATGACAGAAAATCCAGTAACAGATAAAAAATCCTATTATGGAGTTCCAGATGGATTTTTTTTTTTCTTTTTGTCATGGACCAAACTCTTACAGCATTTTTTATATGGAAGAAATATTGTTCATGACACTTCATAGAAGATTTTGCAAGAAAACTGTCAGGAGTTATTGGACTTTCTGTAGTGGCCTCCCACCTACCTACTGTGACTGAATAGATAAAATCTGTTTCCAAAAGCAATAAGCCATTTAATTGATCTGAAAGCTTAAAGATGCTTTTTAAGACTAAGCAACTGGCTTCTTTTTTTATACAAGACTTTGCAGAAGAAGATCCTGCTCTACTGTATCAGCAGAGGAACCAAAACAGAGGTTATTTCCTTGCTAGATCAGGCTATCACCATCTCCTTTAATGCCCTAACCAAACCTGACCTGGTTTTCACTGGGCTGCCTCTGTGTGTAAAGATCCACAAACTACTAAAGGCAACCATGTCCTGTGCTCATGAAGAGCATAGTTGTATTTGAGACACCCATTTGAAGTAAATCATCTCATTTAGCCACCCACAGAAGCGTCCCTTCCTGTGGGGATCCTGTGGTTTGAATGGACATCTACTGCTTGAGCTCACTGATAACTCAGATTCAGTCATGATGTTGATTTGGCTATTGTAGTATCTTAATGCTGTTATAGGAGTAGTTTCAGAGCAATGTTTGCTGAATTTTACATGTGTATATTTATTTTATTTAATGACATTCCCTGAAAACTCTCATAAAAAGATTTTTGCTGCTTTTTGTGTTTACAACAGGACTGATAAGTCAGAGAATAAAGATATTCAACTAAGGTCTTTAAAGGCAGTTTTAACATTCAGTTTCTGAACAAATGCCTCTGTCCCTCACTACTTCCACGTTACAGAAGCCAGCAGACAGGGGAAGTGACAGGGTGGTTGTGCTTTTGGGCTACACTGGAGCACTCCTGCAACATTTGGTACCTGCTGACCTTTCTAGGGCTGGAGGCTTCATGCCAAAGCATAGTGCTCTGCTGGTTAGACAGACAGCAATGGAAGTAAGTATAGGGCCACGGCTTTATTTGTGAGGCTACAACTGAACAACACCCACAGGGTGAAAGAAGATTTTGAAAGACAGACTATTTGCTGCCTCAGGCAGAGTTCCTACAAAGACTTTTAAGCATTTTAGTATTATTTTTTATAGATGAGCCAGATCTTAAAAATAGTATGATCCTGGGAGTAACAAAATACATTCACTTATGCATCTGCAAAAGTTTGGGTCAGGAGTTCAAACCATTGGAATAATACTTTCTTCCTGGGAGAAAAAGGAAAACCCAGAGACCCCACTGATTTTGCTATAAAGGCTGAATAGTCCATATTTCTTTGGAGGCTAATTCAGCCTTTTAATTTATACAACCACACTTTACCACACACGTCCAGTGTACCTTTCTAAGTAAATTCTTCCTTGCCTTTCAAGTGCATAATCTCACCTTGTGTGGATGTCTGAGTGATGCTCATAGGAAAATCCTTGAAATGTCAAACAGATGTGAAAATGCATCAGAAGAGGAATGTATGGGTGCTGTCTTTCTGTCATCACCCCTTTCACATTTTGGCTCCTCCCCTTTTATCTGGTGCCCACCTCTGTTAATCTACAGAGAGGGGAGCTAAGTGAAATGTGAGACAGTGTGAGCTCTCCACTGGTCTTTACCTGGCTATGTGAAATTCAGCTTCACTTCACTGAACATTTACTTTAAGGTGGAAGAGTCGTGCTTAGTTATTTGGGGCAGGTTCCTATTGAAGAGCTGGTCTACCTTAATAAAGATCATAAAGATAGGAAATCTCAGAAGTTATTCGTACTTACCTAGAAAAAACACCACTATCATGACCCCCTACATCTGTAGCTAGTCTAAGAGGTTGTTACCTTTATCCTCAGTTGGCCACATTTTTAAAATTTAATTTCCTTTTTCCCAATCTGCTATCAAGACTTAAACACTTTAAAGCAAGAAAGTTTGTTTTGGTTTCTTGGGTTTTTGTTTTCGTTTCTGTTTTGGTTTTGTTTTGTAGAGGGAAATACTTTATTTTCAAAACATGTTTTTCCTCTGAGATTTTTTTTATAACAAACAATAATAAAGTTTTCTAGCAAAATAAACAGGTTTTATCATATTGATTATCAGAACATTGATGGAAATATAAAGGCCACTAAAAACTAATAAGCAGTATATGAAATGCTTCTAGCAAAAAAAACATGAACTCACATTCCCTCCACAAAAGTACAAGAAATTTGCAGCAGATCTCTAGGGACTTTATAAAAATACACATATATAGCCCAGATTTCTCAGTAAAAGTTAAAAATAAGATCACTCTGAAACCAAGAGTGGCACCATCTCCTCTTAAGGGTTTTTTTTTCTCTTGCAACCCTTTCTTCTACATTGTACATTCCATTTTCTATAGGTAATTGAACAACTGCATTAACTAAAATCTCCCCTACAATCTACTTAAATTCTAGCATTTCCCTGCAAATGCTTTGACAGTCTGTGATTTCCAGTGCTTACAAAGACCAGTTCTCTCTATCATCTTCTGCTGTGCCACATGGGACAGAAAGCACACTCTTGGTGCCCATATGGAGAAAAGAGAGGGCACAACTTGCTTCTTACCTGTATCTGAATGACTCCACTGCTTCTGGTAGAATCACTCCTACATTTCTAGCGCCACAGAGACCTAAACTCTTCTTTTCGCAGTGTCATTTGCTCTTCTGCAGAAGTCCACAGAGTTGCTATGGGGATTTGAGTCACTTTGGTGCCATCCTCCCAGAGGATCGCCTGTCCCCACTCCACTAAATGATCTCAGAGGTATTTTCCAACCTTAATGATTCTCTGATTCTCTGCGAGTATAGTTACAAGGCAGAAACAAGGACTATTCATGAAAATAAACAAAGCAAATAATTACTTAGTAAAAATGGACTAGGTATGATCTTAGTGTAGTGGAATTTGTGAAAGAAAGTTTAGTTTAGGGAATAATATGTGACCTTACTCTTTTTCAAGAGAAAGAGGCTCTTGGCATTCTTCAGCTCTTAATATGCCTGAAACCTGAGCAATGTTGATATAGATCTTTTAATTATCGTCCTCTGTTGACCTGGACAAAGCATTGTGAAAAGACTTCAAATCCATCATTCCAACACTTTGACTGAGTGCTCACCTGTACAAAGGTTTGGGTTTGGTTGCTTTATTTTTTAAAAAAACTTGCAAGCAAGCAGAAAGAGAGAATATTTTCTACTATCTGTAAGCCCTTTCAAGCAGACATTGTAAGACTAGGAAAAACATTTCTTCTTCTCACTGATCCAAAAACCCAGCATTAAATTCCCAGAGACAATAATTAAAACCAGAACAAAACAAATTAAACAAAAACACAAAACCACAAAAAACAACCCCAGGAACCAACTAACAAACCAAAACATGAGTTGGTTGATTGCACTGGAATGAATTTGACCAACAGATGGCAGCTATGAAAAGTAAGATGGGTCATGTTCCCAGCCTTGTAAACACAAGAAAAGCACTATAACCCATCTGCCATGTAAAAACGTTACCAGTCCTATGAGAAATAAACCAATGGTTTTATTACAAGCAAAATAATTTAAATAATTGAGCAAGGGTTACAAATATAAGAATTTATGTTTTTTTGGGTTTTTGTCTTATCTATAGGCATCTCGTGGAGTTGTAAGGTACCGGGTCCTGTCTAGATCCGGTGCCAGGGACCATATGGTTGGAAACAGGGCACTGTAAAATGAATATGGATAAGGAAACCCCTATGACCACATGGTTGGTCATGGGGGCTGCCGTCTTGACCGGGGCCCCACCTCCTGGCACGGCACAGCCAACCAGGGGGAGGGGAACGCCCTTTCAGTGATGTAGGGAGGGTGGGACTTTAGAAGCCTCTAAAAGCACCATTTTGAATTGGGAGGGGTGCTTTTTGGACCCTAGGGACCCGAGCACCCAGTACGCACTGTTTTAACATCTTTCTGTTTGTCTTACCTCTTTGTGTTATATTTTGCCATGTTCTAAATTTAATAAAAGAGATTTTTCTCACAGTCCTGCTCTTGAGACAAGTCATATTAAAAAAAAACAAAAAACAAAAAAAACCAAAAAAAACCACAAAAAACACAAAACAAAACTGAAAACAAAACAAAAGGAAAAAAATTCTCAATCAGGTTTGGCCTATTTGCAGCCCAAAATGCTGTCAGGGATATTCATCACTATGCTGCAGCGTTCCCTGATTAGTCTGTGACTTCGCATCTTTCGGGCACATACGTTTTATTTCTTCTCTAGAAAACCTTTTAACACACAGAGGGACAGGATGAAAATGGTGGAAAAAGTATAAATGCAGGAATGTGCAGGGACTATTCTGCCAGATGACATGTAGAGTGCTGGAAAGATCCCAGGAATAATAAAAACACCAACATGCAAATATCAAAACCTCAGGAGGAGAAAAAGAAGGCTCGCCAGAGTGCCATGTCAGGCGCCAGTGCTCACCCTGGGGGCAGCAAAGAAAGCGTCCCACTCCTACGACACAACATAGGTGCCTGGTGACCAAGTGTACATTTGGACATGGGCACATAAACCTCTCCTCTGAAGATGCCTAAGCAAACAACAAACACCTCCAAACAGCAGGGCAGAGTTCAACATGGCCAGATGCTGGAGTGGCAAATGGTTGAAGTAGGAGCATCAATGTCAGAGCCAGTGCATCTTGATTTCCACAGTTCTGGGGCAGTGGACTGAAGGCAGAGTGGGGCCAGCCCATGGGCATCTGTGAATTGCACACACTAGAGACTGCATTTCTGAGCCTGGCAGTGCATCCCTGGGAGGACTGGAGGGATGCTGGAGTTGTGAAGAGGCATTAACTACCAGCCATAGTGAGCAGTACTCATTCTCTGCCCACTGGGAGACAGGAACCACAGCATTTCCAGTATGTGATTTGCCTATGCTCAGCAGTAGTCTGCCCACTAGCCCCAAGCCAGCTCTAGCAAGGTGGTAAAGCACTTCATTCACATCATGTGTAGGGGCAGTGTGCTGGAACTTGTGGGGACAGCATGTATCTTCACACATAACCCCAGCTTCAGACAGAGCTTGCAGACACCTACTCAGTATGAGTGATAACCGTGAAGAAGCTTCCCAGAATCAGCCTATGTTTTGCCATGACTTGTTTTTTTCTATCTGTAAACAAGCTACAGCATTGACACTGTGAGGTGCTGAGAGGGGAAGCACAGAGATTTTTAGAGGTTGCCTTTAAAACAACTAATGATAATGAGCTGAGCCAGGAACCCAGTGGGGTCGGATTGTGTTGCCATGCCGGCTGTTTCTACTGGAACTGAGGCAGAAGCTGTAAATGTCAGGAATTTGTCTGCCAAATGAAGCATTATCTGTCAGCAAATCCTGCCAATGTAACGACTGCGATTGGGAGAGGTCGTTAAGTGCTCATTGAATCAAAATTATTTGTCCTAGATTGTGTGGATGTCCTCAGTCAGCCAAGGGATAAACAATCGGCTTTGGTAGAGATGCACAATTTGTGGAAACTCAAGAGCACCATGGCTACCCTGCTGACCTGCACAGTATGCAGTGCAAAGGGATTTTCCAGTGCCTGGCAAGTGCAGTGCATGTTGTGCCCCACACCTCTCACCTCGTTCGCAGCTCAGTTTGCGCAGTGTCACCTCTCCAGGCGTCAGGGCAGCTGGAAACAAGACTGCTGACTACATGAATTTTGCAGCTCATATGAGAGTGGTGCGAGAAGCTACAGTTACTGGTGGGAAAGGATTCTTTCTTCCTTAATTTTATTTTCTCTCCAAAACAGCTTCACTTAGTGAGCCTGACTTTATTAAAGTTCCTGCAACAGTCCAGCAATCTGCTGTCCACTCTAAGAGGAATATATGCATACACATGCACTCCTGAATGCCTACCTCCCTACTTGGTTTTGATACCACTGATGAGAATGAAACCTTACATCTAAACTCAGTCTTCCTATCAGTGCAACTCTGAGCTGCATTTCCTCTTCTCTTGTTTTTCCCACACTCTCACACATACTCATTACAGACTTGACTCGCAGGTAGGAAGGAGCCACGTTTCCCTGTTCTATCACTTTATAGGAACATGGCAGTTCTGGCACAAGTGCCTATGCAGGAACCCACCCATAAAATCCATCAGCCCTCTCAACCCCATCTGCTGTTGGAGCAGCAGGCAGTCAATGTACATCAGTATTTCTTAGCTCTTCCTTTAGACAGTAAACAGCAAGATCCCCAGTATGCAGCAGCCCTGCCCAGTCTCTGGTCTTTCATGTTCAGGGACACCTTCTTCTGTAAACTGCAAGAGGCAACTCCAAACCCTTTTCTTCATAGATCGGCCATACTTTCCCAGGTGCTTTTAGTGGATGCAAGAGGTGTTCCCTGTTATGGAGTACACAGTTCTTTCTGTCCACAGGATTCATAGGTTTTTAAATCCTGAAGCAAATGTTCCAGTCAAGCAGCCTGGTGTTTGGTATCACACTGGCTAAAGAACATCATCCCCTGTGGAGGGGCGAACCCATCCTTCTGCTGAAGAAAGCCATATTTTAAAGAGACACCTGGTCTTGATTTAAAGACTATTTGTGATGGAGAATGCAGTACAGCCTCTGTTAAATTATTTCAGTAGTTAATTCTCTTCACTGTAAAAAAATCTGCACCTTATTTCTACATTGGGTCATCTGGCTTCCAGTCCTCTGGATCTGCTTGGACCTCACCTCTGAAAGAAGTATTCTAGAATGCAGCTCTCTCCCTTGGCAGCTCATGTAAAGCTGGAACTGCTTACCTTTAAAACTTTGCTTGAACTACATCTGCGAAAATCTTTTTGTCAAAGGCTTAATCCTCATGCAGCTACATGTGCTGAGGCAACCAAAAACAAAAAAATGGCAGATGCATAAGCCAGGTCCAAAGGTACCACTCCAGCCCAATTTCTGACAATAGCCATCCACAGGTATTTAAATACAAATGTGAAACTCAAGGGAGGCTGAATCACCCTTTGCATGACATCTCTGCAGCTTCTGCCCTCAGGAGTATACAGGGGTTTGCAGGTACCGAGCTGAAGGTCTTCTGAGGTTTGTCAGCTAAGGCATAAGGTCACACAATTCCTGTTCCCATAGTTCCCATAGCACTTCACAGGCATATCCTTCGATAAACATAACAGATGAGCCCTCAGGGCAGGTTTTCCAGGTACCAACTTGCCCACTTTTGTTACCTTGTCATAAAACTTGATCCAAGATCTGCAAGTTCTCACCAAAAGTCCCCAGTCACTTTCTTCTAAGGTTTGCCTACACAGAGCATGACCAGGACCATAGCTTGGTACCTATCCAGTCACACTTGTACTAAATTAAACACAGAGAAAAGACTTTTGGCTGCATTTTGGCTGTCTCCTGGACTGACAGCTCAGCATTTCTGGCTCATTTTACACTACCACTACAAATGCCCTAAATTGACAGTATCTGGTTTACATTTAAGGCAGTTTATACAACTCCTTTGGCTAGTTTTTTGCAAAGTTTCTAGCAATGTATTTAGCTAAATTAAAAAAAAAAAAAAAATCAGAGTAGATTATTGTTCTTTTCCCTGACAAATATCACATGCTTCTATGTTTACTATTTCTATGATGGCACATAGGTACACCAGCCTCAGGCCAGGCCCCTTGTTGTGCTAGATGTTGTACAGATATAGAAAAAAAATCTGGAGATAGAAAAAGCCAGTGCTTCACACAAGTTAAACCAGAGTCCTCTAGGACACTGCCACCTCCTAGAATGAAGTGTTGGTTCCTCCCACACATGAAGGTTCAGGGTACAGAGACCACAAGAGAGTTTCAGATATAGTGACTGGCAAAACCATCACCTTGTGAGTTTGGCCTGATTTGAAATGCACCAAGTTCTAGCAAGGGAGCAGATAGCAAACTCTGCTGCTGACTTCATTTGAGAGTGATGGGAGAAGTGCTGGCTAACCCTGACAGTAGTGCAGACTAGGAGAACCCTGCCTCCTCAATGAAGTTTGAATAGCACATAAGACTTTTTGTTCCTGGCTGGGAAATCTGCTGAGAATTTCCTAGCTAAAGCCATGACAGGGAACTTCTGGCAGCAAGCCCATACCTCATGTAACCCAGTAACGCAGTAAGGACTGCTGGCAGAGTGCCTCCATAGTGGGAGGTGGGCTCCAGGTCAACACCTGATTTCATGCTGGTAGTCTAATGCCAGCACTCAACTGTTGCATATAGCCAGAGGTCACATTTTTGCTCAGCACACTTCAGAGACAACATAGAGAATATTACTGGAGCATAATGGTACATGGGAAGTATACCAACTCCTACTGTGACATTGCTGGACTCAACTCCATTTACTTGTGCCCACTCAGTCTCAACAAAGTAAATGGCACAGGGGACAACTGGCCATGATACAAACTCCTGTGAGTGCTGATAGAAATCTCTGTGCTCTCTACAAGCATTTTTGTGGTCTGAGCTTTATTTGTAGGAATATTTGTGGAGAGCAACTAAGTGTGGGGAATAGCACCAGCATGGCTTCCCATCTATTATCACACTCATATTTCAGTATTTCTCTCCTTTGACAGATTCATCAATATGATAAGCAGGTCAAAAAGAAGTGGTGGAACATTTTCCCATTTGCAAAATGCAGCTCAGCTGCACAACTGTTTGGTATTATGTTGGTACTGTTACCACTGTATCCCTCACTTGCAATGCTGGAATTTCTTGGTACCTTCTGTAGTAGGTTGTCAACAGGCAGTGCTCCCTCAATATCAGACCGTGGCACTTCATACACCCTGACAGTGAGAGCTGCATCTGGATGACAACACAGGGCTAAAGCCCTGGCCTAGTTACTTGTTACTTGCAAGCCAAAGGTTCATCTCTCTCTCTCATGCCTGCTGCTTGGCAAGGTTTAGCAGACAGTCACCAAGGCAAGACTGGCTCAACCCCCAGTACAGTTTGAATGGGCCACACATACCCATTGCCTTTTTCTGCAAAACCAAAAGAGATATAAATCCTATACTTGTTTCTAAGAAAGGATAGGAAAAAAAAACAAAACAAACAAAAACACAAAACAAAAACCAACCAAAAAAAAAAAAAACACAACAAAAAAAAACCAAACAAACAAACAAAAAAGTGCAAGTTTACAAACTGACCTCCTCACTCCTTTCTCTAATGGTTACACAACCACTAGCTTTGTGAACTCAGTAACCTGTTAATACAGCAATTAATTACAACACATGCTGGGCAAACACAAGTTACGTTACAAACATGTAGAAGCAGAGCTTGTTATTTGTTTTTAAGTTATCAGGAAAACTACAGTGATAATTTTTTTTCGTTTTCCTTCTGTAAATTTGATGCTCTCTCACAAACAAAAACATACCATGATGCTCAGAATGAAGACTGAAATCCCATTGGAAAATTCCTGTGTGGAAAAATCAGACAAAGCAACCACTGAGGTCTGGGATGCTCAGAGAAGCAGCCTTTAACTTGGCATCCTTGGCTATACATGCTCCCTTTCATTCAGACAGGCAGGGAAAGAAGGCTATAGAAAAAGAAACTGAGCATAAAGTGAAAACTACACAAAAGAGAAAGGTGCCAATTTTCCAGCTCCACTGCTGCAGCTCTGATGAGCCTCTGCCTAGATCAATGGACATTCTGCAATGCTCAGTTCTGGCAGCATGCTGTAGCAATTGCAGCTTCTTTTTAGTGCCTGAGTATTGTACATTTCTTAGATGTTCTCACAACTGGGCCACTGCCCTCTGCACCTTCAGCCAGTGTTTATTTTAGTGCTGTGGTGCCTCAAAAGTCACCTCTACACCACCTTCCATTATATGTCTGCAGGATGCAACAGAATTTCAAGCCTGTGCATGGTCATGGTGATCTCCAGAGAGTCACTGGAGAGCTCAGGGTCTGCATTTATGCTTTCCCTCTTCAAGGCTTAATGCTCTTTAATCTTTTAATAAGATTGATCCCCCTGGAGGGACAGACATCCTGACATCAGCCTGGCAGAGTAGATTGGCACTTCTGTTCTACATCTGCAGGCTATGGGGTTTGTGTCCCTATAGCTTTCCAAGGACAGGGAGTGTTGTATTGGGGTGCCAGAGGTAGATTCAGGTGCTCATTGTGAGGCCACACACACGGTCAGCCCAACAGGATCTGCCTACCACTCCACTCCCTGCCTGCACCAGTGCTTGGGAAAACCCCTGGGCTACTGTTTCCCCTCCCACCTTCTGACTGCCCAAGTCAAACTGCAGCATGTGGAGGTCTCGTCCTTTCTCTTGAAACATGAATGTGCTACAGCTGGTCAGCAGATTATTTTTTAATGAAAAATGGCTGTAATATAATCTTTTGCCAGAAAATCAATTTTCAGAAGCAACAGCTAATTTTTCTTTTGAAAACATCCAACCTCTTCAAATAGTAGCTTTTTTTCTTCTTTTCCTTTTTTAGGACCCATTTAAGATTTTAATAGCAAAGCACACACAAACTCAAATGTCATCCAACACTAGACACTTGGGAAGGGTCATGGTATTTCCTTATTAAAATATATTTTCTGTAGAAACTGTCAGCAAAAAAAAAGAATATTGAAATAATACTAATGAAGAACATGTAAAACCAATATCCTCACTTTCCAAGTGTGGCCAGCACATAGAAAAAGGGAACACCCAAACTCAGGAGGCAAGTGAACTGCTGCAGCACAACGAGCCTCTCTTCTCAGTGTGCGTATGCACAGTGCTGCAGCAATAGCACAACTTCATAGGACTAAACACAGCAAGGCCATCAGCCCACTTTGGTTCTTTGCTAAACCCCACATAAGTTGGTTTCTCTACAGTTTCAGGAGGAAAGCAGCTGTAAGTTTATTAGGGCCCCTGCAGCTCTCGTCACGAGAAGGATGCTGATCTTTGCCAGGTCTCATGCTTCAGTCATCGCAATTTTGATGCACACAGCAGTTTTCTGCTGCTACCACTTTTATTTAACATGTCTATTTAAAGACAACACTTTAAACCTGTTTTTCCTTTGGATCTGGAGAAGAGCTCTTCTTTGAAATGGATTGATACAGCCTGTTGTGCCAACTGCTGGCAGAGGTAAACACGGCTGCCTAAGCCACCCCATGCTCCCAAGGACTTGGCAAATCAGTGTTTAGCCCTTGTGAACTTTCACCATGGCCCTACTCCTGGTGAAGCTGGTGGTGGGTATGGAGCTTTGTTGGCCTACACAGCCACACCAAGAGCCCACAGTGGCAGGAAGCACAGATGCTTCCCAAGACCCAGATGAAGACTTCCCAGTGGTAGGTGCCTGGCCAGCTGCTGAGGCTGTTTTTGGGATCCCCCACCCCTCACCAAGGGAGGGTGAAGGGAGGTGCCCCACAGGAGCCTGCCCTGGCCAGTCTTCCAGAGAGAGGCCACGCTGCCAGGTTGAGCATTTAATTGCTGCTGCACTGCCTGAAAAATAATGGCCCCAGGATGCAAGGAGCTGCCTTGTTCTCCCTCCTCAGGGACGTGGCTGAGCACCCTCGTGTCAGGGAGGAGATGTCCCAGCACAGCCTCCCCCAGCAATGAGGCTTCTAAAGAGTTTCTAGTGGAGGCTGTGTCTGGGATCTCCAAGAGGAAAACAAATCTCCCTGGAGCCCCGCAGGTGCAGCTGAGGTGCTAGAGCCCTGGTGAGCAAGGGAAGGGGTGCACAAAGCCCCTCTGGGTGCTTCTCCACTGACCCTGTGGTGCCCATGGGTCTGGGCCCTATTTTCCCCCTCCAGCAGCAGGTTACTGGGGGCTCAGTCCAGTTTCCACCCAGTTTCTCTTCCCTACTTATGCCTGTCCTTATGGAGATGCAGCTGATCAGCTGTTCCTGACTCCTGTCACAAGCATCACCATAAGCCCCAAAATCTCACCAGAGACATCACAGTCCCAGCACCAGATTTCCAGCAAAATATCTGAAATTCTTCAGCAGGATGGGCCTAAACCAGGCATGAATATGGAGCCGTACAAATAAACAAACTTCCCCCCTGGTGTTTGGCCTTTTTAATATTTCAGTCAGCACAGGAAGCTTCTGGTGAAGGGATTGGGCAATATTTCAGAGGGGGGAAACAGCCTGTTGGTTTAGAGCTGAGCAGGGAAATCTCCCTCGGGAAGGCCATGGGAGGGAAAGAGGCTGTGCGTGTTCATTCCTTGTCCCTGCTATTTTCTCTCCAGTAGAGATAAATACCACCAAGGACCAGGTCCAGCCCCCCAATCCTTTAATTGAAGTTGCCATTCTGGTCTTTTGCAGCCTGTATCTAAGGAGACAGAAGAATAAAAAGGAGCAACAAGTACTTATACACAATTGAAATTTTAGGTCAAATCTCTTTCTTTTCGCCCCAGTCACATGGTCCACTTATTACAAGATGCTAGCTAAAAGCACTTTATATTCTGTATACATTCTGAGGTCAGATTTTTTTTGTGTTTTTCCTTCATGGCTTTATTTAGCTCTTAACTGCAGCTATGGCTAAAATGTTTCTCACCTGCTACTGTGGAGCCATCCCTTGTACCACAGAGCTATGTAGTCTGAAGACACAGGATTACATCCTGAAGCTGAGATGAGGTACAAAGCAAAACTTTTGCCATTGATTTCCCAGGGTGGGAGGCAGTGCTTTGTCCTCAGCTTGTACAACCCTGACCTCTGGTCTAAGTTTACACCCTTCTGCAGCTCTGTCCTGGGCACTGACAGCCATTGGGTCACGGTCCCCAAGGGCAACAGTGTCTTTCTTGGAGGAAACACTTTAGGGAGCTCTCCAAGCTGTGTGTGCCTCCCGTGCTCAGAAGCAAGAAACAAATGGCCTTGGAGAGTGCTTTGGCATACAGAGATCAAGGAATAGCTTCCCTCTAGCGAACTGCTATGTTGTACAGACCAAGTAGATTGCTATTTACCCTGATGGTTTGCTGCTTGCCCTGCAGAAGATGGGATCAGGGAGGGTGCCTAGGGGAGGGGGACAGGCCCACCCAGCCCCGCAGCACGGGGCTCCAGCAATGTCTGTGCAGGAGTAGGACAGTGCCCAGCACTGACATCTGGGTCTGAGCAGGGGGCCAAGCCCCACGGGGTGCAGTGAGGGGCCGGGCTCTGCCTTTGCAGCAGACAGGCAAAGGCACATCTGTGATCTATTTCTTGTGCTAACAAGGATTCCTTGCATGAAGTCTTTTAACTTCCAAATCCTGTTCTTGAAGATGAAGCTAATGATAGTCCTAGGATCTCCTATACAGTGAAGAGGAAACTTCAGTAATGCTTGCAAAATCCTGCAGAAAACAGCCTGAGGATGAGCAAGGGTAATTTCACTGATAAGCTGTACATTAACCTGCAGCCTGAGGAGTCGGGTTTGCTTTTGACTGAAGAGCAGAGCAGCCAGAGGAAAGTAGCTGTGTTGGAAACACTTCTATTTTGCCCACCCGGACTGCAGTGGAATCAGCTTAGGACTGAAATAAGCTTTGGGGAGTCATTGAACTCTGACCTAAGCTAGAATAATAGGATGTGTTTATGTCTGACAATGGGGGAGCTTTGCAGAAACCTCCAGTGAGCTCCATATGCAACACTGTTTTTATGGTCCTCCTAAGAAGGGAATTTCAAGGGATCGTATATGCCTTAAGTGTAAATTATGACATGCATTAAGGACCACCCGCATCAAATGGATGGTCCTCCAGCCCAGCATTTTCATGGTGAATTGAGAACAAATTCCACAGACCCTCTGGTTTACGCTTCTATAGAATAACATATTTGCAGGTCAGCAGAGCTGTCTGCTGCTTACACAATAGGTCCTTTCTCCCTTTTCCCCATACCTGTCAATTGCTCCCTGCCTCTGCTGTAATTTATGTTTTACTTCCGAACTGTATGACTAAATTCTGGAAATGTATGAGAGGGTACAGCAGCTAGGAAAAGTCTGTTCCCAGCCGCGGTCACACTGCAGTTTTACCACTCCAGAAATCCAGATGGGTCCAGGAAAGCCTTACAGATGCACTGCATTACTGCACAACATGTGCTCAAGATGGCAAGACCTCTACCAATGGGCCTTTTACTTCAAATATTTCATGCTGCATAGTTGTAAGGAAAAAAAGTGTGTGCATTTAGAGGTGAAAAAAAACTTGTGGCTCAAAGAATAAATGCAAATAGATACATGGATCCAGGCAGTATGTAAGTCTTCAAACTCTTCCTTTAGTGTCTGCTCATTACTGTAAACTACATGTGGTCTCTGCCAGATGTCTCTGGAATCAGCAGCTTGCGATTGCCTGCAGACACTCTCTAGCTAACCTGAAAGTACTGGATTTAGGACTAGCTGAGTCAATCTTAGCTTTGGATCAGCATTGCTAGGTTATAGGATAAAAAAATCATATCTCCCATGTTAAACTCGAGGTTTTCATTGTATGTTAAGAACTATTTTGCTTCCCAGGGCAGAGACTGCCTACCTTCCTCCAAACTACGTTACTATAAACTACTTAGTTTCAGTGACTCTTCTGAAGGGTTCACAGTAGGTTCATCTCATGCTTTCTTCACACTCAGGTTAACTTTAAAATCGAACCTTTATCAGGTATAGCATGTTGCTGTTTTGCAGCTTTTGATCTCCAGTGACATTACTAAGCTCAAATTCTTTTTATCTTACCTAAAATAATAACTGATTTTTTCACTGACTGTATTTGAAACCTTTTCCTCTTAAGGCTTAGTCATTGCTGTTATTTTTGAAATGGAAAGCTTTCTGTCCTCAAGTGCATAAATACTCTTTGTAATAGACTGCAGTTCTTCTATAGGCTGCTTTGTGTCTTTCTAAGTCTTCTTTCCGGCTTTTCATTATACCTTCAAATGGTTGCAAGAAAGGCAATGCTATTACACAGATTGTTTTCTTGTTTAATAAATTCAGTAATGTTCAGTATCTCTTGCTTTCTCAAACAGCATTTTCCAATATGATATTTTCCCCTCTTCCTTCCCCAGTGTGAGGATTCAATTTATTGTGGAGGCCAGTCAATAGTTCTTATCCCCAAGAGCAGCCCTGAAATTGTTCTAACATTACACTTTACACCTCAAGCTTTCTGTGACAATGAAAAGATCCCATCCTTTTCCTATATGTAAGAACAAAACTGACCTTCAAAGTGCTGTCTCCTTCTCTAGTGCTTACATGGAGAATTGTTTAATGTAACTATGCTCATATGGGACTTCTACATAACTATTAGACAACAGGACACATCTCTGAAGAAGGGCTATGATACACACGTTGCACGTTTTTCATACCTTGTTCCAAGCAGTAAGTAGCAGTGGAAAATGCCAAGGAACTTCCCACTCTTATGGGAATTCCTACTAGCCTAGATCCCAATGGTGGATTCACTGGGCTCTCCACAAAGACCGCTCTTACATTTCAGAGCTCACAAGGCTAGAGATAACAGTGGAGAGAAACCAGGAGTTTGGAATTGCCATTAATGAACTGAGGACTGAAAACTAGCCCTGACAAAGAATTGGAATATAAATGATTCAAGCCCAAGGGTGACCATCATGACTTAGAAACACCTCCAGATGCAACTTCTTCCTCAGCTGTCCCAAAACAGAAATGCCCCAGAGCCAGTGTTATCAGTCTGGCTGAGTTGGTTTCTTCAAAGAAGAAACAGGAGGGACATCAATCAACATCTAACATTACTAGATAGTGCACCTGATCCCAGCTCCCAACCAACACACCTCTTAGTGACGTCTTTTTAAAACAATGCAGAGCACTAACTATAACTACTACCTAATTCTGAATCTGGCAGAACTGTCTCTTAGAAACAAGCCAATAAATTTCATCTTCGCTTCTCTCTTTCTGTCGGTTTTGCTGTTTCCCATCACTGCTTTGTTCCTACTACCCTTTCTGTCAGGCTCCCTCTTCCCACCTCCTTTTTTCCATATGTATAATTCACTTAACATCAGATGCACTATGTGTTTTCAAGATTCCTGCAGTATAAACACATCTTGTCAGTAGGTTGTATTTACTGCCAATTCATTTACAATCTGACCATGGAATAAGCATTTCTTTTTTTTTTTCAAGTTAATATATCTTGGGGTTTATATAGCAAATATTTTGTGTTGACTGATTTTCAAACGGCTCACCATCTGTCTATTATTTGCATCAGACCCTGACAATGGGAATATTCTGCTCATTAAATCACTGTTGAGCAAAGTGTTTAGGTTTTACCATTAAGAAAAAAGAAAAGTTTTTCACGTTATGAATGGTTCTCAGGAGATATGTGCTACCATTTAAAGCCAAAGCTAATAAGGTCCTCAGAAATCACCCTGTTTCATGTTTCCAGCTTCAAAACCAAAAGAATGCAGGCTGGAAAGGACTTGCTGGATCATCAAGTCCACTTCTCATAGCACCACAACAATACAATTCATAAAGGCTTGGCTCATGTTTGGTTTTCCTATATCAGTTGGCAGCAGATGATCATTGTTACATAGGCCCTCAAACTCAGTATACCTACTTACAATCAAAGGAAGCTGCAGATGCTCTATACAACAGAATGCTAAGGCCACCAGTTTAAGTGTCTAAAAATATGTCCAAAATTTGAAAATAGTAGTGTAGCCAATGCTAAACACCAGTCCTACCTCAAATCTGCCATGGAGATGTCTCACCCACAAAGCTAAACTGCCATTGACAGGCTCCCTATCCTCGTTACTTCAAAGGTGCCACATCTGGGCTTCTTGGCAAGGCAATGAATCCAACAGCACCCTTTCTACAGCAAAACTTCTGGGAGCAGCTAATCTATCTTTCAAAGAGGTGGCGTCCCTCCAGACATGCCCTGAAACTTGCAATATAAACTCAGCAGAAGCCTTTTGCAGACGGTGAAATTGGTATTTGAAAAGAAACATGTAAGTGTATGTGCTGCTTGTGCTGAGGGCCAGCCAATGGATGTCTGCTCACTGAGTGAAGTTAAATTCCTCTGTGCATACTGCAAACCATCGGTAATAAAAGACAACATTCATTTTTGTGAGTTGGTGAATACTCTGACCTCAGCTCAGCCAAATCATCACATTGATTTCACATGCCTGGTCCCACCAGCCAGCCAACCCACCTGTGAGGACTTGGCTCTTGGTGACTTTTTCATAACAATGCATAGCACTCAGTATGACTACTACTGAAACAGCAACCTTCAGGTGTAAGCTCAGAGGGGCAAAAGAAAGCATCATATAATCCTATTTGTGGAAATGCATCTTTTAGTACTGGGATGGTAAATAGCTGAAGAAAGAAGCCAGCACTAAATGAAAACTAAATGAAGTTCTGGGTTTGCATCCAGTTGTTGTTGAGAGGAACAATCCTAGTTCCAAGTTATTAATAGCAGCACAGTTTAATAACAATAATAAAAATTAAAAAGAAGACATCTGGATGAAATCAGAGGAGGGGAGCAGAACCACATGTGCACAGGGAACCCAGGCATGTCCCAGGCTCACTCACATATTTTGTTACAGAAAAGCCAGAGTATTTCACTGAGGGAGGAGTAGGAAACCAGCCAGAAAGCACTTGAAACCTGTAGCTCTGCTACTTTTAAACTAAACATCAGTACATTTCTGCTTATCTCTTTACTCCTGCAAAGACAGCTTTTCCTGAATATCCAAATGTTAATGGAACAAGCCCTCAGGGAAGACAGCCAAGCCAAGTATCCCAGCCCAGAATTAGCTTTTCTCCTTGATTGCTCCCTTTTTTGTTCATTTGTCCAATGTTTCCCAGTCTGTTTCTTTCTCCTTACTATGTACAGAGATCATCCTGACATACTTCTAATTCATCTTGACTTGTACAGCAGGCTCCCCCAGCCTTAGGTGTCTTCAAATGCATGTGGTTTGCAGCAATTAGGGAGGGCAGATAACAATTGCTTCTCACATACAAATCCCAGTATGGACATTCCTTGGCAGGGAACAGGAGTTGCCTGCATTGCTCTGCCCTTGAAGAGGGAGAATGAGCTAACTGGGGCAACATGAGCTTTCTCAGTCATGCATGAGCCAAGTCATCCTTGGACACACAAGTGACAAAGGTAGGACCATCCTGCGCTGCTTTCCCTTCACTTATTAACCAAGCCCAGCAGATGATCAAACACCATTGCCATTGGAGAAGGCAAACTCAGCCAAGGTAACCAGCCTTGGTAACATGACAAAGATCACTTGAGGGAGGTGCCTTGTTTGTACTTGAAAAGGGAGAGAACTGAGGGTAACTGTTCTCAGCTTTGCCCTCTGGCTTGCCTGCTTCAAGAGGCTTTGCAGTCCCTTAATACAGACCCTCATGATCCAGTTCAATGAGTTCTGGGGCCACAGATAGCAAAACCACTAGTGACTATTCTGTTTCTTACACTACTCTGACATCCTGGTCAGAGGACTTTCTCCAGCAACTCCTATGTCTAGGCAGACAAAATCTAGGTGGGAGGGTGTAGCTTTCAGAGAAGACATCCTCTCTCAGAAGTGCTGAATGGATGATTGTTCCCCACAGCTGATCACCTCATCACAGGAAAGCTGCAGCCTGGCTCCAGTGCAGACACAAGTGAAAATAAGGATTTATAACACAGCCGACAGGAGGTAATTACAGTGTCTCAATAATTACCTGGGGACTAACAACCTTACACAGATGACATGGTGAGACTATTAAAACTGATTTTCTGAAAATATTCAAATAGTCCTCTGACAGCTGGACAGATAGGGATGTTACTGGAATTGCTGGTCAGAGTACTGTCTATCAGCACGCTGCCAGGGAAATATGTTGCAGGAATGGAGTCTGTTGCACGTGTTGCTTGCGGAGCCTCCTAGAGAAACTCTGCTTGCAGCAAGCAATTTGTATGGATGAGAACAAGGAAATCCCTTTTCCTTCAGTTAATGTTAAGTATCTTCCCACTAACCCACCATTTTTGTGAACTCCATTATCATTTGTTATATAAATGCACAGCCTAGGAAGAACCATTATTAATACAGAATAAAGATAGATTAAGAAGGGGATTGATACTAGCAGGCTTCACAAGAAGAAATCTGGTCACATGTAGAAGAGGGAATTTCAGGAAACTAGATTTTTACTGGGGCAGATAGTCCCTAGGAACTTCCAGTGCACAAGAGAAACAAAACTCACGAAAGTTACAGATCTAGAAGGAGTTTTTATCACAGACCACAGTCTCCAAGTCTTTTCTCTTACAGCTGAGGGAAGTCCTTCGCAGTAACTTTTTCTCAAATAAAAAAAAAAAAAGTCTTTTCCCTAAATAGAAATATGGAAATATTTATATGAAAACTGATCTAATTTGGGTCCTGAAAAGTCAGTATGACTACTACAAGTGGGACTAGAAAAGAAAGAAGAGCTCTGTGATAAATGGCATGAAGACATGAGCACTCATACATTTTTTACAAGGTCTTTCTAGTGTACATCTGCAACACACAGCTCTAGAAAGCCAATATTTTTAATAATTCAAAAATTAAAGGACACCACAACCAGAAGCTGCTTAAATGATCGCATACAAGAGGGTTGGAAAAACCCCACAAACTTTCCTTTTTATAAATCTCAACCATTTTCCTAGTCCTTTCTGGATGAATCTCTCTCCTTCCTGAATATCAGCCAAACGAATCCAGTTTTAAGCACTGCAAAGGATCACAAATTGAAAGAGGCTGCACACTTTGTAAAAGCAGGATCAGAATGAAAAATGGTCTTGATAATTGGAGAGATAATCCTAACAAACATGAAATTTGGTAAGTTTAAGTGCAAGGTATTACCATCAAAAGGAAAAATCAAGTGTGGAAACTGAAGGGAGAATGATGAGCAATGCACTGACTGAACAGGCAACTGCACAGCATAAAAGAGCCAAGTCATAAACTCAATGAGTCAATGGTATGATGCCATTGCAAACAAGAAAAATATCCTTCTAAGATGTATTATCACAAGTGTTATGTGTATATAACACTAGAGCAATGATTTCACTCCTATGGAATATTGTATTCATTTTGGGGCACCTCAATTAAAGAGAGATGTAAAGCCCTGGCAAAAGTCCAAGGGATAGTAATAGAAAAGATCGAGGTATGGAAAATATGGCCCAGGAAGGATAGATGAAGGAAGTAGATTTGTTTAGTCTACAAAAATGAAGACTAAGGAGAAACATAATAGCAATCTTCTCACATTTAAAAGGTCAGGAAGATTATGATCAATTGCTCTTCGTGTTCCCTAAGAGGAAGAGAAGAAAAATCATTTTTACTCCAGGCAAGTCAGGTTTAAAGGGGATATTAGAAAGCTTTCTGACTATCAGCATAGCTAAATATTTCAGCAGGTTACTTAAGGAAGGGGTTTTTTTATTGGGAGTCATGCAAACAGCCAGAAGAATTGTCCAGAAATAATCTTCCTGCCTAGGAAATATCTATAAGCCTATTCCAGCACTATAAGATTATAATAAATGTATGTTTTTTCATACTAACACTATCCCCAGGAAAAGCTCAACAACTGTGCCTGCTTTAGAGAGGTTAAGTTGACCTTAACAAGGGACAAAATTTCATCCTTGAGTTACCTGCACTTGCCTTTGTTTCTGAGCATACATCAAATTACTGTGTGTTTAATAGCTGAAAACATGGATAATATTTTATTATGCAAAGGAGCATGAATACACACTTTCCTCTATGTCCACAAAAGACCATAGTTTGGCCCTGAATACCAAGCCTCTCAGAGCCATTGAACTACCAATGCCACGTGCAGAGTGAAAATCTGTTTGCAATATTTTATTACTGAGTTACATTTATATTTATGCAGCCTGCTTTTTAAGTTCTGTAATAAGGTTCTTTGCTAAAATTTCTTTCCAGAAAAAATGTTATCCTTTGGATTCAGTCCTGTTCTGGAAGAAAGCCAATGGGAATTTGAATGTCTTCATATGTTCGGACACTGCCTGCCCGCCCCTGGAGCACTCAGGCCAATTAGCCATCACTAGATATCCAGAATTCTTGTCCAGACATGGAGGCACTCCAAAACACTCTACAAAGTTTGTTAGTCTCCACTTGCTCCTGGAATCTGCCTTTATATATTTACTCTGTCACCATAAAAATACTGCATCCTTGGTGGAAGAAAGCAAATAGGAAATAAATTCACAGATGAAACTCCATATGGAAATGTTACCAGTGGTAGAGGAGACACAAAACATGCAGGTGGATTTAGACAGATTTTAAAACACAGTCCGAGCTTCCTAGAAGAAGCAAGGACCCAGACTGGGGAAAATCAAGCAAATTTGAGGTAAATAACCTGCAACGAAGATCTGCTGTAGAGAGAGTATCAGCTGAAAACTGTAGTACTGGCAAAGGCTTAGGAATGGCAGCAAGCAGCAGATTGCCTGAGCTTGGAGACAGCAGAAGCTGCAAGATGCTGTAAAACTAGGGAAACGTAGCACATGCTGTTATTAGAGAAAAATCACCACCTTTTTATTCCATACCAGGTGACAATTAGATAGCTCCATCCCCTTTCTTGAGGCTGCACAGCTCAGCAACAAGCTATTTGGACTTATGGGCATTTTGGGCATTCCTGTAGCAGAACATGCTGGTTTCTCCCTCTACTTTGGCATGTCCTGTGGCCCGATACTACTGCTAAGCCAATCCTCACTCCCTGTCTCTGTAAGGCAGAAATACAGGCATATGTGCTGTATCTCTCAACTCCCAGAGGGGCTCAAACCCTTGCAAGAAGCAATGGGAAAGCACAGCACTCCTCTGCTGAAGCAGTGGTGGGAAGAGATACAAATGCTGACTCTAGCCCCAGACTCTGGAGATCAATTACCAATTTCATTCAGCTGCTGCATGCATGTAGCATAATCTGTCTGACTCTTACCTTTGCTTTGCTCTTGCCTTAATTGTTCCAGCAGCCTTTTCCAATCCCCCTGCCAAAGGCTTTTAAACCTTAGTGCTGCCTGGGCTCTGCTTAAGATCGAGTCTTGGTACATTTCAAACATCAAAATCAAACATTTTAACAGGGAATTGTGAAACTGCCTGGAAACAAACAAGTCATCCCTTCTGGCCCTCTTTCACTACAAACTAATGTTTGCAAGTGAGACCAAAACACTGCTCAGAGTAGTTTATCACTGAAGGAAGACACAGAGCAACACAATTGCAGTGAGCCAATATGACATGCAAGTGTACCCAGACCAAGAAATAAACAACATCATTATTAGCAAATTGAAAACAGATCAGGTGCTGAGTGTGGACTTGAATTGCCATAGGATCCCAGTGCTGCTTACAGGGAACATGGTTCTGGAGGAGTTCAGAGAAGGTTTGCCGTGATGATAGATGTCCCCAGATACTTATCCTGTAGCATTAAGTTGCTCAACAAATGTACAGAAAGCCAGATAAGCCAACATTCATAAAACTCCACCACAGTTGCAGGGCCCACACGATCAACAGAGGGGTCTTGTGCCTCCAGGAGGGAAAAGCAGCTGGACGAGCCATCCACAGGCCCGAGGGTGCCCCGTTTCCAGGCTACTTGAATGCTGCAGGCAGATGTTAGCTGGTGTTTCTTGTGGTTCAAGGGTGTGGCACAAAGTCAGGACTGGTTTAACAAAGAAGTTTGCTGGGAGTTATCAGGGACAAGCGATTCAAAGCCACAAGTATTTCAATAACTGCCTCAAAAGCTTGAGGTAGACAATGCCTGGAGGCATGAGATTTTTGAATAGAGAGTGGAACTCCTCTGCCTGCCACAGAGGCTCTGTGGAGACAGGGAATTCAGCAGGGACCCATCCAGCTCCCTCACTAGAAATGTTAAATTCCCTACACATATATCCATATATCCCTTCTCTATGTGCAGTTCTCTCTCTCTCCTTCAGCCCAGGCAGTTGTTCAGGTATTGTTTAGCAAACACATAGGTAAGCATAATACATATATTTTTTTTTTCCAGAAAATAATGTTTTCTGTCACAATATTGATAATTGTTGACATAATGCTATAAATATACATTTTTTCCAATTATCCTAGAATTCAAAATTGTACAAAACACAAACAAGTTTTAACTTGTTGCTCATGGGGAATAAGCTTCTTCTGGCATGTGCCAGCTCCATGGAGTGATATGACACAAATGAAACACTCAAGGGAACTCGACTTAGAGTCCTTCCCCATGAGAAGATAAATGCAAGCTCTAGTGTGGTTGCAACAGGCAGCACCATAAGATGTCTAAGTCTTTACAGTACTACAGGCATCTCACATCCTATTGCCTGTCTACCCTGCTATACTTCCAGATCACTGGTGCATGGACAGACCTCAGCCCTTCCCAGCCCAAACCTTGATGCAGAACATGCAATCTGTTTCCATCACAGCCAAGGCTTGCTGAGCTGCCAAATCATCCACTTCCTTGCCAGGTCCTTACATTCTTATCCCAAAGAAAAGCGGAAGCTGTAGATTACAATTCCCACAAAACAAAATTCCCATATTATATGTATGTTGAGCGCTGCTTCAAACCATCACACCTGAGAGAAGACAGCCCCTGTCCTGCTGCAGGCTGCCTGCATGGAGCTGGTCTGCAAATGATGAGCCACAGCCTCCCAGTATCTCACCCCAGTTGTTCGTGGGAACCTTACATAGCAAGCAGGGCAGAGCCAGTACACCACACTGTGCTAGCACAGCCCCTTGATTTGCAGGTCAGGCGTGGAACAGGGGTCTTGTGGCCTTGCTGCATCAGAAGATACCTTAATGCTTGCAGCAATAATCCTGCTCTGGCCTACATAATTCATCACATCCAAGCTTGAACAACTGCACATCTCCACAGCCTGCAGCATCACTGAGCTGTGAGAGAGCTTTACTGCTTAGAGTGGGGAAACATAATGCAAGTTAACTGCTGTGCCCAAGAGCATATAATGAACTAGCGACAGCCAGAGGAAATTCCAGAAATCCTGAATTCTGACATCAGGCATCTCAATCTAAAGAAACTGGATGCCTAACTCCTTTGGACAGCTCTGGAAACCCAGGTTTCATCTGCAAGAGTGACACTTGATTAGGGGAAGGGGAAAAGGCTGATGTCAACCAGGCAACCCTGAATGTCAGGTGTTCTGGATTCAGTTCCTTACAGTTTGTTTTTCCTTCCCCTGTATGTACTCAAGCACTCTTTCATTTAGCTTGAGTGATGACTCCTGTCTCAGAGGTGCTTGGTGAGCAGCCAGCAGAAACCCAATAAAAAAACACCTTTCCATTGCTGATAAGAGAGCATAAGGGAATTGTACTGTGAAGGACCCACCCTAGAGAAAGAATGCAGGTAGCCTGTGATGGATCAAGTCCAGCTTCTTCACTCCTCTCTCCCCTCAAATGGCCTGAACAATTAAGCAGAAAAACCTTCCCTTGTTGGTCTTGGTTGACAGCTGATTTTTGCAATTTTGGCTAGAAGAGCACACAGCCATGACCTGTAAGTGCAACACTGTCTACCTATTGTCTTAACTTAGCCAGATAGGAAACCAAGCACCATGGGGGACGCCTTTCTAAGCAGGGTCTGGGAGGCTTACTTGGGAATCAATTCACACGAAAAAGCAGGCTATTTTCCCTGATATTGTTTACAAGGTAAGGTTTGGTCTCTGTCCAAAGCCATATGGCCACAACACGTCACAGCCTAAAGGACCTTTGGCCCTGAGTGGCACAAAGATGACTTTGAGGGCATCAGGACAGAGCACCCCTGGCCCTGCACTCACTGAAGGATGATGGCTCGGTGGTACCAGGGACACTCAAAGTCAGGCCTCATGATTTGTGAAACAATATGCTTCAACAGAAGGCTTTACATTTATTTGTAGAACTCTGAAAGGGAGGGGGTTTCTAACAATTTCTAACAACAATGAGACAAAGCATCCTTGCCACTGCAACATAGTTCTTCCTGAGCCACTGAATTTTTCATCAAGTCATCTACTAGGAAACTGGTTCAAGGCCAAAAAGTTACAGGGACTCCCATTTTTTCTCCCAAGCATGTTTCCATTGAGGCTGCAAATTAATACAGGCAGAGCCCTTCTCTAGGTAGGACCCTGCAGAGCACCATGGCCTTAGGCAAGCAACCCCAACAGTGGAGGCTGGAGCTACACAAACAGCCAAGTCAGTTTTTACAAGCTGGTCAGATACCTTGGTATGAAATCAGAGACTGGCTGCATGCACCACTTTATAGCAGGATACAGAAGGGCAGACCCTATACATGCCTATACATGGCATCTCTGTGCATTTTGCAAAACAATCATTCTCTCTAAAAACTGCACATGTGAGGCAATCCCAAATCCAGTGGGACAGATATTGGACATCAATGCAGAAAAGTCACAGTGGAAAAATCTCCAAAATTACTTTCAGTAGATGTACATTTAGGTACCTGGTTTTTGGTCATGAAGGTACTTACCTGGTAGCAGTATTGGTACATGACCAGGAGAGCATTTGCAATGAAAATATGAGTTTAAGGGATGAAAAACTCAGGATGATTTTTCAAGAGAAGCTGGGGAAAATACACCACTTACTGCCCCAGTTCAGCTGCCTTGTCAGCAAGCAAAGCTGGTCTTTAGGGACTGCAGGAGGAACACTCACTCATTATCGTGGAATATTTGACAGCTCATGCAGTACAGATATGTTGACCAGAAGGGAGTCACTCACCATCCCTTTTAAAAATATTTACATATTTTACTTTTTTCTCCTTCTTCCTAAGCTTACTATTGAAATTGCCAGGACTGTGTGGAAATTTGGACATAAAAACAATATAATCCAGAGCTAACTTCAAAACATTCACACCACTGTTCCTTTCACATATACCTGTCTTGGGTGGACTCCAAAGGGAGTTTATCCCGCAAGCAGCAGGACCAATTCACAAAACATTGCCTCCAAATCCAGCATTCTCTGATGCAAAGACATGTTTGATATTTCTAGGAGCACAATCAGACCAGAGAGGTATTTCCAGCTGAGCAGAGATGAAGTAATAGACTTAGTCTGGTCCATTTTGGCTTCGGTAACTGCCAATAAAAACCAAAAATGCAGAGTGACCACAGGCCTGTTGATAATTTGGGATGTTGCAATTTGTGAAACAAGCTCCACATTTCTCTCATGACTAGCCATGGAATAACAAACAGACTGATCTAGTTTCACTGCTGCTTGGATTGTCAGTTTGATTTGTTCTCAGATGTTATAGGTTATGTACTGCTTTACAGAGACATTCAGCAAAGCAGAAACCCAGAGAGGTCTGCGATTTAATGACACAGTCTCATAAGGATTTCAGTAGATGCAAGCCTTTCCTGATGCTGCAGAATGGCATGTTTCTCCTGAGTCTTCTCCCTTCCGTTTTATTTGTGTGTGTGCACATTAAGTTTATAATGCCTAATGAGTTCAACTCCCTGAAGTTTTGCTCCTTGCTGAAAACGTCATCAAGGTCTTGCCCCTCTCCCCGCCTCTCTTCAGACACTTATTTTCACAAAACATACTGTATCACAATTACCTTTGAGAACTATGTCTTTCTAGTAATTGGGGATGAAATTACTTGCTCCAGTAAAAACACTGGATGGGTAAGATTGAAAGGCACTCATACATGTACAAATGGATTTATTTCACAGCCTTTGTTTCCATATGAAATGAGTAAAAAAACCCAACCCAAACACCACACAGAAAAGAGAGAAAGTTATTGAAAATAAGGATGATGCTAGAAACAAATTACAGCCAGCATTATCAGCCATTTATTCACCATTCAGTGAATAAAGGCAGTGTGTTTTTTCTCTGTGGCTCAGCTGTAGAGTGTTCTAGTCTTTGCAGAACAGATTCAGCTTTAATTCATTGTCTGACATTACTTTTATTGTTAACATGGATGGCCCTGGAAAGAAAAGGATTTAAATTACCAAGAAAAAGTCAGACTCAACTAGCTTTGTGAATCCATAAAAGAGTTTGCAAGGTTCATAAAACCTCAAAAGCCAGAAAATCCTCCACCCCTGATTTCCTCCATCCTTCAGCCCCAGTCTCGCGTCACTCATTGCAGGATGTTATGAGTTCCCTCCTCTAACGGACTGTAACTTTTATAGTCAGAGCTGATTACACTGCCTCCATTCTCCCTTAACATCTCCCCACTGGACTAGAGCCTGCACTTGAGCAGAATCCCCCAGGTAATGAACCTGACCCTCCTGCTGCTGGATGATTATGAATGAGCACTGGTGGGGTTGCTTGGCTTTGCTCTGATGCCAAGAAATTGTTTGCACAACAGCATATAAGTCCCTAATGCATTTTTCTCTACTTTTACATTCTGTTGAATGAAGATAAATCCTATTCAGCTCCTGAGCAAGAGCAATTTATCCTCTCTGCAGCACCCCCAACTGGCTACCAAGTAATTTGGGGAGAACAGGAAATTTTTATATTTTAATCCAAGCCTGAAGCAGCCTCAACCTCCTAAAGGCAACATTTTATATTCCAATAAAGCCCTGAAAAGAGAATATTTTCAGAGGGAAATAATTTACACTGAAATACAGCCTGTGAGAATATCCCCTGAGTCCTGAATTCCTGGTAGATCCCATGACCCAACTCCATGTGTCACAAAGCCTGACTAACCATAAGTTGTCGTTCAGGCTGCTGCTAAACACCAAGCAGGCAGTTTCAAGATTTTTATAGGAAATATAGTGGAGCCCCTGCCCTGGTCATTTTTTTATGCCTGACATCACTACAAAGGCAGAGGTGGTCTGAAGGCTATACAAAGCAAAGGTTCTCAACACACAGTAACTACACAAAGCCTCCATTGCCTTTTCAGAGGCCCATGCTCATAGCCCTCTCACTGCACTTCTAAAAGGTCTTCACTGAAGCTATCTAAAGCTTGCTTTATCCTTAATGCAAACATGCACAACGCCAGTGCAGGGAGATACCAAATGGTGTGTTTGGAAAGGACTCACCCGCACCTGGGGCTTTGTGAAAGCTCAGCAGTAATCTGGTGCCTCTTGGGTCATCCCAACAAGCAGTGACTGCTACCTCAGCAGGTCCAGAGCAGTAATCCCACAGTGTGTTGCTAAAAATAAAAAAAAAAAAAGCAGAATCTATTTCCAACCTTACCCCTTTGAGAGCATTGCTAGACATAGATTGCCAAGTTTGATCCTGTCTACAGCAAAGTCTGAAGATGCTCTCAAAAGTCTTGCCCACACCAACAGTGTTGCTGCAGCTGAGCACTTGGTCACCTTTGAGCAGTATTCATGCATGGGGCATGTGAGTAGCAGGTACATTAAAAACAGAGCCCCAGAGCCTAGCTTCTCCTCATGAGAGCAATTCAGACTGACAGGAGAATTCAAATACTCCTGCTTTAGCCCTACCCACTGTTTGACAGCCTCTATCATTCCAAGTACTGCAGAAGAAGCCTATAAAATAATGCTATGGGGTGACAGACAGAAAAGAAGCTGACTCAGTAATGAGAAAATTCAGTCCAGGTTGAGAATATCAAAGAAAACAATAAAAAGGACACTAAAGTACCTCCTAGCTAACACAAGTAAAAATGAATCTCTTCTTAAACAGAAGTAGATCTAAAAAAATAAAATCAACCCCATATTACATTTATTAAGAAAAATATACACATTGGTCTGAAGCAGGCACCACTAGAAGATCTTTAGTTCAAGCTGCAAAACATTGGCAAAGATACCAGAAACTTAAGAAATGGCTGTTAGAGTAGGAGCTGTGCAGTCTGTAGGCAGAGCAGCTGGGTATCCACTGCCACCTGCAGTGTGGTGCAATCTTTTGCCAGCCTGCCCAGGGGCAACCAGGGACAATCACCACTTGCCTGGGGCACAACAGAGGGAACCCACCCTGTGACCACCAGGCAGGTAGCTGGTACTCACTGGAGGCAACAGGAGGCCACAGCACAGAACTTGAGTTTCTCTACATAGCAAAATGCTACCAAGACCATTTTTGAAGCAAATCTTTCCATAAGTGCTATGCAGCTATCATTAAGAACATGATGAAAGTACTAAATAAATCAAATACTTAACATTGAACATTTACTAATCAGTCTTGATGAACAGAAGCACATAGTTTTAATTGGAATGTAGTTGCTGTATTAGTCATTCACAGAACATACATCTTGTATTAATGGTGGTGTTTCCTTTTCCCATAAAGCACATTTAGTTTTTCTCAAAAGACAAACATATGCTTCTGAAGCCTCCTGAAGAAGATCCAGGATCCTTCATGCATAGCAGCTCCCATTGTGCCTGCAAGAAACCCTGAGCTGTTTGCAACATGGTACTAATCACAATCACTGCCAGCAGTCACAGACTTTATCCAAATAGGGAATTTTAACTCACCGAAACAAACGAGTTACTTATGGAAAAGGAGCCCCCTATTTTGCACCCACCACATCCAAATAGGCAGACTTTCTGTAAACCAATATGGATAAGTGGCTGTAATTTTCCTAAGTTGCCTTTAAAACATGGGCTTTATTTTCAGTTCAGCCAGAAATGACCTTGTGTGACTTTGGTTCTAGTCTCTCCTTCTCAGTCTGCAAATTATTACTCTGTAATAGGCAGAAGGACCTCACTCGTATTACCAGCGTGCTGTAGCCAATGTGCTATTTCTTGGAAAGAAGGAGGCTGCCAGAGTCCAGGACCAGAGTTAGAGCTCTCAGTGAGTTACATTCATTACATAGCAAGAACAACTGAGAAAAAATAAACACTTCTCAAGTCTGTGACTAACTGAAGCTGTAAATTTCAAACACTTATTAGAGCCATGGCTTAGTAAAACAACTTGGGATGTGTTACATATCAGAGGGTAACCTTTAAAGAAGGACTTATGCTCTGGGGAAAATTTTAAAACAGAACAGGATGAATTTTATGCGCTTTTTTTTTTTAATGTGGTTCTTATAATTAACCAGACTGTCACAGAAAATCACCCTAGAGGTCTGGATTCAATCCAGCCTTCTCTAACACATGTCCTATCATCCTCTCCATTACTGAACTATCCATATAGTATTCTTTAAATCATTAGAACTGGTGATCTATTTTTCAATATAGTTTTTTTTTTCCCCCAGCTCCTCTGTTTACAAATTTCCTCTAGGTAGATTGTAGGGATTTGTCCTTATTTTCATTTAATAAAGACAAATATAGCTTTTTCCCAAGGGCCCAGAGCACTAAGTACTTCCCAAATTGTTCTTAACATGTCTATCCAGTGTACATAATTGCTGCTTAGCCCCTGTACCTGGTCATTTGGTGCACATGCCATGACTTCTGATTACTGACTACATAACCTTACTTGACTTAAATACCTTTGTTTAAAAATTAAACAGCAAAACAAAATCTTATTTCTTGGCTAACTACATGTTGGCAATGTGCTCAAAAATCACTCTCCAACAATACACATCTTCCTATTTGCAAAAAAGCAAAAAGGGAAAACTGAACAAAGAGACCAGATGCTTAGCTTCTGATTCAACAAACTGTTTACAAACAGGTTTCAGTTTTACAACCACTTCTCTATACAATCATAAAGCACAGTCACAGGGGCCCTATTAGTTTTTTGTCCAAGATATTTAAGTGCTTAGACCTGGATCTAGGCTTGTTCTATCATGAAGAGCTACATAAAGGGAACTTGCACACTGGAGGGAGGGTGAGGACAATCCTTAGTCTGAGAAAGTTTAGCTCTGTGTATTGGGGATGGGCCATTGTTCACTAAAGGTCACAGTTCATCACGTCCAAAATGCTCTCAGACATCTCTATTACAAGAACAGCTGGGATGAAAACATCAAGAGAAATATGTTTCACACATTTTGTTCTCCTTGTTCTTTCTCAGTCTTCATAGGTTTTCTCAGATTCAGTCAGTGAGAAAATCTGTCTGGGTGAGGAAATACATAAAAATGCATGTGTTAAGCCACACAAGTATCTGTTCTGTGTAAGAAAGTTAACTATGGAAAGACTCAGTCAGTGACTTCAACATTTGAAGCAATAGATCAATCTCAATTTATCCTTCTTTGCCATCTTCATGCATATAATCTTTAAAAAAGATCAAATGGAGCACCAAGATACTTGTAACTTTCTATCAGTCAGTGATGTACCTGAGCTGTATAAACAATATCTTAAAAACAGACTTTTGTTGGTTACAAAATAGTTACTGCTCCTTATGCTCAGTTAGGAACAGAAGACAGCTCTGTTTCCTGGTCTGATTATAGAGTGCAATAGTGGAACCACAAGACTGCAAAAGTTCACCTTATTCAGGAATCATGTTGTTGCTTTGTATACACTGACAGGGTATGTTGATTGTTTTGATTATACAGAGTAGTTTGAAAGAACAGCTCACATCCATGCTCTCATTCTTAGTTTTGTTTTTGATTCACTTTGGCTGTTGTAGATACTTGGTCTGTTCTCCAGGTATTCATATGGAAGTGACTAAGACATGCCAAGTTTACCAGCAGCTTCTTGTTAGTGTTTTCCTTGATTATGACATCTGGTGAGGCTGATGACAATAACAGAAATAAAATGTGAAGTTCAGTTATTTGGAAATTACTTAAGTGGAGGCCATTTTGCACAGTATGATGTTGAAATCTTATGAACGGTTGTGGCCGGATTTATAGCTCAAGCAGTTTTACATCTGTATTTCGTTTGTGAGTAACCAATACAAAAACACACCTTGAAAATTTTTAATCATTTCCCAACTGACCAAGAGTTCCAGATATTCTGTCAGCAATATAACCTAGACTACAGAATGTTGTTCTTGTTGAAAGGAATTTCCAGAGTACTGTTACATAGCTAGTCCAATAAACCTGCCCTAATCAAGGCTGTCAGTATCCCACCTTTGACTCTACAGAATGATTTTCAAATGCTGGTCAGTAGGGGAGATTCCTGTAATATTCCTGGATATGATATGGAGACCATTTAAAAGCTCTCAGCTATATATCCACCCTTTATGTATGTAAAATACATGTAATTTAGCTCCTATCTGCCCTTTTTCAGTAACTACTGACCATTCTGCAAATTGTCCTGCTGAAGTAGCTTCTCCCCCAATACCATCCACAGCTCTACATGACAGATAATGAGGCATAAATAGGGTAAGTCATGTCAATTTGGTGACTAGGCACTTACCAAATTAACTACCTTTCAGAGTTATGCAAAACTCCTTTCACTCACAGTGGCAAATAGTTGATGGACACATCTGATCAATTTATAGTACACAGTGAGAACAAACTGAGCTTAAACTTTACTTAATGCTACTCCCAATATTCTCCTTACATAGAACAGATGCAAAACTTAGTCAAAATTATTCTAAACAGTGCACTTGATTAACACTGCCACAATCAACAGTGGCCCAAGGAACTGAAGTTTACAAAATTAAACCATCTTAGTAAGCCAGTTAATGCACCACACACAGGCATGTATTGCTTTGCAATGGAAGTTAAGCTTCCAATTCAGCGCCTAATCACTTTAAGTACTCAGCAATAGGACAAAGATGCACTTCAATGCCTCCTATATCCTAAGAAAAACAAAAATAATAGATTTTTCTTGACAAGGCAGCTGTTCTGCCTGCATACCATGTAAGGTAAGGTGATAAGACAAAATTCTCATCCAAGATCTAGTAGATAAATAAGCAGAGTAGAGACATTTCTAAAGCAGCTGAACAATCATTGCCAGCAACAGAGGTTTTTATTATTTTTTGCATGCATTAGAAGTGCGTGGTTGAGTCATAAATCAAGATGCTCTGATTAACTTCAAAATTCCTATTTATCAGTATTACAATCTTTGAGCCGGGAAACA
The DNA here is from genome assembly GCA_013399695.1 of Formicarius rufipectus. NCBI lineage: Eukaryota > Metazoa > Chordata > Aves > Passeriformes > Formicariidae > Formicarius > Formicarius rufipectus. Next base: position 1,458,883 of record VXAU01005056.1, on the reverse strand, counting down.
TTTTGGTTACCTGTCTGCCAGACCCTCCTACAGGCCAATGGGGAAACATGATGAGTTTTGGTGGAAAGTTGACAGGATTTTCTGATGGGTTGCTGTACTCCCAGAACTATCCTCCTCTCCACTGACAAGGTCCAACACTGCATTTACAAGAAGCAGTTGAAAAAGAGGAGAGATTCCAAGTTTGTCCTCTTCCTCTGCTATAACAGGAAGGCAGAATACACTGACTGCAGTGATGGAAATTCAACAGACATGGGAAGGGCAGTTCTTTGAACAGATGTCTGTTGCTTTTCAAGTAAACTCTGATAAGGTATGACATGCATATAATAAGGTAGGAAATATCTGTGTTTACTTCTAAACCAGAGATCCCCTCTTCTCTGAAGGATTTACTATCTCCTTTTGGCCCACGGTCACAGAGGATTCACTTTCCCTGTGTGCTGGCTGATGGGAGCTCTGGCTGGAGGCACCACAGTTTGGTCTCAAGACCCCCTGAGCACAAGGGAACCTGTCATCCTTTACCAGCTACCTCCTCCCCTGTACAGAGCACTGGTTTTGCAGGGAGGGAGACATGACTTACATCACTGCAGTAAACACCCTGTCATCCACAGACCTTTAATGAGCTCATGAATTGATACCATTTCAATGGCAACCCAAGAGCTCACAGCCAGGTCTTGCCCACTGACCAATAGCCACTCCTCTTGGGAGGTACCTCTGTTGATTGAGCACATCATGGTTGGTCTGCATCCTTCCTTGCTGAGGTTAGCACAATCTGCCAGGGCACCTTGGGCCACCAGAAAGGAGTAATGAGCTACACAGCACCCTCAAAACAAGCTTTAAAGATGTGACATCCTATACACTTTGACTGACATTAAAAGGAATTTACCTCACACTACATGAAGGACATGAATCATGGACACATGACTTAGCAGTGATGAGACCTAAATTTTCCAGGAAAGTTTCACCCAAATAAAAAAAGTTGAAAATAATCAATTGCAAATAACACAAAATGCCCCCCTACTCCCCCTTCCCTCCATTTCATCAGGTCTAAAGGGATCTCCCCTCTCCTGAAGCATGCAAAGGAAAGAACATTCAGTCTGTAAAAACAAGGTTCTTGTACCTCAAAGATCTTGTGAGCTAATGTTTGCAAAGCACTTTGAAGGTAAGTGGCACTTTATAACAATGCAAATGCCTGTTTGAATTGCAAGTTCTGACTGCACATGTGGAGTGCCACTGAACTGTGAACCAAATAGATAATCAGGAGACTGATCTGGAATTATCAGACTGACGCCATTCATGGAGTTTAATGCCTCCCTGTTTTTCTCATGGATCTTTCTGGGGCAAGCACCAAGTCTGAAGAGAAGCTCTCACATCCCTACCTGTGAGGGATGGCCTGACAAGCAAACGCTGGTATGCACAGCTGGATCCTGCAGGAGCTGAACATCTTAGCTCAGACAGCTGTGGGCACTGGTATTGCTGAGCTACAGCCCCAAAGATCCTACTGAATTGACTCACTTTTTTTAATCTCAATGATATACTAATTATTCTGGACTGGTTGTACTAAGGATCTCTTCCTGATTATGGCATGATCCAGTAAACAACACAGACCTACTCAAAGTTCAACGTCAAGGCAGACCCCTGGAGTCAGTGGTCTCATATGGTCAAAATCAGAATCTAAGTGCTTCACTGAATCAAATGTGATTACAGAGAAAGCAACTGCCTGCAGTTAAGTCCCCACAAATACACTAATTATTGGCAAACAGCAAGTATTAGCAAAGATGAAAAATGATAATGCCAAGATACACAATGTAATTATCTGTACACAAAACTGCAATATGAGCCCTGTATAGCTATGAATAAAAAGCTTTGTTTGGTAAATTGGCCATTTCTCAACACTTAGATGCATGGGAACAAGTTGAAACATAAATCAAAGACATAAGCCAGGCATCCTTAACACAGTGCTAAGTCTTCAAGAGTCTGGATTCAACAACACCTTTCAAATAAGAGATATTTCCCTAACAGATGCTGTTTATCTTCTTCTACTTCCCTGTTGGCAAAGATACCTACTGACCATTTTTCACTGCTTTCAAATTTTCTGGCTGCCCCTTCTGATTGTAAACATCAGTGGAAAAAACATTTATTTGTTTAGAAATATGCTCTCAGGAAGACTGCTAAAAGCTATTCTTCCAAAACATGAAGTATAAGCCAAACTTGAGAAGTGTTGCATTTTTCATTCTACCTCTGCAAAAGGCAAAACCTTCTATCCTGAGCAAGTGATAAGAAAAGGAAGTGGGAATCTTGGATTTTTTTTTTTTTATAGCCTCACTACTTAATGAAGAGAAAACATATGAAAGTATCAGAGCAGCTCCTACCCTACCAGGCAGCCACAGCACAAGGGGCAGCCGGGCAGCAAGGACTCTTTGGTGCCCCTGTCCCATGCAGTGAACAAAGCAGAACCAACTCCTTCCTGTCAATTATGTTGTAGACTGGTTGCACTGGAAGAGCAATTACTATCCTGTTACAATTTTGACACTTCCCCACTAAAAGTCCTGAATTTTGATTCCTTTGCCACCAAGTAGATGATTTCTACCTGATGTTTACCCTGTGTGGTCTCCTAAAAAATTCTTTTGTAGCAGAAGTTCATGGCCCATCAGAAGAGGCAATCAAGTGACTCACATTCAGAAAAGCCATCCTTGCTTTCCCTGGGAATGCACAGCTTACAAATACCTCGTCTTAGAAAGTTCACATTTTTCATTTGCTCGCTCTGACATGCAACTCCCAGACAAACTGGTAAGTTTGAGAGTGATTCTGCCATTGTTTGCTGCCAGGTTTTCTTTAGCGAAAACTAACTACCTTCTCTGTAGAGACAAGTCAACACAAAATAATCCTCTGGACTGGAAAACTTTACCTGGACCTTTCAAGACTGCATAAAGAGAAGTTCAGTATCAATCTGCTCCATTCTCCAAGCTCTTTGGACATTCCCAAGCAGAAATGGTCCTGTCTGGGATGGCAGGAGGAACCAGCCAGTTGCTTACTTCACTTGAGGTGTGTTCACAGCCAGTTCTTCATCATGGACAGGAGTGCCCCATCCAGTGAACTTGCCCTCAGCCAGAAGTTTGCTGCATTTCACACTGTAAACCCAGACAGCAGCAGCAACTGCCTGACACTCTGATTAGAAAATCAGTTGCCCAGTCTTCCTACTGAGCTGAGAAGCCAGTTGTTAATAGCCAGGTTGTGGCAATTTCCAGATGGCATGGCATGAACTGGAGGAAGACAATTAACAGATAATGGCAAAGAGTTTATTGGGGAAATTATTTCCATCAATGGACTAAACGGCAGTTGGCCATCAGGCTCCACCAGTTCACTGGATAGAGATAACATCCATAATTCTGGGCTTGCCTTTTCTTAAGTGATTTAGTCTTGGTCACTTTGTCCCTATGTTTACACAGATACTTTGACTCACTGCAGCTCAGCTGAAGGGGAAAAGTGCCCGAAACAGTCAGGGTGCAGAGAGCATCAGCTGTTATCTCAACTCCTCAGCATCCTCCTTGCATGCTTCATCTCACAACACTTACATACTCAGCCCCACTTGAGCTAAAATGATCAAGAAAAGCCAAAACCACCACTTATAACAGCAGAGAAAAGCTTCCAGTGTTAAAATACAGGTCATGGACTATTGCTCCACAAAACATGAGCCACAGGAAAGGAAGCACTCATTTTTAACAGCTCCTCGCAATTTTCCTCCCCCTTGATGGCTCAGCATGGGCTCTTAAGTCCTGCTGTCTGCACAATGCTATTGCTTCCCCCTCCCTGAGGGTATCCTGTTCAACATTGCTCAGTCTCAGTGTCCCAAAAACATGAAATTTAACAAGCTCTTATGAAGGTAGGGCAGCATTACCCCCAGTTTACAGATAAAACAGCAAGGCACAGAGGGGTAAAGACCACAAGCAGCCATACTAAGAAATCAAGCCCCAGGTTCTACCTAGTTTTAGGTACCCCCTTGAAGTGGGGTCACCATAGCTCCTTCATACTCCCCCAGAATAACACTAATAGCACATCTACTATGTCTATCAGTCCCATGCCATCTGGAGTGCAGGCACACATTTGAGGACATGACTTGCACAGCCTTTACACTGCATTGCTAGGATTTAACCAGCACTTGCCATTTAGCTACACCAATCTTAGAGCAGCATCTTCTCAACTCTGCACATCCCCTCCCCAAATCACCAAACTCTCCTCTTGTACACTCAACACACAAGACTAGACAGTGATTAACCTGCCTCATGTGCAATCAATTATCCAGCTTTTCAGACAAGTCCTCAAGACTCCATGTATCACTTTGTCTCCATAAGGCATTTTTATCATGATGGATAACCTGTCTTCAGCACTGGCAAAATCCTCCTGGGACAGGTAAGTTTCCTAGAGGTACAGACTGTTGGTACAGCTCTCATAGGCATGTATAAAGCAAGGAGGAGGAACCAGAAAGGCAGGCCAGAGAAGGTATAATTGTATGACTCTGACCAAAAGAAAGGAATGGAGATTGATTGGAAGAAATAGCTTCTAGGCCAAGGAGGAGTGTCTAGGGAAAAGTGAAAGATTTCCCATTACTTCAGACTGTTAAAAGGTAGTTTGGACAGAATTCAGGAAGAAATAATTGCCCTGAGTTTCTGCATTCATCATATGCCAAACAACTACTGTAGAACTGGCTTGCCACTTCAGCATTTGTTTTCTGTATCATTGTTTTGCAGATATTTCAGCTGCACAGAGGAACTGTGTTTTACTCACTTAGGTGGAAAATAGCATTCTGCTCGGAGCTGACCTTCAGACTCAGCCAGGTCCCTCCCACTCCCTGCTGGCATGGACTGTAACCAGTGTTACAAAACTCTTCTACATCCCTCTTCCTAGGCAGAGCATTAAAGTACAATATATAAGTGATCCCCCATATAGATATCACAATATTCCTTAGCACAAAGTTTGCTGAGCCTTTTGGTGTAAACTGCATTTTATTCCAATCAGGAAAGTATCAAGACTACAGGAAACAAAAGTAAACAAGTTAAACCAAGCAGCACATTTATATCCTCATGCTGCTGATATTCTAATTGCCCAAATTAGGAATGTAGCCAAACATATGACAGCCTCCTTCTGTCCTTCAGGATGCCTTTGCAAGGGAGGAAGAACTTCTTTGCTGCGCAGGTGACTACTTACTGGCACAAATTGTTCAGAGGGGTTGTAGAGTCTCTCTCACTGGAAACATTCAAAAACTGCCTGGACACAATCCTGTGCAATGCACTCTAGGACAAACCTGCTTGAGCAGGGAGGCTGGACCAGATGACTCACTGTGGTTCCATTCAACCTGACCAGTTCTGTGATTGAGAAGTCAATGGAGTTGGTGCTTTTCCTGTTACAGGGTTGAAATACAGCCAGGACATACATCCCAGTGCTGAAACCAGTGTCAAGCTGTACTGGCATGACCCATGCCCACTGCTCTACAGACCTGTGCTAGTGTCACAGCAGACTTGAAGGAGTACAGATGCACCTTCCTTTTACTGTGAGATCTCCAATAAGTTTTTTCCAATTACCTAAGAGTTTTACTTCTATTTGATGGGAATGTTTCAGAGAGTCAGTTAAAAGCAGGAGTCAAATCCCTTGAAACCAGCCACAACTTCACCCAACCTGTTACACCCAGGTGCACCATCTTTTGATAGCAACTTTAGCTGTGCTGTCCTGGAGGAGTCATCACCACTACCAGAGATGAGAGGCAGCAGTTCCTCAGAGTCTGCCCTGTATCACTTGAGAACTGATTGTTCCAATATATTGTGTTCATTTTATGAGACAGACAAGTGTCCATTGGGAAATAAGGTGCAATTATAATGTAATTTCAATTAAGAATCAAATTGTGGTCCAGAAAGGTAAAAAGGTTAGTGCTATATCTAGCAATACAGCTGGATTGTGATTTTGCACTTGGCTACAAAACAAAGGGAAATCCTAACTGGGCCAAAAATATCCCTGTCTTCAGCCATGATTTGCTGCCAAGCATCAACCCCAGAGCAAATTCCTCAAGTACGTTTGCTGGGATTTACAGTTTAAGCAATGTATTATACCCTCCTTTGTTTGAGCAGGTTCAGGCTGTAACCTCATGTTCCAGAAAGCTTTTTTGCCCCCCTTTTTTTTTCTCCCTTCCCAAGTTTTGATTACAAAATAACTAGCTGAGGACATTCTCCTTTATAGTGAGTGGTTCAACTGTCAAATTTTTAGATTACAGCAAAAAAGAAAATTAGCATATTGCCCTCCTGTAGCTTAAGCAAGGATTTAAGGAGCAAACATAGAAAACAGACTTGTCAGTTAATCAGTAGGAAATTATCTCAGAGCACCTCCTAGGGGATGAAGCCTGAGAAAACATCTGGAAGGAAACTGGATGAAGCACAAAGAAAACAAATAGTTATCATAGTATTCAAAAGTTAGTGTCAAAGCAGCACAACTTGTTTAAGCTCTAAAATTGACTCAAAAATTCAACGTGCTCAAAAGGTGTTAGGCAGTTCTTAACATCAAAAGTCATAAGGCGGGCCAAAGTGACATGAAAGAGTATACTAAGCCAGAGGCTGAATAGGAAACCAGCTGAAAAACCCTAGAGGGAAGCAGAGGTCAGGTAAATTCACATGGTGACTGGAACCAGTACTGTGGGTAAGTCAACCCTGGAACCACAGCTGTTTACTGGGGCTTAGGCACTACATCTTCACAAGAATGTAAAGAAACGTTACACAGGAAAATTCTTCTTCTTCAAATAGATCTTAACCTGGAAGTAAGTTCTTGGAAGGACTGTGTGGCTGCTCTTTCCCCCAGTCATAGATATGCAGGCAAATGACCACAGATTACAGATTTAATGAAATCTTCAGTCTGGCTTCACACAATTGGTCTACAAATGTTCATGCATATCCATGAATGCTGCTAATCACAGGGACTGGAGACAGCAACAAGCCCTCCATCTGAGCCTCCTTTGAAAATGCCTCTGCCATCAGCTGGAGTACGATATATCCTCTTAAGGTTTTGGCAGCTACAAATGATAATGTGTTTTAAAGATGGGCCAGCTACAAGGTCAGTCACATGCTCATGTCAGCCAACCAGGACATGCCATCCAATTTTAAGTGCAAATAGTCTTCTCATTTTAGAACCTTGTATGAGGACAGCCAGGGGAGCAACATTTCTATAGCTTGCTTCAGAAGCAGAGGATGCAGCTTGTGGAAGCAAAGGCTGAGCTGGTCCTGAGAGCACTACATTTGACATCTGCCTGGAATAGCAGGGCCTAACCAAGTAAGGCAGACCTCACTAAAATAAAGATTCCTATGGGCCAGGTTAAAAAAAAAATTTCTCCAACATTTGGGCACAGATAATTATGCCAACAGGATCTGAGCAGAGATGAAAATAATTTGGAAAATAATATGAAAAGCAAAGTGCAAGGCTCTGAACTTCTCACCTAGAGATATTGTAGAAAAGGAGCAGACCCTGAAAAATGAAAAAAGAAATTGGCATGTTATTAACAATATCTGAGAAATTGCAACAGGCACTGGGATGCAGTAACTGTCCATGTCTCCCAGAGGACCTGGCAATAAACAAGTAGAATCAAATTAATCTGGTCCTTCTGGCATGGACAACTTTGTCATTAATGCTGGTAAAAAAAAAAAAATTGGATAGCTCAGATATGCCTTTTGTCTAGAGCTAATTTGCTTCCAAGAAACTTTTGGCAAAGTGAACAATGCTTCCATAGTAGAGGTTTCTTGGTTATCTAGGTTTCTTATGAAAAGGTTTCTTATTTATCTAGGTTTTCCAGAAATTTGTCCAAAAAACTAAACTGAGCAGAAGAGAACTGACTTCATCTTGCTCACACTAGCCAGCATTACCATCATCTTCACCAGAACAGAGTCATACCATATAAAAGGAAATCAATGGGAAAACTTCCTCATGGTTTTGAATATACTAATATAGTGTGTCTCCCAAATATGCTCACGTGCAACTGATGACAAGTACCACAGCAGATCCCTCATTTTACTTATAAAGGTTTTAGAAGACATTAAATCCATTGACAATGCCATTATCGTAGAGAAAGGTATCTTAAAAACTGGTCATAAGTACACCTTTGTGGCAAACATGTTTTATTAGCACTGGAAATACACCAATTATATATTTTGTGAGACAAAGGCAAGCACTGATTACCAGACTAACATCGACATGGAAATGGAACCTTAATGCCATAACTGAGACAATCTATAGCAGCAATAGAAAAAAGTACTCAACCCAGCTCTCAGTTATGTGCCTGAGCCAGAAAAATGGACAGAATAAAGAATTTTAAAAATTGGGAGTGCACGACTGCCCACAGCTGCACAAAACGTGCAGGAGAAAGCCAATGTACAAAAAGGTTTGTCATTTGGGCTCTGCTTTACTGCTCCCTAAGCCAAAAGGGAGAGCAGCTCATCCATAGAGGCCCTGAGCAAAAGTGATTGAACCAAATCTTTACACACTGACAACTTAAAATTAAGGAAGAGCCCAGGAAGGAACTGGCTGGCAATAGTCAGTCTTCTGCAGCTGACAGAACAAACTGCCAATTGGTTTGGATATTTTGCTATTTCCAGTTTGATGTGACATGGGAAGCAAAACTTCTCCTTGTCTTGACTGCTATTTGAACCCAGCATTTAAATCCCAAAGGAGAGGGCTTCATTCAAGATGCTAGTTCCCAGCCTTACAAGATACATACCAAACAACACCCCAAGCTCCAGCTAATTACCCTTTTATCTCAAGCTTTCTGCCCTTCTGCTGGAACCACACCATGGAAACATCGCTCTTGCTCCTGCACCTGGTTTTCCATCCTTCCCTGTGTTCCTAGTCTTTGGCTCAGAGCCTGAATTCCCCATCTCCTCCAGGCCAGCCCCTTGTTTTCAGTGTTTCTGCAGCCTGACAACCAGATGTGGAGCTCAGCTGCAGGGCCACGCTGCTTTCTTTTTTATTCAGACTAAAGAGCTGCATCAGCAGCTGATATTTATTTGGTTGAATTTTTAAAAATCATTTTACTTTCACACCGGATCAACTGAAAAGTGCTCACAATTGCTGGGGAAAGTAGACAGTTTCCAGTTTGCCCTTTTGATGCAATAGAGGAGCCAGGGGTCAATTTCTAACTAGGAATGCCTCCAGATCACACTAGACAACGAGAATCAGTCCAGGAAGTTAAGCTGCTATACACAAACCATAAACTATCTGCTAACACCCAGAACTAATCCTGCACAACTTTCTAAATAACCCAGAGCCACAATGTTGTTCTGCTGAATCTCAGAGCTCTGCCCACATTTCTTGGACTGCCCACTCCAGCTATCAATATATTGAGACCCATATTCTCCCTATACTCATATTTTAAAGGCAAAAACCGGGAATGAGAGTCTTGCCCACTTGTAAAGCCCTCCCTGCACAGTGGTACCCACAAGGTGTATGGTCACAAGCATCAGCTCACTGCCATTCCTATAACTCACATGAAAACACTGTTGAGCAGGAGGGCAGTTTGCTGTTCCCAACTTTCTAATATGCCTGATACAGACATGGCAGCAGAGCACTCCAGGTAGGCTGGTACCTGCAGGACAACAGCAACCTGAGAATACAACACAGAAAATAAATTAATACCTGAAGCAAAAAATACCAGGAGAGGAACACATTTTATGCATTTTAAATCAAAAGGTTCCTTCCTGCCTGGAACACTTAGGAAAACTAGACAAGTATAGCAACAATGGGAATATTTTCTTGCTTCTGGGCAGTGAGAGGTTAGTTAAGTACAGACCTGAGCACATCGGTTTCACAGGCTTAGCTTAGAATCTGTTTACACAGAACTAGGAGTGCATGTCCTGGATTTGAGTTGTAGCTTTTATTTGTACAGTCTTCCTTTGCTTCAGAGCTCTTCAATACTACACATAACAAGAATAAATTAGATAAGACAGCAGACAAGCCCCCAAAACAGCAAAAAAAAA
>VXAU01005056.1:1371815-1448793 GCA_013399695.1 Formicarius rufipectus | reverse complement strand
GCCCCAAAAAAAAAAAAAAAAAAAAAAAAAGACAGCAATACACCCAGTGCTTCCAGTCTGATTACAAACTGCAGTGTACAGCAAAGTTTCCAAATTCTTTTGAAATATTTCAGCACCGCAGGGACAGCATGATGGATTTAGATTCAAGACACTGAAGAACTATCCAGGAAAACAAAGCCTTTGATTTGCACTCAAGTAAATCTTCCTCTGGATTAATCTGCCCAGCTCTGAGATAACAAGTAGATTTTTTTTTTTTTTTTAACACAGCCTAACATAAACAACTCCCACACATGCAGTAAATGGTGGGGCAGCAAAAAGAAAAGCAGTTTTATACTTTCCAAGGAACGGAAAAACACTTTGTCATTCACTCTGAGTTTGGTTTTCAGAAGTGCTGCCAGGGTACTGAGTGTTTGATATAATCAGTCTGCTACCAAGAGCTTCATTTAAGCACAGGGAGCTTCCTTCCTTGCTGGGTGAATCCCAAAACGGGAGTCTGGGTAACATCTTGCCTACTCCTGCTCTCCCTCAGCTGAACATGATAGAGCAATTGCACCAAGAGCTCTAGCCTGGTAAGTCAGTGGGTGCTCATACAACAGCATAAACTGGCATTACTGGTCCCCAGGGGATACAAAAGCAGGCTGGCAATTTTTCAGCAGTAAATGAAATCAACCTTCTCAACTGGTCATCACATACTTTTTTACCCTCTTCTGCCATCAGGAGCATCAGTCTGATGTTCCACTGCTTGTTGCAGGAACAAGACAATGTTGTAGGATGGACCATGGTGAGATGAGTTGTTTAACCTGCGCAGATCTTGCATAAAATACGTCTTGATTTCTGTTCCTGAATTTTATAGTCAGTAAACTTAACCTCTGCAATAACTCACACTCTGCCAGTCCTGGCTGGACTCAGCCCTTTGCCCTCCGAGCTCAGCCTCTGCACAGGTTGCAGGGGCTGACTGCTCGCAGACTCTCTGCTCAGAGAGCCCTGCCCAAGGTGGAGGGCAGTTCTGTGTCTGGTCTCGAACCCAGTCTCCCCAGGCTGTGTGGGCACACACGGGCATTGAGCTCTGCTGGGGGAAAATATCTCAGCTCCTTAATTGTCTGCTGCAAAATCCCTGCTATGCCTGTTACTCTGTGTTCCTCACCAGCAATTTTTTAGGAGCAGCTGAGCACTCGGGTTCCCCTTTCCCTGGGTTGGAAAACCAGCAAGTACACACAGCTGCTCATTCGTCTGGAAAGAAGTGTTTTGCATCTGGCTAGACCACTCCTCGAAAGCACGGTGAGAAAACACACTTGGCTATCTGTCAATTAACACAACAAAAGATACTTGAAGTAGTTCTTTGCAAGCATGCTAAATGCTGTCCCTGCAGCCAGTCTTCTGCATTTATACCACGTGCATTTTCTTTATGCAAAGAAAACTTCTTTTATCACATCTCAGGCTTCCTGAAAAAACAGTGCTCTTGTTGGGAGAGTCCAAGCTAGGAACGTAGGTTCTTCAAGCAGTTTCTACTCAGTAGTGCATCTGGCAGATTCCTATCACTAACAAGCCTTTGCCAGGACTGTGTGTATTGCACTGTAACTATAATTATGGAGATCATAGTTGATGAGCAACAGTAACTGTTTTTGGCTTAAACACCTTGTCTCACATGGTTACACTGAACCACCTCACAGCAGTTTGAAGCAACAGTCCTTATACACTTTTGTGGAAGCTGGGTCACAGACCTGCACTGACAATCCCAAGATCACCCCACCTGCTCATAAAGGCAGGATTGGAAAGCAAACCCAGACCTGTCAACTCTCAAGACTGAATTAAGCAACAAACCACCTGGTCACAAGCAAAATCACTAGGACTAGCAGGAGACCCAAGTTTCGCAGCTCTCAAGTCCATTCAAATTGAGGCAGACTTTGGCTGAAGATAAACTGCACAACACTGCTGGGAGTGTGCAGACAGCCACACAGGTTGCTGTTCAGGGCAGCATCTCACCTGAAGAGCTCCATTTCTACACCCCTTTTCAGCAATAGCTGAAGAAACAACCTCAGCAGTTACAGACATCAGCACATTACATGGAAAGCTAATACCCCTGCACCTCACCTACTGCATGGTGCACAGACTAGTGGGTTGGGTGCAGAAGAAGCAGATCAATTCGCATTTAGAACCAACTGACTGCTTAGTAGGGAGATCCTGAATTTGGGGAGTTCAGACAAGTACAGCATTAGATTAGTTAATATGCCTAAATTCACATCTGTCCCAGAAGGCTACATTTCCTCTACTAACAATTCCACAAGAAGGGAAAATTGGATTTTTCCTTCATCAATGTTTGGCTCTGTTACAGAAGCTTTGGTTTTTTGTCCCTGAAAGAGCTTCCCCGTGGAAACTATTTCCTTGAGGTCTATTTTCTTCTTCTGCCTGGCCTTCGCCTGAGCAAGGGTTACAGAGGGCCCCCAGCCTGATCCTCAGGAAGTCTCAAGGCTGAGCCTGTCCAGGATCCCTGCAGAGACCAGCCTCACTCTGCATCAGGCAGCATCTTGCTGGCAGACACCATCAAAGAAAGGGCAATTGCACAGCAGCTGACCTACAGTTGCTCATTCCAACTCCCTGTGGGGAATAAAAGGAGAGGAAATGCCCACAATGCCTTCTTGTGAGGCAGTGAGCATATGCATCCCAGAGGTGCCAGCCTGGACTCAGAGTCCCTGTGAAGCTGAGACTTCTCATTCATACACCGCACCCCAAAATTGTGGCACAGGGTCCCCACTAACCTGCAGATGTAAAAAAAAAAAAAATCAGATGGTGTGGCTGTCACTACCATGCCAAAATCTGAAGTTTAGCCAAAAGGCTAATGGGCAAGGAGCTGGAGTCATGTCTCCTGCTCTCCTCCATATACATAATTGAAGCCTGAAAACTGTGTGAGCAGCAAAATGCATCATTGAGAAAAATCTAGTGATTGTGTGAACCTACCCCAGTAACTCGTGGTCAGCACATTAATTCACTTCTAGATAAAGTTTTGATAGATTCTATCCTCCAGCAATGGGAACACCTTCCTGAACAACCAATAGCCCAGCAGCCTACTCCTTTGTGCAATGCTTTCAGGAACTTTGCAATCAAGTCAATGACAGGAAAATACATCAGTCTCTTAAAATTGTTAATTCTGTCTGTAGACACTTCTGATATCCTTAATATCCCAACTGCTTGTCATCCACAGAGAATCATTTGGGAATATAGCTATGACCACACTTTATTGGGAGAAACACACTTAGGCCTATAAAGGTCAACATTCAGCTTGACAGGCAGCATCATTGAAGGAGTTAGTCACAGCTATATTGGCTGAGTTTCTTGACTGTCACACAGCTGGGTCTAGAGAGGCTGGGCACACTTTGTTTTGCTGCCCTTATAAGCACAACATATTTAACAGCAAGAAGACAAATGCATACAAACATGGACAGGTGAATTTCAGGCTGTAGAAAAGCCACTATTCATTCCCAAGTGACCTGGGCTACTCACTTCACATCTGCATATAGTTTATATTCCTGTTACTCAGTTTAAAAATATATAAAAAACCTGATATGCAAAACAGTAGATAATGCCTACATGGGCTGTCATACACAGTAAAGCCTACTATGCTTTGAGGCTATTTTGTACTCCTCCACACCAATGTAGCAACAATTGTTGAAATAAATTATTTCAACAGAAACAGGTTGATTTAAATTGTACTGAAGCTTTGCAAAGGTCAGCACAATTCTGATACGAAATCACAGAAAACAGCAAAAACAGATATAAAACAACAGGCCATTGGAAGGGGAAACACTTTCAGTCACATGGTATCAGTGTCTTTCCCTTCCTGATCCTTGTGACATTTTCTAACAAAGGGTAATGCATTTAATTTTGAGAGGTTCTTCTAAAGCTAAGCTGGAGGTATGACATGCAGGACTCAGCAGGGCTGTGGAAGCCAAACTCACTGCACAGAAGAGCTGGAATGGTGGCAAAGCCCTGAAGAAAGCCACAGTATTTGTGTATATGCCAAGACAAGGCACAAGAGAACCAAGATGTTCCCAAAAATATTAGGGAGTGTAAAGGAGAAAAGTTTACAGATGTTTGCACCACTCTTCTCTGCAGGACACATGCTGACATAAGAACTTTATGGTCCTATTCTGGCCTAAGCAGCAGCAACCAGTATCATGCCACTGCACATAGCACAACTCACCCCAAATACCCCAGCCTGAAGATACAAGCACACAGCAGCTCAAACCCAGGGCAGATCAAACAGCAGATGTATCAAAAGAGCCACATTGCACTAGGCCTTCCATGGAGGCTTAGGAAAGGGTACAGAATGAGCCAATGAGGCAAACTCAGGCATCAGGTAGAGAAGAAACACGCTGGGTGTTCGCTGGGCTGACAATGCCAGCACAATTCAGTCATCAGCTACAAGCAGATCATGAGAGTAGCCACATGGACAGGACTCAGTAGGCTGGAGCTGTGAAGATGGACAATCTGTAGAAGACATTTCAGTTCCTCTGTATGAAAGCCTGAATTACACACCACCCCTGCCATTTAAGGGACAAAGATAAAAGCTGCTTATCTGGCAGCAGCAAGACTTCAGCAAGGAGCAGTGCAGGGAATTTGGAAAGAGACTGAGAAAGCAACTGAGCAGAACAGCATTTCTGTAAAACTGCTTCAATTTAATTGAATTTACTTCCCCACATAACACAGCTGATAAATAAAACAGAAAACCTTCTAACAAATAGAACATTTATACCTTTTAAAGACAGTCCTGAAATACAAGTTTGCTTCCAAATGGCAACAGAGGAAAAAAAAAGGACCCTATTCCCAGCCATTCATCTACACTCACCCTCCACCCCAACAGCTGTAGAGCTTCAGTTCTGCCTAATACCTCTTCAGATATATTGGATGGCCAGCTAGAAAGCACTGATTGTTCCCTGTTACAGCATTTTGCCAATGGTGAGGAATGTGGGAGGGATTCATAATATTTTTATGACTATTATATGACCTTCTGTTAACTTGATGGGATAAGTCACATGGCCCTCCTCAAGAAAAGGGCAAGAAAATGTATTCTCCTGGAGAGGCACAGAGGTCAAACCAACAGTGGAGCCTGAACACTGTTAGGGGTTGTAATTATGAATTATGGATCTAGGTACTGTAAGTTGCTATTTTTGGAGCTGCTAAATTAACATCCAAGTAAGAAACAGGAGTATCTTCTCAAAAGATAGGGCACTTCTGCCTCCCACCCATACGGGATGTGAAGTTTTGAAGTTCTGTATCTAAAACAACAGTGATTTGCAGTTCCAAATTTATCAAAGCCATAGATCACCAGGGCTAAATCTTCCCTTCACTTCTGTCTCTCCTCACGCCAAGGGGATAGCTAATCCCTTAAAACCTCTCACCAGCACAGACTGCATTTCTCAAAGAAGGGTATCATCTCCCCTCAGTTCACTTTACACATTCTCAAGAGTAAAATTAAGTGGCTTCTTACTGAAGCTAGATGATGCAACATTCTCTCATAATAAAGTGCTGCTGGGTTAAAGCTGAGTTGTGCAAGTAGACATGAATCTAAAGCAAAAATAACTTGTTAAAAGCAGAAAATATCAGATTAAGAGAGCTTGGATTCATTAAAAGAGAATTTTACCTCCTGTCAAGACTACTATTTTCTGCCTTTCTGAAAAACGCTAAAATTTCTTTTGAATTTCATGCCAGAGTTAAAACAAGTTTTACCAGAGGCTACAGGAGATCCATAATCCTGTGTTCTCCAATCATAGGAAATTTCATATCCATCAACTAAAATTGCTGTCACAGCTATTCCATAAAGGTGTTAAGCCAGTGAACTAGTAAGTGAAATTTTTACCTGCTAACACCCCTGAGAGGCAGCTTCAACATCAAAAAAGGAAATCTAAGCCCTAGCTCCTCTCAGGGCTCAGATAACCTAGTGGGCACACCCACCAGGAGAGTGGGTTTCAACACTTTTTCCTCAACAGAGCTCTGCGGTGTTAGGAGCCTGCATATTCAGAAATTACCTTTGTGGAAAGTGCTGCTTGCCCTGGCACCCAGCAACCTGTCAGTCAGATGCAGAGCCTGCTTGAACCTCCCTCATTTCCCAAACTTTTTTTTTTTTTTTTGGAGTTGGGGAAACTGCATTTTCATGCTCATTATAATTAAAGCACCTATCAGCAGAGGACATGAGGGCAAAGTACCTTCTCAAGGGGAGGTGATTGCTGGCATTCAGCTAATGGAAACAGTCTGCCGGCTAGCAGGTGGTCCACAAGCTGTGTTTGTTTGTGCAGAGAGCAGTCCCAGCCATGGCAGGTAAGCAGTACACTGCCCTTGTGCTCCCAGTAATTACAGTACACAAACTGCCTCAACCAGCAGCTACACAAAGTCTACCAAGGACTAGAATGATAAGCAATAATTTAGCGCCATTTACACCACCAGCTTGGGGGAGCAGCACCATCTCCCCCAAAGACCACAACATCACCAGCAAAACCCCTGTTGATGCAGGATGACCAGGGAAATAGACACTGGAGCTTAAAGGAGAGTTATGTATTTCAGACTCATTAAAGTTTCATTTAGTCTGCTTAGAGTTACTAAAGGAAGGAATTAGTCGCACTGAAAGCAATATTTCTGCCAAATATATTTATGGTAAAGAAAATAAACCTTTCGGCTAGGACCAAAACTATTTTTGGACACTGGCCTCTCAGGTGAAAAGTCACTAGAGCTGCAGTTTTTTGGACACCGACCTCTCAGGTGAAAAGTCACTAGAGCTGCAGTGGGCTGTGCATCACTGGCTATGCTGGCAGAAACAAGTCTACTCAATTCCCTCCATATGGGTTGGAACAAAACACTTTATGAACTTGTTTCCATTTCCACTTTCAAAGCAAAGCCAAGCATGAAGCCTCATACTATAGCAAAATGGACTAGCCAGCCTTGCC
Source organism: Formicarius rufipectus (assembly GCA_013399695.1). Taxonomy (NCBI): domain Eukaryota; kingdom Metazoa; phylum Chordata; class Aves; order Passeriformes; family Formicariidae; genus Formicarius; species Formicarius rufipectus. The sequence continues at coordinate 1,441,858 of VXAU01005056.1, read as the reverse complement.
CAGTTAGCCAGAAGCTGTGATGGTAGGCTAATGACAGCACCAAATCCCATGCCTCACCTTGTATTACCTAACTGATTAATCAGCATTAGCTAACAAATTCTTACATTCTCACGTATCTTTGCATCACACTTCACTCCCAAGTGTAATTGGGAGTAATTGAGCTAAAGCCTATAAACCCAAGGCCATGTTTTGCTTTCAACTAAGGCTTACATCCAGCAGACCATTGAGAAACACTGAAATGCTCATATGTCACTCAAAGCACCTCACTGCCACATGGGGAATTCAACCAAGCAGAGCTGCATGCCCAGAATGCCAATATAAAGTTTAGATTACTACAGCTGAAGGTATCACCTGGCACCAGAACCTATCCATATCACTTGCTCAGTTACAAAGTATGCCCCATACGCAGCAGACCAGACACAGCCCAAGCTTCTGCCCACCCTGACAGGCACCAATCACTGCATGTCTGACCCTCTGAGTAGCTTGTTTCTCTGTAAGAGTCACTCACCTTCAGAACCAGCTTTTTCACCCAGGTGTCTCCAGCTCCCGCTGCCATGCAGGTCCCATTTTCAAGGTGCTGTTTTAGTGAGGGAGTAAAAGTAACTGCAGCACCTGAACAGCAGGGTTCATTCCCTAGTTCAATCAAAGCCCACTTCCCAACTCATAGTAGCTGTACCCAGAGCTGCCTTCTCTTTAGGAACAAGCACCTCCAAGCAAACCTTAAGCAGCTTCTGCCTTTGATATTTAAGTATCCTACTGTGCTCCCATAGGCCACCACAACCAGCCAACCCACCCTCTAAGAGATGACCTCTCCAGGTGAATTTTGGCTTCTAAAACCCCAACAATTTCCCCAGGTGCTGCCTGGAAAGCAAGGAGAAGGCTGGGGGAAAAAAAAAAAGATGCTAGCAGTAGATGAGCAGCAATATCTATTGCGAGCCTCAGATCACAACCTTAAGTGTTGGGATAATCCTGTAATAACATGCTGAGAACATTTCTGGAGGGTATGACAGCAAGCTGTGCTTGAGCAAGCTGCAGCAGTGCACAGTATAAAGTGAAGTTCATGGTCAGATAGAAATATAATCAGATACAAATACATTCTGCTCTGGGGCATGGTCTGTTTGCATAACAACGTGCCTGACACTTAGCTTTCTTTTTAATGGGAGCAATTTATCAAACAGTTTATACTCAAAGTAAGTTTTAACTTTGTGCATTAAATTAATAAGAATGCTTCTAAGTCATTCCCATTCAGAAATAAGGCAATGCCAGCTGATCCATGACATTCCACCAAATCAGCAGCAGCTGAGAGGGGGTAGTCCTAGCAAAAAGCTTGTTAACACCAATCCACAGGCTGAAAGACATTCAACTGATTTGTTTAAAGCCTGATTAGAAAATAATGAAGTAGAGTCAGAGAAAGAGACAAGAAAATGTCATGCATCTTTGGAGATTTTATTCTGGGTGGGTGTTTTTCTGCAAGTTCGACTCAAAAATGTGCCATGAGCAGTAGCATAAGCCCAGCAGGACCACATTAATGCAGAGTCTTCTGCTGCAACCTGCCCACCTTTTTCTTAACTGAGAACTTCTGAAAAGTAAATATGGTTTTCAATGTTTGTTTTGACCAACTTTATGCAAGTACTTTCTGTGAAGAAGACAAAGGCAAGTCTGAGATGAGTTACTTCCTGTTTGGCACCAAAAACTGATCTGGAAGATGTTCCTCAAACTCAAGCCTGATGCCTACAAGCAGATCAGATCTTTGTTCTACCATCCTCAACAGGCATGACAGTGCTGGCAAGCATGGAGAGTAACCCCACAGCTGCACCATGCCTACAGCAATTGAGCAACAGTCCTGTCTAATGTTTCATTTTTAATATGTATTCCCAATTGAGAAGCAAACACTGCCCCACAGCATGTTTGTAGTAAGCAAAAGAAAACAAATGCATATCAGAGAGGAGGGGTGTGGGAGGAGGAATGCATAATTGGCTTCCAACTGTCATCAAATGGTTTCTCCTTCTAGGGGGGAGGCATTTACTGAGAGAATGGCAGCAAATCTCCTGGGTGTTCACACGAGAGGCCTGAGTTAAAGCACTGCAGCAAGAAACCTCAGGTCTGGCTCTGGTCATACTTCTGTGATAATTAAAAATTATCAAATCTGTACATATATATCGAGACAGATATATAGATGTCTTACAGTCTGTAAGACTGGGTTGTTTTTGCAATTTCAAGTAGTATTAAAGTGAGTATGTTTAAAGAAGGACCTGAATCTGATCTGGGTTCATATCCAAAGGTGTCCTCAACCTCCTGCTCACAGCAGGAGACACTGGCATTCATGAACACACAGCCAAGCAAGCCCTGGAGTTACGTCCGGCCTCCTCAGTTTTCACTCGTATCCCCCCCTTAGCCTTCATACATCTTATTCCATCCTCATTTTTAGCTTTCTAAGTCTATGGTGGCCTCTCAAACATACTAAATATAAATGTGGGGACCCAGCTATGTAAATAAAATGGCCTATATGGTGAGGACACATGAGGGCAGGGGCCCTTTCCCACAGATTGGAAGGCTGATTGCCAAGCAAATCCCAAGCCCTGCACTCCTACATGGAGAAAGGAAACCTAAGATTTAGGAGCAGTGACAACTTTTCTTAAAACAGCCAATCTTTTCCTGTACCTGGGGTAGAAAATGGCAGTTGCTGGGACACTAAGATCTGCCTCCAGCACCAGGAGATGGAAACCTGGAGGAGAGAGGGTCAGGGGACAAGGAGATGTGGGGAGGAATTTTTATGGATAAACAGTATGCAACCAGAAGGGAAGGGTTTTCTCCAGTCTTACTGGTGTGTTGCTGGTATATGTGTACATCAGTACTGATCAGGTGGACGCCTTATGGGGGCAGCTGGGGATAATTTGTTTCAGTGACTTCCTTGAAAGAGCAGCGGTTCAGACTTGAAAAACAAGTCATGGGGCAGTTCAGGCTGACAGACATCTGTTGCTCCATCTCCTGTGCAATGTCCTATAGTGGCAAGATGATCAGCCCCTCTATCAGATGAATGGTTGTGTCAGTCTGCACACAGTGTCGTGGGACTGGGTGTGGAAACTTCAAGCTCTCATTGGTGCACACCTTCTGATAGGCTAGAGGGTCACTTTGCTACCTGCCCCACAGTGAGTCTCTTCTGATCGAAGAGGACTTCATCTAGCTGCTGACTGCTGGCATAGTCCTCTGTGCCACCCCACAGGGGCAAAGGAGAAAGAGGAAAGGCACACAACTATTTAAGAGGGTGAATTTGCAGGGTGGATCAGCAGTGAAAGCACACCCAAGCTCTGGCCTGCTGTCGTGCTAACACAGCACTGAGCCTGCTCCTAACCTTCATCAGGCAGAGAAGAGCCCATGCCTGGTTCAGGGGCTGGATTCAGTGTCAAGTGAGGTACAACACAGCCAGTGGTATGCAGGCTCATAGCTGAGGCTCAGGCCCAACAAACAATACATGACAGAAACTTCTGCTCATTACCACAGACTCTGGACATCTGATGTGATGGACAAACTCAAATTTACATGCCAGCTTTCCTGGTGAGGCCAGGGCATTCTCCTCTTCTTCCTCCAAATCATAGTAACCATGGCAGGGTCAAAAGGTTTTTTATTTTTTGAACCAGTGCTCGGTGCCTAGGCTGGGAAAAAGAGTGGGTGTTTGGAGACCCTCCAGGGAGTCATCTAACCTCATCCAACCTCCATCTGCAGGAGGTCTGTCTCCTTTGCTGCTGCTTCTCCTTGTTCTCAGCCTCTTCCTGTTCCCATCCCCACTTAGGGGTGACATGACAAACCTTCTGGTTTCAAGCCTGTATGCTTGAAACTCTTTTAGACAACATAGTAAAAGAGGTGATGGATCCTGCTGTGCTTGTTTGCCTTGCAACCTTTTGGAGGCAGTCCCAAGTAAAATGAAGCCCCATAATAAATACTACTGAACAGGAACATTTTAACAAATAACCTCAGCTACATAGCTTCCAAGTCCTTGAACATTTCTATATCTCTGCAGCCAAAACCATGTGTTTTGTATTGCTTCACATAAATCTCCATGGTTATTTATCTGCATAAGCCCTTCTATAAATTGCTCACTGGGATTTGAAATGCAGCAAGCAGACTCTTTGATGTATGTCTCAATCACCATGTGTATCAATCACTGCTGTGCACACCTTGTTTGCTTCCATGCAGGAAGAAGTTACCAGAAAAGAGGGCAAAGAGTCAAATGGTTTTGATGGATGGATGAATGTCTGTGGGCTAAAGTGTATGCACAGAGCTTGTGTATACTGAATTACTGGCACTCCATCTTCCCACTCACTGATAAAATACTCCTCCACTGGCCTTCCTTATGAAATATACTCCAGACCAAGAGCCTGCATATGAATATTTGAACTCTGTGAGCTCCTTTTACACTACATTTCCTCCTGTGGTGGCAATTTCTCTCTGTACAGCAGTAAGTAGTACATCAGTCTTATTTTGTGGTGTTAAGATGGTATTTTAGTCTTGTTACAGACTTGCTCCACACAGAGGTGGATCTCATTCTTAGTCATTACATCACAATTACTAGCATTCATTTTGAGTTCTGGAAATTAATCATGGATTTAGGTTAGAGTTTGGCTAAGTAACTTCCTTGATTGAGTGCTAGCATTGTATTTCACAAGGGATGTGCAGAGTCACTGTCAGGTAGGCCAGATTCATCATCCTTGAGTAAGCTGTGCTGCTGACATGCTGTATGATACTATCTGGAACGAGGCATCACCCTGCCTCAGGTTCCCCATTCAAAATGAAAATTAATGCAGTAGAAAAACTGCGAACGTTTATGTTGATGCAGCACTCCTGTTGGACACATTGTTAGGTCTCAATGATGAGAATCAGACTGTGTAAACAGAACACCGTAAGATGTCATACTACTCCAGGGAAAGCAACCCCTTGTGAACACCCTCACCCCTGCATGTGGCTCCTGCACTGCTGCTACAAGTTGCTGTCTCCCAGGGAGACAACTGATATGACAAATTCATTTTGTAGAGTGGAAGTTGAAGGGATGGAGAAACTGGAAGAGGGGACATGGAACCTTAGAGCAGCTTGGCCAGCAGTTCAAATACCTACTATGACAGCTCATATCCACTGACAGCTACTGAGGAAGGAATTGTCTGCGTTTGGGAGCAAGCTACAATCTTTACTCTGAGGTCCCAATAGCAGCTTGTGGGAGGATTCAGACAGAAGACATGTGATTGATTTCATCTCTTCTTTAGCTCCATTAAAATAGGCTGAGCCTGCTCTGGAGTGTCTCATGGGTATTTTTTCTGTCTCTGCACTGCTGCTGCATTGTTATCTTCAGTGGTCCCTGGACTCTGTGTTTTTTTTTATGACCTGTGGTGTGGGGCTGGACTTCTTTCAACACAGCACACTTCTAGAAACCATATGCTATCATTAAAGGTGGGGATGGGTCTTTCAATCTTCAATTACCTCCCTATTTGATCACTCCAGTCCTGTGGGACTTCCTGTGGGGTGAGGAATTTTTCAGTGTCAGCGGGAAAACTGGATGTGTGCTCACATGTATCTACGTGAGGTGAAATCCATGGCCTTTGCATCCACATCACAAACTATGCCTATATTGTAGTAAGTGAACCTAAGCACAACCTTCTCCATCTGATCTGCCTGCCCGTCCATAGGTACCTTACTGATCATTTCTAGCTGCCTCTTAGACAATACTAACCAACATATTCACCTGCTAGGACAGCTTTGTAGCATCAAATGCAAACTCTGGGAGTATTTTAGACTTCAGCACAGATGTGCAGACTCTATGGGAAAAGGAGCTGGATCTATTTTTAGTGTAACTGTCCATTGAGAGGCACTGATGCCAATTTCAGCATGATGAGTCTCTCCCAAGTTCTGCAGCTGACTGATTCATGGTGGGGGGTGTTCCTGTATGTGTGGGCCTCATGGTCTGCGTGACATGTCAGCTCATCTTTGAACCCGTGTGGAGTTCTCACAGTCATCGTATGGGAGCAGTTTACAGCAAGGGAGTCTGACCAAGCCCATACTCCAGCAAGAAAGATTGGGAACTGAGGGGCAACAGGCATATAGAGGATATTCAGGGACTTGTGCAGGGTGTAGTCATGCCTCAAGATCATGTAGGTCCCTTTATGTTTCCCTTCTTTATGTGGAAGTTGAGATTTCCTGTCATCCACCTGAGAGTCAAGATCAGTCTCATGGCGACCAGAGATTCCTAAGGAAGACGGACAAGGCTACCAAGCACAGCACAGAGCTCTGCTCCCTTCGCCCTGGACATACCACAGCAACCTCATCACACTGAGGCTCCCCCTTTGCCCCGCTTACTCTCCGTGGAGCTGACAACCAGCTCCTTTGCTGTGTTGCCCGCAGTGCAGGGAGACAGCCCCACTGGAGAGGGTTTGTACCTGCAATACAGAGCAGCCCACCACTTGGTGCACTGGACATATCCCTCATGAGCTCCCTGGCTGCTCCCTGGACAGAAGACTCATGTGTCCAACTGGCTGTCATCCCCCCCACCTTGATAATTTGGGGAAACATCTCTGTCCCTGTCAGGCCTCTGCCATCTTTATCCCGCTTTCAGCTCCCAGCTGCACTCCTGCCTCAGTCCTCCTAACCACTCACACTCTGCTGTCAGCAAAGAAACTTTGTAGGCAGCTGAGAAGTTGTGAGATCAAAGATATTTGTTGTCTTGGGGCTTAGACTTGTAATTAGTGCCTTGAACTTAGCTCTCCTGATGTTCCCTCTTGTTCCACTGTGACATTCCTGTTTTAGCTTTACTGTAATTCCTCAAAGATTATGCATTTAAGTAATACAAGTAATACTACTAGTAAGAGCAAAGAAAGATTTTTTTAACTTGGGAATTTTCTCTAGATTTTGAGTCTCTTTCTGCAGTTTTTCTCTCCAATTTTGTGAGCTAGAAATGTGTTTTACTGGAGAGTCTTGCATAATCACATGGTTCTGGGAGCTGAACAGCAGCCTCTGGGACCCCTGCTATTGAATTGAAGATAAATGCATAACAACTAAATCTGATTTTGATAATTCCTGTTATTACATCTTAGTTTAAGTCATACACATGAGCTTCCATTGCATATGTACATATACATGTATACATATGCATACACCCCCATCACACATCAGACTGTGTAAAATGCCACAAGCTCAGCACACAGTGCCCAGCCAGTCCTGTCTTGGAAAGAAGAGTAGCACTGGGACTGGGGTTGATCCCAAATGTACTGAGCAGAGCCAAGGACTGAGGAATGGTCATCCAGAAGCCCCTCAACACATGCTCCCACAGGGAATGATCCACTTTTTGGAAAGCCTCTAAGGTTGGTGTCAAACATGTGACCAAATCAGAGAAAGGAAGTTTATGCTGACATGCCTTCCTGAATGAGAGGAGTTAGCCTGGGCATGGGGTGAGAAGACTTACAGATTTCACAGGGAAAGCAGGAATCACTAACAAGTCAGAGGCACAGTCTACTCGGACCCTTGGCCCTCATCCACTGGAGGCTGATAAAGGTGCTGTAGAGGTCTGTGAGATCTCCAGAAGTGTATCACATGCCTTCCTACATCCATTTTCTTAAAGACTGCCTTTGCCACAGAGGCACCAATCTCAGCCCCTACCTCTGGCATCAGCCCCACATCACCCTACACCACAGTGTCATGAGTTTTACTAACACCAGATGGCTGGATGAGAGCTCACCTCCCAGTCATTCCCAGGCACAAGATATAGACTGTGCAAATGCCAGGCCTGGCCCCAGGATAAACCCAGTGTCTTTCCTTCCTGAGGTCAGTGAGAGTGTCCCAAGGAGAGGCTGTGAGCACAAAGGTTCTTCACCAGCCCCTCCAGCTCATCCTCTCTTCTGGATCAGCCTGCAGCACTGGGGCTGTGCACCAAAGCCCTCTGGGGCTGGCTGGTCTGATGTGGGACAATCAGGGCAGTGTACCACTGAGCCTCAACATCCCTGGTGGGGTGGGAACTTCCCAGAGATGCAGATGAGTGTTCGGCAGTGTGTTGATCCCCTTGATCGAAGAGCATGAAGCAAAACACGCCAGGTATTGATTTGTGTTTGCTGCAGCTCTTGGCTCTCCCCAGCCCCCTTCAGATCCATGTCGTGTCAATCATTCCTTTCTTGTTCAAACAGTAAAACTTAATGGTGCCCTTTCATCCCCACCTTGCAGAGGGCTGGCTACAGCCTGCTTTTTGCTGTGAACAGCTGAGCTGTCTGTGCAGTGATGGGGTCCTGCTGTCCCCTGCCGGGCATCCCCAGCACAACTTGCAATGCTGCCCCATGTTTGGAGACTCAGAGTTCATGGTTTCATGGTTATATGAAAGCCAGAGAGGGCACACTTAAGATTTTCTCTTTAGCTCACTTGTTTATGTGGCTTCAGGCACCCTATTGCCCTGTTTTTTCCCTGCCCTGGGAGAGGAGGGAGGTCTGCCAAACTTGCCTCAGGATGCTCTCAGTTCATTTAGACTGCTTTGAAAAGCTGTGGACTTCTGGGGATACAAGGCAGAGAGAAACTCTTGCTGACTGTAAGGAGATTTTTTTCACCCAGTGAACCCACAGCTGCAGAACATTGGTGCTTCCAATTAGCTGGGTCCATCTACCATCAGCCAGCACTTGTGACAATCTATTTCCTCTCCATGGAAGGTGACCTGGTGGAAGGAAGGCACAGGAAGGCAGCACATGGTACCACTGACTGGCTCTGGGAAACTGCCTGCTGGGTCTCTGTCTTTCAGTGAGCAAGGGAGAACATTGGGTCAGTCTGTCTTGGATGAACACATTGGTGGAAGGACCTCTGCTGCCACTACTCAGAGAAGGAACCAAGGCTGCCAAGCAAGGTTGCTGGACATGGTGATTATAGTTAAGTGTTTAGAGAGAGGAGATAGGGAAATAACAGAAACAGATTTCCAGAACATTGAACCAGGGAGTTTGGGAACTGTTTTTATATGTTGGGTAAGCATGTTTCCATGGGTTTCTTCCAGACCATGGCGTGTGGTGCCCTATGCCCTGTCATGGGAATCTCCACTCTCTGCCGCACTCTTGCAGCATCGCCATTCTGCAGAGACAAACATGAGGTGCGTGTCCTACTCTCCAACAGCCTTGGAAGGGCAGCCACTCAGCACAGATGCTTCACTGTGACCTTGGTCACAGAACAATGGCCACAGTGGTCATGCCATACCAAAAATGACTTGAGCAAAGTGAGGAGGGAGAGCTGAAGACAAAGACAACTCCACCGTGAAACCCTAACAATGAAATAAAATAATTTCAAATCAACCCGTATATCACTGAAAACAGCCTGTAAATGTGAATCCTGGCTGCCAGCCAAAGTGAAAATGCAAGCCTCTGTGCAAGAGAAGTGGCTTAATTTGCAGTGGAGACCATTGCTATTATGTGTCCCGGAACAGCCTGTGCTCTTGCATAGGTTTTGCAATGTTGATTACAGGCTATTAAACCCCTCCAAGACCAGAAATTCTCAGTCCTCTTCTGATTGCATAACCACATTCCTAAAAATCTCACCAAAATGCTGAAATGTCTTCTAGTTTCATTGAGGACATCATCTCCCCACTTGAACAGAGGCAGAATCAGAAAGGACCCTTCTACTAAGAAAAATCAAGTTCATGTGAGGTTGCTTTGTAGGGGGTTTGTAGACAAAAAAACAATCCTAAATGGAAGGAAGGAGTTGCTAAATGAGTGTTGGTACAAATCAAGTCTGAGGATACCTGTCCAGCCCACTCCATGCTACCCTGGGCGCTGGAATGAGAGAAACATCTACTGCACTGAGAAACAGTGATTGAAGACCTTGTGTTACCCCAGGCTAAGGTCCTCATCCCCCATATGTGGGGCAAGGACATTCAGGAAGGCTAATATAGGCCCACTCAGAGGACAGAGGTTAGGCAATAGCTAAAGGCACATGAAAAGGAGATGGAAGGTTTAAATTGTTAATGTATTAATCTGCCTTTTCCATACAGATTCTGTCCCTCTATCACCACCATTACAGCCACACATAAATTTACATTTATTTAAAACCCTGAGGTATGTTGCCCTCCAGAAAGGAAATATTGCTGTCAAGGTCACTTAGACAAAGTTATTTACTTTCTGGCTGAGAGCTCAGTGAAGTTTAGTAAGAGTTCCAAAGTAACAGCCCAGCTTGCTGCACTGCACATGTTGGCTAAGGGGATCCCCACCACCAGAGGAGGCAGCAGCATCGTTGCCTTGAGCAGTGCTGGGTGCTACAGAAGAGTGGGTGCTGATAGCTCAGGGTTGCACTGTGGTGTTTTCTGCTTTTCATCAAGCCCAAGCTCATGTCTCTAAGAGATTCTGGAAGATTCTTATGTCTTCCTTTCATCTATGTGCTTTTAAAGTAGTTTTCTAGTTTTTGTGTTTGCAAAGAGACACCTTAAATTAAATGCATCAATGTTAAAACAAAACGAAAACAAAAACACAGCAGCAAGGAGAAAAAACATCCAGACTGTTTGCACAACCACAGGGCCCTTATGCCAGTTTGGTGGTTTCTGGAGGCAGAGGGTGCTCCTGAAACCTGTGGCAATGCCCTGTGAGAGGGCACAGGGGTTACAGAGACAGTACCCAGCAGCAGTGGGCAGGGCAGCAGGATGCCCCAGCTGGGCTTTCCTCAGCCTTCATATGACCTTCCCTGCTGACTGCCTACATTTTCCACTTTGTGTCCCTCTTGGAAAGGACGTTTTGACACACCACTGAGTCACTAGTTGTGAAAAACGGGTAGTGCCTTCAAAACACCTGAGGACAAGAGGAAATGGAATCACTCAAAGAAAAAGCCAGTGCTGTAAGGCAGAGAGAAGTTTTGTATTTGTGCCACTCAGCATTGCCCCTTGGGATACTCTGGAAGCCCTTCTGCAGTGGGCTTCTCCATTTTTTCACATGGAAAATGTGCACTGCCCCCAAACCTTGTCAGCATTGGCTACTGGAAAATCCCTGTTACCCATGATTGTGTGAGTGTTCAAAAAACCACTCTCAGCACTTATTTTCAGGAATTACAAGCCCATTTCACAAGCTTTGGCATTTAGCTACACTGGGAAAGTCTCAGTCTGAAATACAGGCTGAGATCCTGTGGAAGAGAAGTCACTCTGCCTTTGGACCAGATCATCTCTATCCACAGGACAAGCCAGTACAACACATACTAGCCAAGTTTAGCTTCGTGGTGTGAGGCAGGTGAGAAGGGATCACAGGTTACAGGTTTAGCTGGTTGCTGCCTCCCTGCAGGGCTGTCTGGGCATGAGTTGAGTGTGATTCACCCAGCCCTTGTGTGCACCACCACCAGCTTCATGGGAAGTGCAGTGAGGGGCAGGGGCTGCAGTGACTCAGCGACACCAGCTACAGCACAAGCTCACTGACCTGTGAACCCATGGCCTTGCAGACACCAAATGTTTGTGCTGTGACTGTGCTGTGCTCACACGCCCCTCCTGCCGGGACTGCTGTGACCAGATGGTGTTGGCCCCACCACCTCTTTCCTGAGCAGCAGTGGGTGGGGATTGATGGTGATCTCCAGCGAGATGCTCACTGTTCAAGCATGTAGGAGTGTGGGGCTGGGGTCCAGAGCAGGCCAGTGCTTTCTTGTCTTGTCTTTCTGACATACCTAGGGCTGCTCCTCTCCTGAGGCAGTGTGTCCTGCAAAGAAAAGGTAAAGACCCCCAAGCTCTCTACCAAATCCAAGATGAAGAAGTCAGAGTACCTGTGCAGCCCATTCTACATGTTAGGACACTTGTGAGACCCTGGTGTTGCTCAAATGGCTCTGGTAGCTACAACATAAACCCACATTTCACTGGAGTTCCCAAGCAAAGAAATACACATCTCCCTTGCAATGGCTGGCCTGAGTCTATAGGACCCCCGTAAAGAAATTTAGTATCCTTGTTCCTGTGGTTGCACATCAGGACAGACATTTCCCAAGCCATACTAGTCAAGCCTGGCAAACCCTGGATGGTGAGCAGCAGCCACGGCAGAGGACTCAGCTGCAGGAGGCAGTGGGGCTGGGGTGCCCCTCGTGACTTGCCAGCAATGTGCTGCTCTCTTGCCAAGAGCTAACATCGTCATCCTCACAAATGGTTAACCTGCCGGGAGCTGCACAGCACTAATGACTTCACATTCATTTAATCAGCTTGGGCTTCCAGAGCCTCCTCTTCAGGAGCAGGGAAGGCCATGCGCCCATGCACCCAGGGTACAAATGCTCCCAAAGCCGCACCCCTGCCTTACCAATTATTAATCACCCGGGCCAGCAAGGAGCAAGCAGCAAGCAAGCAGGAAAAGTCGAGGTCTCCACAGCCCCCACGGGAGCAGCAGGAAGCAGTGCTGACCGGTTCCCTGTGGTGGCAGCTCACTCTCCGACCACCCTCCCCTGGGAGGCCCCGTGGAGGTGGCCAGTCCTGCACGCACAGTCCTTCCCTTCAGGAAGGTCACAGGGTCCAGGGAGTGTGAGTCTCTGCCTGTTCCTAGGAATTGCTGGGCAACACACGAGGTGGGGGCTCTGAAGAGGAGATACTGCCTGGCTTACCGCAGTCTTCATCTCTTCATCATGCAGCACAAGGTGTTTTGGAGTGCCCTGGAGTACACCTGCCGATTCCTGGGCATCTCCACTGCAGCAGGTAAGAGGAAATTCTCTTTTTCTTTGGCATTAAAAGTCACTGAGTGGGTGTTGGGACCTTTGAACTCTCTCCCTGCCTTTGACCAGGTTCAGCCACTGTCCCATCCTACAAAGGGGACAGGGAAACTTGCTCGCTTTTGGTTTGGGACCCAGGGAGGGAGTGTTTTGGGTGCCTGGCCTGTCTCTTTCCAAATGCTGTGGGAGGTACAGTGAGACATTAGAAAGGAAGAGCCAGCACTCAGTATGACAGAGGGCAAGCTAAAACACAAATAGAAAAGAAAACTAAACTATATTCTTCTAAGACATGGGCACAGTGAAGATGTGAATGAGACTAAAAAGCAAAATACTCATGTCTGTGTAAGAGTGCCAGGCTGCTCTATGGGATGTGAAGATGAAGGAGGTGCTCCTTGTGCTGTGCACAGTGAGATGTCCAATGTCAGGTATGATGGAGAGGTTCCATCCCAGCCCTCATGGCATAGTTACTGCAAAACACTGCTCTGCCTCTCTAGCAACCTGTTGGGGAGCAGTCTCAGTGCAGTTCAGGTTATAGCTGCAGTACAAACACCATAAATTCACCCACCTGGATAGAGCATCCTCTCACCCACTGTCAGGGGCTGCTCTGGACCAAGGTGTTCTGGGTTCAGTGACACATCTGAGCACTTGGTTTCAGGTGATATGCAGGTGTTTTGAGCCAGGTATCAGACACAGCATCTAACCCAGAAGGACTGAACAACCCTCTCACATGGAGCATCTCTAGATGTATCTAGGGAAGCAAGTAAAGCAAATGGCTCAGGGGATGTCTCTGGCACTGTTGCTGACTCCCTCATATGGGACAGGATGGACAGCACTCTCTGCCTCAGTTTCCCCATCAGTAAAGCAGAGATCAAGGTGCTTGATTTGTCTAAAGGCTGGAGGCATGAACCAGAGGTTTCTGGTGAGAGGGTACTTGATGTGGTGCCTGTGGTACCTGTTTCAGACCCCTGGGGATTTCATAATCAGACACTGTAGAGTAAGTCACAGCAGGCCCTTCCACCTTCACATTTCCTTTATCAGCTGTGGACAGCCACAAAAAAGGCACTTTGCTCTAGTCAGGAGCAAAGTAAAAAGCACATAGGTCAGCTGAAGAGTGCACAGGTCCCCAGGGACACACAAAGCCCAACTGGGATGATGGAGGCCCTGGAATGTGCTTTAGACAACTGATACTGATAACGAGCAGAGATTTGAGTCTGAGTTTATACAAACTCCCAGTAGATAAGTGCACATCATGATGAGACTGCAACAGTGGGAGCAGGGACATAGCCTTAATCAGCAAATGCAAATCTCTTTGTTTCTCCATCCCCATCCCAATGCAAATCTCTTTGTTTCTCCATCCCCATCCCAATGCAAATGTCTTTGTTTCTCCATTCTCATCCCCCTTGGGCCTATATGAGCCCCATGCTGATCATGTTCTCACTTAAAGCTCCAAGGAAACTCATAGAGACCTTCTTGGGAGAAAATGTGATCTTGTTGCCATGACATAAATTAAGCTAGAACAACAAAATTGAAAGTAATTTTCAATGTGGAAGTGTGTTAGTGCAACATAATCTCTCTCCTGCTTATTTTCTTTTCATCATTTTCTATCCTCTGCATCTTTTTCTTTAAATAAGCAGTGCAGTTGTCTCTCTGATGAGCATCACAGAGCATAGGACAGCTGCACTACCAATCTCTGTGCTTTTCTGTAGCCTTGGTGCATTCCCGGTATCACCTGACTTTCCAAAAAGGCCTTTGAAGAATGGGATGTGCCTGTTTTATTCCTGTGTGTCTCAATGGAGTAAGAAATCAGCTTGATGCAGTGTTTAGTGCATGATGAGGTGTGTGAGGTTTTTGCATGAAATGGAAACCACGCTGAAGAGACTCCCATGGGTTTTGTTTGGAAAAAAATGTGAAAGGGAGAGTGCATCAGCCTCACTAATTGATTCTGAGAAGGCCTTGCCAGTTCCATATGCTGCTAGTAAATACAGGTTATCCACATAAATATAAACCTCCCCTTCTCATAGTAATAACTTTTGGAGTGCAATAACAATCTGCAATGGTGTAGCTTACAGAGTTTCTCCTGTATGAAAAAATAGCTAACTTGTCTTATGGCAAGCTGGTGAAATCAAATAGCCCTGCAATTTGCAACAGTGTTGAGGCATTACTCTAGTTCAGCAATTTTAGGTCTTGTGATTTTTACATTTAGGAAAGAATTTCTACTTACTTCTTAATTCTCATGCTTTCAACCATTTAATTCCTAATCATGTGCCTTTTGCCACATGGTCTGGACAAAATCCAAATCAAGGCAGCAACTAGCTCAAACAAACACTTTGGATACAGCCCTTTTCTTCTTGCAGATTCTTCATCCAAACAGCTTTGTGGACAAAGCAGAAGCTGTGCAAAATGAGGAAACCTCCCCATCCAGAACAGAGGCTCGAGCGTAACAGCCAAGCTGTTAATTCTGCATTCATCCACAAAGAATAAATGAATGAATGAATTCCACATTTGCAGGGAAGATTATAAAGAACAGTTCTCAGTCACAAGATAGTAACAGACAATACTTTGTGTGTAGGATTACACAGCTCATGCAGCTTCACAGCCCTCTGAAACTGATTTCCCAGTGCTCTGTTCAGGGCTGGAAAGGCAGTGAGGGAGGGTGGCACATGGACCCCATGTGTTCCCTCGGCTGATAGGGGCCAGCAGCTGTAGGTGTCACAGGGAAAATACACAGGGACTTTGTTCATCCTAAGTGGGAGACATGACCTTTGGTGTTGATGCACCCTGTGGTCTTGATGGACAGTGACTTGTATCCCTGTTTGGGAGCCTGATATCCTTCTCCAGATCAGGAAAATCACAACTCAGACAAACCTGCACCTCAAACCTTGGCCAATGTGCATTGAGCAGGACTGATGGTGAGCTTCCTGAGGACCAGTGGATGGGTGCGGCCTGTTTGGCAGGGTGTGGAATCATCAAGTGTAGACAGGAGTGATTGTCCAGAGTGACGCTTTGGCCATAAAATCTGGGCTCCGTTCAGCTCCATGCTGCTGGCACTTGTGCGCTGTGACTGCAGCTTGTGTGAGGCACTGTGTTTCTGCTCCATTTTAGAAATAGTCTTAAAGGAATCTGATGGATGCTAAGGGAACTATTCCATCCCCTGAAGCTATTGGCCAATCCACTGAAGATTTTAGCCTCGCTAATACTCTTAATCCCCCTTAAACTGACTCCCTGGTGCGCTGTACTGGCTGGGGCACTGAGAGAATGTTCATTCCCTGTTTTTAATCTGCCTGCCCCCATTATGTTTTTTCTGTTTGGCTAGCAAAGGATCTTGATGCTATGGCTACAGCCCTTTGTGAAGTCAGCTGGCACAGTTTACCTGTTCTACTGCTGCCCTGCAGCCACGTGTTGGGTGAAGCAGGCCTGGGCAAGCAGGGAGGGAAGGGGAATGAGGCTGCCAGGCACTGGGGGAACCTGGGCAGAGATGGTTACCCTGAGGGAACCATGATGTGGTGGCATGGCAGAGGGTGAATGGACACCACTGCTCGCTTCCCTCAGCTGTCCAAGACCAGCTGGTATCCCCAGATCACCTTTCTCCACCCCAGCCCATGCAGTGACAAGGCTGCCATAATAGTGGTGCAACTGGGATGGGTTTCAAAGCTGAATGTCAAGGTCAGCACCAAACTCTGTTTCCTGTGGGCTGGTGTATCAGCATGAATCTGTGATGCTGCCAGTCCTAACATGCTGCACTGCATGGGAAAAGCAGCCTTGCTAGCCCCTAAGGGAAGAAGGGCATTGATCTTGGGAGTTGGTAGGGCACCAGGGAACTGGGAACTAACCCTGCAGTCAGCATCTTTCCTACCTTCTCTTTCTAGTGCTGATCGGTGTGGGCGTAGAAACTCTGCAGCAAGGACAGTTCAAAAGCCTGGCTTTCTATCTGCTGTGAGTATTTTTGCCCTTGAAGTCAGAGCTGGCAGAAGGTGACATGGTCAACCCCTCCACCATATATAGCACCAGAACCAGACTAGACTACAACAACAGCAGGAATAGTGTTTTTGGCCAATAGGCTTTGGGAATTTCAGGTCTCCATATTGAGGTTTCAGAAAAATAAGCTATTTCTGTTAGAGAAAGATATGCTACTCTAGACTCAGGCAGGCCAGAGGTGACACTGGCTGCAAGTTGACTCCCTGGGGACAGAAGGGCTATGAGCTCTCCTCCACAAATCAGTTGAGCAGAGGGTGTTTGGATCCCAGTGTGCAGACTCTGTTGTGAACTGGGTAGTAAATTCTGGCTCTCTGTGCCTTTCTGACACCTAGAGAGCATACTCAAGGCCAGATCTGCCCCCCTGACAGCTCCACCTTTCAGTTTTTCAGGGATTGCAGTTACTGTCTGTGAAGGCTTCTTCTTTATCAGTTTGTTCCTGGAGATGTGCTTCACGTGAGTAGACCCTGTCCATGCCTCTCCAGCCTCGGTGGAACCTCCCTAAGGCAACTTGCCTCTTAGAGGCAACACCAGACCTAGGGGAGCTAAAGTGCCAGACCTCTTGCCATGGCAAGTGTATTCAGGCTGTGGGGAGGTAAGTGGGACCATGTCCACGTCCATTTAAACCTATGTTTTAACCCAGGCTTGTGCCTTAATTTGTTGAGCATCAGCACAAAAAACTCTGCTCTCCAGCAGACACAACACAGTATGCAGGGACAAGATACCAGGGTTGAGGGAAGGGCCAGATCCCCAGAGTGAGCTTCAGCTCCCTTCCAGAGACAGTGCAGAAGTAAAAATTAAAGTGGACAAAACCCTTATGTACTTTTCAGAGGCTGAACACTGCCTCTGTCTTCTAGCGTGAACTCAAAATCTCTCATCTTAGAGGCAGCACCTTACTCCAGATAATAGACATTTGATTAATGGCTAAGTGGGCAAATACACCAAGAGATTACCTGAGGTGCTGACGTCTGGCAGATGCAGCCCCAAAGACTTCTCCCCATGTGAGATGCTCAGGCTTTGCTTACTTTCCCTGGCCAACATTTCAGTCTTCTGGAAAACCAGCCTGAGGATCTGCACATCTAGATGGGTGACAGTTAGATCCAAATCTGCTTGGCATGTGCTTCGTGCCTCATCCCACAAGGATCTCTCTTTCTCTCCCCAGTCACCAGCCTGAATCCCTGGCACAGGCCTGCTGGAAGCGAGCCAGATGCCCAGGGAGCTTCCAGAAATTCCTGGGGTACACGCTGCTCTCAGTGGCTTGCTTCCTGCACCCCATCCTCGTCTGGCATGTTACCATTCCTGGTGAGAAGCTTGGGTGGGAAGCAGTGCCGATGGAAGAGGAGCATGGTGTGTCAAGGGCCAGTGGGGGTGGGGATGTGTGGGATGCTGGACCAGTGGCAGATGGTAGTGAGCTAGCCAGACCTCGCACTGCTTGGTGAGCTCTCCCCACTTGCTCCAGCCCTCCGACAATATGGCCTTCTCTCCAGGGTCCATGCTGGTGCTCACTGCCCTGGCCTACTTCCTGCTAAGCAAGAGGAGGAAGATCCCAGGACACAAAGAGACACATCCCCAGACAGACCAGTATGTGGACCCTTCAGCCACTATGGCAGCCCCAACCATCATTGGTGATACTGAGCAGACCTACACCTTCCACGGGGCCCAGAGGGAGCAGCACCACTCACTTCTGGGACACATGAAGAGCATTATGAAGGGCAGCAAGGACAGGAGCTTGGCCCCAGTAACTCCTGCCCAACCAGCAGCCCTACCAGTCCCTCGTAAGCAAGTGCACTTCCAGGAGAAGGTGGTGCAGATCATTCCCTCTGTCAGCGAGAGCTTGGAGGACATGGAGAGCGAGGCTGAAGAGACCACATCAGACACAACTCCCATCCTCACCCCACCTGATGTTCCCATAATCTCTCCACTCAGCTCCACGGGGCTCTTTTGAACCCTCAGCAGGAATGAAGACGGGATAGACCTGCTACATCAGCACTGGCATTGCTCCCCGATGCTCCAGCAGCCAAAGGGCCCCAAGAAGTGGACCTTCTTGCTCTCCCTGCTTCCAGGGTGGCAGCTGGGCCACCCCCCTCTTCAAGGAGCTGTTCACACTACATGGTCCCACATGTGGCAGGACCAGGGGAGAGGCAGTAGTTCAGCGAGAGTAGTGCCAGGACAGAGAGTTCTCTACTCCCATGGCCTCTCACCTGGGTCACACCTCTGTTACAGCACTACACATTACTGCAGCTCCTCCTGCCTAACATCACAGCCATGGCGTGTCCTCCCATCTGGCAGCAACAGGCAGGAGGAGCAGAGACCACCATGCCACAGAGCAGCTGCTGCTGGGGCAGTCGTCTCCCTCTGGTCCTTGCTGTATATTGAAGAACTCAGGGCTGAGACATGTTCAGCAAAAGGCACTGCATCCTGCAGGGTCCTTCACAGTATCTGCACCAGCTGCAGCAGTCTGAGACAGCCAAAACATTGTTTTGGAGGTGGGCTGAGACCATGCATACCCCTGGGGCAAGCCCCTGCTCAGTACCTCCCCTGAGACACACTCTGAGTCCAACAGGGAAATTACCTCTGTCCTTGGGGGCACCTATGCAGCAGCAGGGAGCACGCTGATGTCCCCTATTTGGACAGCCCTCTTGAATTAAGAGCTTTGGGACAAAATGACAACTCAAGTGCAGAGATCCAGCACCACGCTGGCATGGCAAACTGTGTGTTACTCCCAGTGTGTGTAATTCTGGCCCTAGAGGGCAAAGGCAATAATAAAATTATAATGCTATTCCACCAGTTCCCTCCATGCCTTCTCTTCCCTGAACACTTCACCACTGGCTTAATCCTAGCATAATTTCTGCCTTTTAAGGACTGTTCACTTATAATCAGGCATTTCCCTCCTATTCAACTTATGCCCTTGGTTCTCTCGTGTCTAAGGACGTGTGGGAATGAACTCAGGTGGCTGCATTTCCTTGAACACGGGACCACTGTTGGGATAAAGGGTTGTAACTGTCCAGAACCCAGATACACAGCATTGGGGTGAGGTGATGGTAAAGAGAGAAGTTCCTTGAGACCTGCTACACTATAGATTAGGTAGAAGCCAGTCAAGCTGGCTGTTTTTCTTGAAAGTAAGTTATTTCTTCTTTTAAAAATATCTACTCTCCAAGTGGCGATTACCATGTTCATTTAGGAAAATGGTGTAGGTCAAAGTGTAATCAGAAGATGACTGAGATAAGAAACCAGTGCTACTTTTCAATAAACTCTTTTTTACTGACTTCTATTTTGGGAGATGAATGAGGAAGGTGAAAGATGTTGACTCACAGTATTTTACTATGTTTGAAAATGAAGTTCTGTTGACAAGAGATGCTTATGAAAGACTGTACATTCTTACAATCAGACATAGATAAAACCCTTTTGTTGCATCACCAACATTTGAAATGATAGCTGGTATCAGTCTGCTCCAAACATGATGAATGGGTTAGAGATCTCCAGTTTCTGGTTGCAGAAATTAACCTTCACTCCCCATAATTGTGTACTGGGAAGGAGTCATGTACACATCTGACTTTAGGGTGAGGGTGGATTTGCACCTGTAGAAATGTCTTCAGAAAGTTGCACCTCGTTACCATCTAATGCTGTACAGCTGATAGCACCAAGCCCAGGATCCAACCACTGCTCCAACCTCAACTTAGTGTATTCAACACATTAGGAAATAAAAAAAAACATAGAGCTATGTTCCTCTAAATTTGGTGACAGATTGCACCCATGAACGTTCTGACCCAGCCATGGTAACAGAGTACCCACTCTTGCCAACTGCCTGAAAAGGCTGTGTCTGAAGCTGGCTGCCCAGCTCAACCACACATCTATTCTACAGTTAGACCCACTCTCATAAGCAAAGTCAGCTTTCTGCGTCATTCAAGTCTCTGTTTTGAACATTGCATAATTAATTACACAGAGAGAGAGAAACTTTGTTGAAAAGGCAGCGCTCCAAATACATCAAGCAAACCGCTGACGAGGGATAGACCGCACTTCTGCAAACTCATCTAGCTTTCAGC
This sequence comes from Formicarius rufipectus, assembly GCA_013399695.1. Taxonomy (NCBI): domain Eukaryota; kingdom Metazoa; phylum Chordata; class Aves; order Passeriformes; family Formicariidae; genus Formicarius; species Formicarius rufipectus. The sequence continues at coordinate 1,421,192 of VXAU01005056.1, read as the reverse complement.
AAAGCTCCAGGGCAGCCTGGGTGGGAACAGCTGCTCTGCAGCAAATTTCATGCTTCAGCCCTTCCTTGATCAAACCCTTACTTGACTCCCATGGGGCAGCAGGGCCAGGTGGCAAGGGGAGAAACAATGTCATGAGAGCACCTGTGAACGCCCTGAAGTGTGTGGGAAGCAAATTTCATTGCTCTGTGAAATGCTTAAAATGAATTTATAGTTGTTAGAGTCCACAGAAGTAGGTTTCAGTTTTCAGGCTTATCTTTTTAAAGTCAGTTGTAGGTTTCCCTTCAGAAGCAAGACTGGGGAAAGCTACAAGGTGAGGAGTTTTTTCACCCTTCACAGAGACTGCATCAGACCTGGTTGCTTTACTTGCCTGCTCCCTTGTGTTGTCCTGGGTCTCCTCCAGCCCCACAGCTAGATGGCTTGGGAGATAAAGGCTAGGAAAAATAGATGCTCATCTTTTCTGTTGTATTAAATTGAGTGTTCAGTTAAGGTCCAGGGCCGATTCACCCTGTAGTCTGCTAAGAGCCTGCATCAGTGCTAGGGAAGTGGATATCCCTTCAGAGGCAGACAAGCTGTACCTCAAACAGCACCAGAGGGGTGATATCTGCTGAGCTGCTTCCCAGGTTGCCCCTGCCAAGGAGTTCATTTGTACCTCCCCTGCTCTTCTCTGCACCACCCATCCCACCTCTGGTGCCATCTCCCAGCTCCATCAGTATACAAGAGGAAAAGTAATTAGGAAAAAGAAAGCAAGTGGCTGTCTTCTTGGGTAATGAGCCAAATAAATTCAGAGAGAGCCAGCCAAAAAAGAAGGGGATGGGGAATAAAAGCACCTCTTTGAGAGGCAGCAGGCTGTTAGAGCAGCTCAACAGCTTAAAGAAACACAGCCTCAGACCTTCTTTAAAATCTCAGTGCAGAGGAAATGTTCAGCCTCAGGGGGTGTCAGATGACTTTGTAGAGGCCTCAGAGATTATTCACTCAAGTGTGCACTTCTCTGTTGGCCCCTCTCCCTACACCTAGCTGTGAGGGTCATCCACAGGGCTATTGAAAGCTCCAGAGATGCTGTAGAGGACTGTGGGGGATCTGTATGAGAAAAATTCTCATATATGCAAGGTAATTGCAGGAAAAGAAAAAGAGGATGAACCTGATGCCATTAACTGTTCTGTGCAGTAATATCTGAATTTGAGCTGCTTGAACTCTAAGTCCACACTCACTACTCTGCTATTGAATTTTTGCCTGCACTGCAAAAATTCATTACTCAGCTGGTCCATTGAGATTAATCCACTGAGCTAGAGTGCATAAAGCTATAAACTCCTGTGGATTCACTGAAAGGAAACAAGATGAATCATCCTAAAGAAATACATGAGTAAGGTAAAACTCTGTGAGGTAATCCTGGCAGAAATAGTTTTCTTCAAAACTTCCACCAAAGATATCTCTACATGAGGAAAAATTTGCCTGCTTTGCATGTATGGGTGCAGTGAAAACACTCTTCAGTGCTACTTCACAGCTTCATTACAACTTTGTGAACTGGTACATTCCAAACAATTACTCCAGTTTAAGTTTTATATGAAGGCAAAACCAGATTTTGGTGCAAGCTTCAGTTACAATTCCTCTCTGACTCCAGTGCACATTTATACCAGTAATTGTTTCAGAGCCCCAGAGACATGTACACTACCTGCCCTGCCATGGTGCTCCCACCTCACACCAGGTACTTAGATGGTCACTCTGCAAACTCTCTAGTTCCCCACTGGGACTCTGGTCCCCAGATTCTCTGAGCACTGCTTCATATTTGAAACATGGAAATTAATGTCTTCCACAAACAACAGCAATGTTAGGAAAATAAGGTACATTTGGAGAGAAAAACATTCAGGTTCTGCAGTGTCAGAGCTCAAAATCAGCAGTGTCCTCCTTGTACCTGTGACTGCAACACCCAGGGCAGCAAACACCTGAGTCAGCATCAATGGTGTGGGTGGCTCCTAATGCAATACTGAGTCATATCCACATGCAGGAGATGACCTGCCTCCATTTGATTCCACGTGCTTTGTGTTCACACACCTACAACCCCACCACTCCTCATCCCTGTACCTGGTACAGCACTCAGAAGATTTTCCCAGTGCTGGGCCAGAAATGTTTTGTCTGGCCTCCTGCATTGTGTGCTGTGGCGGAAGTTACAGGAACCAGAAACTAAATTCCAAACCTGCTTGGAATTGCTTGGAGTTGTCAACTCTCTTATCTGCTTAATGCAAAAGTAGGAATATGACTTTCAGCCACTATACCTCATCTGGCATACCATTAGTGAAATGACTGCATAGGTTGTATCTGAAGAAACAATTAAGGCGCCTTTTAGATTCTAACTGTAGGCAATTATTCACTTAGCATGTGACTTTATTGAACCTTGTTTTGAGGCTCTAGTCAAAAGACCAGGAACTAACCCAGGTCTTTGGATTACAGACTAAAGAGGGAATCAGTATTTCAGACAGAAAAAGAGTAAATAAAAATGAAAAAAAAAGGGGGGAGGGAAGAGAAATGTTTACTGGCAGCTCTCTCTCCTCATCTCATCTCATCTCAGCACAGGAAGAAGTTGTGAACAGCATCTTAACCCTAATCCCCATTTCACTTTTATCACTTCTGCCCAGATGCTCCTTCACCCCAAACTTTTTCACCCCAAAGCACTATCTAAAAGGAGGTATCATCTTGATCAAGTCATGCTAAACAGAATGACACATACTGTGACACTATTGCACAGTTCCTTTCTTCGCCTCCCTCTCCAAAACTCCTCTGTAAGAGTGATTGGGTTCAGTTATCAGATGCTCAACCTTGCTTGCCAGCCCCCCACTCTCTGCTGGCATCCAGGGAGTGCACAGCCCACTGCCCCTGCACTTGCTCTCCCTGGAGATACACACTTGCAGCTGCACATTTGGATGAGGCTTTCAACACTGCAGAGGGAGGCAAATTGTGCCTAGAAGGAAAGAAGGCGGCAGACACAGGAGATATGCCCAGGGAGGAGAGATTATATAGCAGCCCTAACTGACCTGCTATAATTTTTTTGTTTTGTTTTGTTTTTTGTTTGTTTGTTTTTGTTTTGTTTTGTTTTGTTTTGTTTTGTTTTTTGGCATATCTCACCTTCCAGCTCTTGATGTCTTGCTTATGCACTACAAAATTCGCAACTTGGTTTTTCATTAATGTTTTTGCTAAGACTGCATTACTTCCTTCAAGAGCATGAGAAAGCAGAAGAACACAAAAAGTTTTACTGTTCACAAAACTGAGCTGAAGAAGCTCTTCTATATTTGACTACTCTCTCAGCCACACTCAAGTAGAATTCTCTGGGGGCATTGGTATAGTGATAGGACTTTTGAATTCAATATAGGAGCACTACATTTCTCCCTTTCAAGGTTGGTAGGTTTTTTCTGGTTTCTTTATTTTTTCGTTCACTTTTTTGCCTATTAAGGAGACAGTCCCCAGCACAGGAGCAAGCCTGCCTCCCTGCCCAGTCAGATGAAAGGACCACATCCCATTGTATGTCATGGGCTGCCAAGTTATGTCCCCATATCATGTGCTCTGGAGCACTGAGTCTGCCAATGAATATGCAGATGTATTACAACACTTGGATCCTCTCCATGCTCCCAGATTTCATGGGTGAAGTCAAATGGGGCGCTTAAGCTGAAGCTCTTTTCTGAGCATATATGTTTGCAGTAGCATGGCAAGGAATCTTGATCTGGGAGATTCCTGGGGGATTGGATTTGAGAAGGGAATTACACCCTATAGCCACACCTTTTCCTCAAAAAGCCCAGCCCAGGCATGAAAGCGAATTTCATCTTAATCCTCTTAAATTAATTATTATTCCATCTCAGCATCTGTTTCTCATGCAAGCATTTGCAGGCTCAGAAAAAATCATCAGCTACATAAATGGAAATCCAGGGGTCTTCCTCAGCACAGACATGTTATGTGCTTCACACTGAGAGTGTGTGTTGTGTCAGTGTAAAAAATGTAACAATCTTACTGTCAGCATCTCTTGTGGAAGTGCCATATGAAGGAAATCGCAGGCAAATTCCTGATGACTGGTTTGGAAATGGAGGAGGCTTTGCTTTTATCATTACTTTTCCTGGCTCTTATCCAGTACCTAAAATACTGCTTTTATGATATAATTATTTTATCGACCTCACTGTTTCATGTTTTCTTAACTTTCAGCTGGTAATCACAGGCACAAACATTTCCTTATTTAAGCTGATTTCTTCTAAATCAAAATTACATGCCTTTGTTTTCCACTTACATAGCACTTTCAACCATGAAAAAGCTGGCACAAAATAGCAAAATGTTTTTTGCTTTGTGTCCTGAAGCTACAATTAAGAATGCCCCAAACCCATTAATTGCAGCATTGCTCTTTCCTGAAACCGTGCTACACATATGAATTATTCAATTAATACTGTGTATCTAGACAGGGCACCATGACAGATCATGCAATACAAACATTGCCAGATGAGGCAAATGTTAAAAATTACCATACAGAACTTACATTGCCATGGAAATTCTATTGCAGCCACTGTGCTGGTTCTGCCCCTGAACAGCATCCGGTGTGCCATTCTGGACAAACTCCCTCTTTTCTCGTTACTTTCTTATAGCTGTAGATGACAGCAGAGAGATACCCAGAGCTCAGCTCCAGCTGCCTGTCCACTCAAACATTTCTGTGGTTCCCACTCTTGTATGGCTGACACCTGTGGAACCCTCATGCAGACACTCAGGACTGCATGGAACTGCCATGCGAAAGCTAAGCTTTGTTACTTAATACTTTTATTGAAAAAATAATTATTTGAGTTATTGCCCCACAAACTGCTTAGTCAGTAAAACAAAAGTCTAAGAAAAATCAAGTTGAGCAATATGTTAAAGCTTTTTTATAGGACTGTAACTCCCATATTACTGGCTTTCAGATCAGCCATTAAGATGTGCTTGGTTTTTTTCCTACTAAAAAAGATTGTACATCTCAGGCAAGCACAGTGAAAATTGCATGTTGAATGCCATGCAATCAAAGCTAGACTCAAGTAGAAAATCATTAATTATAATTTTAAATCAAGTTTTGCAGGGCTTTCCTTAACAATAATTAGAAATTACAAGCTTAATCAGATTTCTAAAAACATTCAGTTGTTTTAGAATTCTTTTTAATGCCATACTTACTAAGATAAAAATTAATTTTAATAGCATTTTCCTTTGTTCTATCCTTCTAAGAAAGAGAAAACCTTTCTTGTGAAGCTGAATAGATGTGTACATGGCTCAATACCTGTGCAGGACAGCTGCTAAGAAGAACTGAAGCCAAGTATAATTTTTGTTTTACTATACTGTGGTTTATATTTAATTTGACCTATTTAATTATGTTTAAAATACTATTTATTCAAATAGTCATGAGAAACTTTAACAGATCTCTGCATTTACAAGTCTATAAATCTACTCTGCCTTGGATGAATCACTCACAAACGGATGTGCATAAAAAGAAGGAGAGGTAAATGGAGATTTTTTTTACCTTCATCCTGAGCAGAAACATGGTGACATAGAGTTGAATTTGAAACTGAAGTTGTCACATATATTAGAAGTGACTCTTTCCCCTTCAAAGATCTGAAGGCAGACTGAAAAAAAGCAAATATATAGCAAACATAAGCAAACATAAGCAAACATGTGGATACATGATGATTAATTGCCCTGTATAATTTTCCATCAGCTTTTTAATTCTGAAATGGTTTGAACACCTTTTGCAATACTCTAATACTTGCAGCATAGCTGTGTGGTTTCATGACAAGAGCAACAGGACAATGTGCAGATGGAGTGACTGGATGGGACGCAGATATGGCACACCAGGATGTGTATGGGAACGGCACATCCTTACAGCATCACTGCTGCAGCTACGAGATTTTCCTCAGCTCATACAGGAGGTACCACACCTCTTCATGCTATGATTGTATTTAACAAACCAGGCTGACCCTAAATGGCCATCCCTATCTATTACTAATAAAAAAAAAGATGTGCATTACATAGTAAGAATCTACCATTTCATTTTGTGTCACTCTGGTAAATCCACATTGCTTTGACAGGAAATATCAGGATGATTGTTGCCAATTAGGTGCAGGTTCAGTGTTTCTGACTGAGATTTCCCAGGCAGAAATGCTTGTGTGCATGCTGGGTGCACACCCTCTGGGATTCACATGCCAACAGAGCTAACCTCTGCAGCACAGTTACACACACAATCAACATGTTTCACATATGTCTGCAAGCCAAACTGTCCTTTATATGTAAAGAAGCATTCCATGGCTGGAAAAGTAATATTGGTGTGAAGCAGCCTCACCATTAGAGTTAATATCAAAACCAAATATATCAGTAACAGGAAAAAAAAAAAGTTAAACTGAAACCCTCTAACCAACACAACATCAAGAACTGGATAAAAAACCTATGAGATTACCTGTAAAATATTCTGAAGTCCAAGGACAATATCAAACCCCATGTGATAAAGCTAATAATTGTTGTTTGTCATAGCTATAAAGAGCCATAATTTAAATTATAATAGTGTTACATTATATTAGATTAATGAATTTACTAAGATTTTATTGAAAGGTTGGTTGGCATTTCCATTAAAATTGCTACTTCTGGAGTCATGTAAGGATATACTGAGCTCCTGTTCCAAGAGATTCCTCAGTCATACAGAAAAAGCTTGAACACTGGGAACACCTGCTGATCCTGGAGAGTTTGAATGTGGCTTCAAATGCACAAAACAACAGAACTGGCTAGTCTGCAACACCTGTTAATGGGAAAATGTTTAGAATTCCTCTCAAAAACAACCTCCTACTTTCACCCTTTCCACACCTTATAATGCTCTGCTATAAATAGTGTAGATTTTGCAGACAACAGAAGTTCATGAGTTTAACCAACTTATGCCCATCAGTCATCACAGACGGACAATTTCTTCTGAACCTGAAAACTGGGCTGTTGCTTTGCATAAACCAAGTGAAGGTTACCTGCAAATCCAGTCTTCATAACTTACTAATAGTTTTATATAAAAAACAATCTTTAGCAGATAAGGATAATACATAAGGATAACACTTCACACGCTCCAGACGTGAACCAGCAAGAAACTGGTTCAGCCAAAATGACTACATAAAAAGCCTAAGACAAATCCCAGAGGCAGGCAGGATGCTCAAGTGCATCTGAAAATCTCGCTAAACCTTGTGTTTGGTTACTTCTTGTTGATGGATCCAGGGACTGATTACTGGTGTGCTGAGTAACCCCTTTTGCTACACTCCTTTCTTTGTCCAATGTTAGGTAGCAGTAGTCAAAGATTAAAGAGATAAAGCAGAAAAATCAGTGCCTGAAATGCTGTGATTCTGCAAAAATATTTTCAAAAAAATTTCCTCTGAGGTGAATAGTCATCTAAGGGGAAAAATAGCTGTTGTGAGTAGTGGATTGTATGTTCACACCCTGTGTGCCTATACATCTTGTATTTATGATTTGGCCCACTGGTACCTGACAGATGGTGTATCACGTAGAGAAGTCAGTTTGCTGTAAACAATTATCTAGCTTTGGCTTTGCTTTTAATTTCTAGTAAATAAACTCCAAGGCTGTAATTCTTTGCAGTCCCAAGAGAAAATTACAGACTAGTGGTCAAGGAAGCCATCTTAGAGCTGACCTGTCCCTGATACTGCTTCCCCTCCCTGGCGCCAGTGGCAGCAAACAGCGTGGAGAAGGCATTGCACGTGGGAAAGTCATCGTACGTGGTGAAGGCATCGTGTGGGAGATCTGCTGAGCTAGGCAATCCTGCAGTGGGGAAGGGAAAGCTGTCTTCTTCCACAGATAATCTCAATAACCCTCCTCAGTGTCCCTTGCTAAGCCAAAAAGTGTAAAAAGGACATCATATGGTGACATGGTTCACTTTTGCACAGTCAGGAACACCCTCTGGGGTGTTGAACCTGGCAGGTGAGAATTCACACTGCCCCAAATGGTAATATATCTTTCCATGTATGTTCCAAACCCCTTGGAGATTGGGACCTCGCATCCATTTTTAGGTGGATCCTGTTTTCTCTGAACAGGTCTAATTTCAGTTCCTCCCTTGTTGAAATTGAACGATGCACAGCCATGCAGAAAGCAGTGGCACTGACTTCAGGGTGCTTGCTAAGCCTGTGCCTTGTATGGAAACAAATGCTTTCTTATGAAATTAAAAAAGCTTGTACCCAGTAAATGCATCACATACAAGTTTTGCATGGCACATTGCCCATCAGGCTGAGTTTGTAATATCAGAGGGTCCATAATACCAGACTGACTCATTTATTACAAATATAGGTACATGTCTTTATAAAGTGAAAATTATACTAGTCTAAAAGTATTTTTGTTTTGCAATGGCACAATCCCTTTTCAAAACATGACTGTAAAAGCAGTCCAGCAGCAGCGATTTTATTCAAAGGCTTAAAGGAGTATGGTTAACTGCCTTCCTAAGCCAGGAGGTTATGCTGTCTGTGTGTTTGTCTGCATGTTATCCCATTTTCACCGGTAACAGCACAGCCCTCCACAAAATAGCTAAAGCTTCGTGTGTTTCATGAAAAAAAGGTTGCCCAAGTAGAAAAGAAAGACTACAGGTGTCCTGACTAGTAAAGACTGCAGCATGATTAGGAAATTAGAAGAGGAAGAACAAAAAGATACCCCATATATTGGCAATATTTAACTAGAGCTTGCAATCAGCTGTAGGGTACAAACTGACAGGAAACCAGTGTTGCTTCATCTAGTGCTCAGGGAACAATGTATTAAACACAGAAGAAATCTGTTAAGAATGAATGAAAATTCTGACAGCATTCTAACTCCAAGAATCTACCTGCCTGTCAAAATTTTCTTAAATTGTTTCCAGATATTTTCTTGTTTATAAATTAAAAAAAATACTGACTTCTTTATCTCCAGTAGCCCATTCTCATAAGTCTATGTCAGTGCAATTTGTAATTAAGGCATTTATGTCTTTAAGATTTATATGAATTAAATCCCTTATAAAATGATTTATATGATTTATATTTATATATTTTTAAAATTACATCCCTTAAGGCACAAAAGGAAGGATTTCAGCCACAAGTTTCATTTACTTATTTGAATAGTCATTCAGATTAACAAGATTGCAGCTTGAACTGAAACATCCCTTAGAAGCTGTTCAGACAAGTAGCAGGGACAGTTCATGCACAAAATCCTTCTAATTGGAGGTGCCAGCTGGAAAACAGGAAGGAAACAAAAGCCCTGGAGATCAAAATTACTCGAGAAGATTGAATAGCAGCAATGAGTGGCTCAATGTCCTGGTCATTAGACTGGACACCAGTTATTTCAAGATGTCAGAAAGACCATGGCAGGATAACAGGGGTATGAAAAGTGCAGAGTGATTTGGCTCAGCAGTGCTGCAGTGCTGCCAGGGAATGCAGCAGTCGGGAGATGTCAGCCCAGCTTTGCCAGCTGAGGGGCAGGGTGCAGTGAAAGGGGTACAGATGTTAAAGTGATGCTGCCAGAGCCAGGTCTTAGCTAGTACCCCTGTATGCTGCTCTGTAGGGAGGCTGCCAGCTCAGACCAGAATCAGCCTGAGGATCATTGCACCACAACTTGTTGGACAGGGAAGATGTGACCTGTTTTCCTGTTGGCTTTCAAAAGGAGCCAGCTTTTCAGATCTGGTTCTCCTCTACTATTGGAGCCTCTCTGCTGCAGATTGACAGTCCCACTAGCCGAATATGGAGCCACAAGGCATCCCTGATGAGGGACATGGTGTCTTCTTACACAGACCTTGGGAACTCACCACTTTTCAGATGGTCACTATTACCTGCTCCAGGGGAGCGAAACAGCCATGAGACCCCTCTGCAAAGGGATCTTCCTGCCTCAAGACAAACTTCACAAAATGCTTCTAAATCAAAGAGGTCATCCTGATCATAAAAAAGATATAAATTTCCTTTGTGATGGTAAGAATTATGGTCTTGTCTGATATTACTTGTCTTAATTAAAGGATATTCCCTTGTTTCATGAAAATTTGAATGTCTAGTGCAACATCCAGTGGAGAAGAGCTTGAAAGTGGTCCATAAGTTTAATTTGTCCTTTGTGCACTCTTGTGGAACTATGTGTTGGCACTAACATTTTAGAAACAAATTTCCTTCACGTAGCAAAAGAATGAAATATTTTGTTGATACAATGAAATAGAACATGCAGATTCCTCATTTGGTTTTGAAAAGTATCACTTTGGAGTCAGCAGACAAATTTTGTCTTTATAAGAGAAAACCTCTATTGAAAACACGGAGTATATTACATAAGCAGCCTTGCTATTTAAAGTGCATTTCTATAGCTAACATTAAAACACTTTTATCATGTTCCATTTTCCTTACAAAAGATCAAAACAGTATTCTAAGTCCTAAATGCAAAGTAGTAATTTAGATTCAATTTTTTATTTTTTATAGTAGACTGTTTCATGTGGGAAAATTAATGTTGACACCTGGAGCAGACCAGCAGTCTATATTGGTAATTGTATCTTCACTTTTTCAAGAAAAAGTAATGGATCGGTAAGTTAGAAATACTTTTGCTGTTACAAAAGAAATTCCTATTGTGTATAAGGGCACTAGTGAAAAATTAAGTGCTTTACTATTTGGAAAAAGCAGATATATGATCATCTAACCTGTTGACATAGCACAAGTTATTGAGATGTTGGTTTTTATGCATGACAAAATTCAACAAACCATGCTGGAGATGATTAGTAGTAGAATTCATATTAGAAGACAATTTTTCAGCAGAGAGAAGGCAAGGAGAAAGATGGTCACAGGAAGAGAGCCGGAGGTCCCAACTTTCAGCCGCTTGGTGCCCAGACCTGACCTAATCTCACTGCCCACTCCAGGCTGCTGCCAACTCAACTCTCGCTTAGCCCAGTTGCAGGTATGCAAAAATCCCAGTTTGAATGGAGGACAGAGATTTTCTGATGCTGTCTCTAAGCCCTACCCCAGCAACTTCCTTCTGTCTCAGAGCAAACTCATTACTTTAACTCTTAGCTCTAAGAAAAATCCAAGTCATTCTGCTCACAGCCCCACTGACCCATCCTTAAAAAACAGCTGGGTAGTTCCTGCTGATGCCAATACAAAACTGACTGGAGCACTTTGTGTGACACAGTCCAGCCTCATTCATTAGTCCAGGCTTTCCAGTGCTTATGACACACGCTCACCAGGACACTCACTAGCACTGACTAATCACATTGAGTGTAAGTCCTGCATAGGGCTTGTACTGGTTCCAGTTCTTCTGCCAGAGGATTCGAGTTCACATTCACAAGACTTTAATTTAGCAACAAGTGCAAGAGAAATAAAGCATACTTAATTTTCAGCTTTCCACACATGACAGCAGATGCATGAATTCCTTTTTTTTCTAATTACCCTATGGGGATGATGAGATATTGCTCTATACATTACTACTAAATCAGCAGAAGGATAAAAATTATTTACCTGCAAATTGCAGGGCAAAATAGTTGGGACAGTTATGCAAAGTTTATAAATTGCAACATACGCTTCAAATTCATCCACCCTCAGAGGTGAAGAAATCCTGGCTTACATGTTTCACAAACTTCAACATCAGCTAAAAAAAGTACTGTGGAAATAATCGCTGTTTAGACAAACTGTATTTCCCTTGTATAAGTTAACAGAGAGGCTGGTGCTGAGCTTTTCATTTGCAAGCTGCCCCTTCTGTGTGTGACTGGTGCTTGGGTAGGAGGGCAACACTGCCTGGGACATTCCCAGACAAGGAGTCAGCAGTGTGAGGAGCAGAGGTAGGCATGCAGCCCTCTGTGTCCTTCATGAGCCCTTCCTTTTGACAATTCTTGCTTTACCTTTGTCACACACAAGAGTCATAGTTGACTAAGATCCAACTCAGAGCTACATCACTCCTCATTTAAGAATACTGTGCCATTCAGCCTCATTGCTGGAAATCCACAAAAAAAGCCTTTGCCATTGACCCCGATGATGAGCACCAGGAATATTTTTGCAGGTCTGACAGAGCTGAGGAGAATCTCTCACCCAATCAGCACCTGTTCTCACCAGTGCTTTATGCTTTTGCACTTCTGTCTTTGTGTGGGAACTCCACTGGGAGGAATTCCTTCTGTGTTTGGATGTGTAGGAATCATTGAAGGTCTGACTTCACTCCTCTAAACATACCTGTCCTGGGAACCAACAGTGCTGCAGCCATGTCAACATCATGGGGTGGGTGGCTGAGGGCCATTATTAATGGTATTATCCAAGGCATACTGCGAAAAGCACACTGTTAAGACCGTTCTTATTTCTCAGTGTTTTATGCACTCTTAAGAAATAACTACTTGCACCATTATGACATGAAATGTTTTTAAAGCCATATGAGTACATGCGGAGTTCCTTCTGTTTTTACTGCTTTGTCTTCCCTTGGAGACTCCTGGACGGCAACTTTCATAAAAACAAGTCTGTCTCTCAATAAAGCATACCTCCCCTTAAAGGCCCTCCTTAACATACTTAAAATAGCCAAATGTTTCTGATAACTGCGTACACTGGCTGGATGAAGAAGCCAAAAGGACATATTTCATCCATTATGAACTACTATATTCAGTGGTATACAAATATCTTTCATTCCTAAGTCACTTCCAGAGCCAGGCCTAATTCCTGAAGCAGAAGGGAATTGGGATAGCAAAGACTTTACAGAAAACACTAAAATGCTAGGGATTATATGCTGTACATTGCTGGGACTTTTATCCATAAAGAGCACTGAAGGAGTTGAAGTTTCATAAACCGGGCATCTAGTCAACAATTTAGACAAAGGCACTTACTTATATAAGAGCACCTAAACTGACCAGTTAAAAGTTCATTTACATATGACCACATTTGTGAAGATGCAGCCACACCTCTGACAGCAACATCTCAACCTTTAAGCATTTTCACTTAATTCTACACCTGATTATAGTATGAGTAACTGCCCCTAAAACCTGTCACTTTAGAACAGATTGTGTATGTCTCTTTTTTTTTTAAATTCAGCCCAACACTCACCCTTGTTCATCTTCTTTCCCCCTCTCAAACATCCACTTTAAACACATATTGCCAATAACCTGCAATTACTTTATTCAATAGTTTACTATTTATGGTATTATGCCATTTATACCTTGTCCTTTTACACAGTATTTTTTAACTGAATTATTTTTGTCATTGAAGCATTGCTTTGCACTAAAGAACGAAGCTGGCTGTGTTCACAGTGAGTTAATAGCACACCTTAGTGACTTAGAACAGCAATAAGAGTACTAAAAGAGTAAAAGAAAAATATATACAATATATTGTATATATATATACAATAACATTTGTAGATACATCAAGAGCCATCTTTTCAGATAACATGAGAAGGTGGAACTGATGCTGTTAGCAAAAGAGAAATTTGTTGCAGGTTTATTGACAATTTCATTAGGTATGATAAGGTATATCTATTAATGTATTTGTTTTCAAAATTCCTTATCCTTCTCTGCCACTCCACAGAGGCTGGTATTCTCCTCAAAATACAGCAACCTGTGATAATAAAAGAGACTTGTTAGAGCGTGGTGGCTAAGGAGCTGAAGAGCACGAGGTTTAAGGATAAAAGGAGTCACGTCTCTCTGGTGCTACCTCAGGGAGAAGCTGAAGTGATAGTAGAAGGAAAAAGGAGTGGGAAAGAAATAGCTGCTTGTTGTCAAAGTGCTGCATGATTGGGTTAAAAACAGTGCATGACCATCATTTCACTGCCATCTTTACCCAGCACTGCTTCCAAACAGCCAGGAATTGAGTTTCCATTCATCTGCAGCTGCAGTCGCTCAGCCAAACTCATGACTTCTGGCACAAGGTCGGTAATGCTTTGAGTTATTTCTGATCCAAAACTGATGAAGACTTTGTGGGAGCTGTAAAAGACTATCAAACCTGAACTTGAGGAGTTGCTTTCTTATTTGGGAACAAATATATTTCATTGTGTTGTTTTGTTTGTAACTCATGTAGTTGAACATAAGGTTATTTCTTGAAAGATTCCTTTTGGCTAAAGAGGGGTAGCCTGACTCACCTACCCTGAATTTTGGTAACTCTGGGATCATTGGAGAGGTATGGGAAAATGGAAAGTGAGGGTATAAGAAAGCAGTGGCTTTAATCTAAAAGAAAGGAGGCTAGCTAAGCAAAACACAGTTTTAAAATGTCTATTCCTTTTTTTACAACAGGAGCCAAATATTTTTAACACACAGATTGTACCAGAATGTAGTGCTAGAAAGTTAGAATATAAATTGTTGTTCTATCATAAGAAAAAAACAGGCTATTTATATCATTTGGGGAAAAAAATAAATATCTTCTTGATTAGGAAAACAAAAGATGCAATAGATTTTTTTTTCTTGATGATTCAGTGTGGCTTAAAGATCTATTACTGGAACAACAGCAGTTCAGATGCAGATCCAGGGGTTTGTATAGTGTAGAGGGGATGTTAATTCAAACACTGCACTTTCTTTGAACTAGGAGTATGTAAGTCTTCACAGACAATGAAGCTGCTATGTGTGGATCTAAACAGGACAGTTACCTCTCAGATTTTTTTCCCTTCTTTGCTGAACAAACCTGGATGTTCATTGACTCAGTATCTACCTAGCATTACATTTAGCAAAGCTTTCTTTTCCTTTCTCCATCCTCATCCTATGGAGTGGATATATTTGGCCATTAAGCAGTTTTGTATCGCTTTCACCAGGCAACTATAAGTATCTACTTTATTTAGGTTACTCAGTTTTTCATTAAATAATAAATATTTACTTTTTTACTTTATTTTTTATTTTAAATTGTCTTTCAGCTAATTATCCAACAACTTGGCTGTCTCCACTTGGAAAGTTTCGCTGACAATGACTTATTTACTTACAAGTTGCCAAAAAACATCTATGTTTCCAGAGTTAGCCAGAAATGTTTCCAAATTCATCTACAGAACAAATGCCTAGCATGGAAATGCAAGTGACCTACTTCTCAAACAAATGAATGAAATCCATTTCTTCAAAAGCTTTGCTCCTTTCCTTGGATGCTTTTGCCCTGATCAAGAGCAACATCCTGATCCAAACCTTAGCAGAAAATCCAGGTGCCTGCCAGACTCCTGCAGACAGGTGCTGGAAGTCAGCTTTGTTCCGTTTAATTAACAAGTAGCATGTACCAGACTTATTCTATTTGCTATTAGGCAGCACTTCTATCATTAGAAACTTGTCTGGATTACAAGTGCAGAGCAAGACTACTGACAGATATATATATATTGGTTTTTGTAGAGAGAAGATATGGCTGTTTGTTGCTGTGACATATTTGTTTCAGGGAATTGTTTATTCAGAAGAAATGAGAAGAATGAAGAGAGCTGTGGATCCTGAGGCATTTATGAATATTGTAAGTAGCCTGGTGGAGTGACCTGAGGATGGACATAATGCGTGTCTCATAGTAGAGGGGATTCTAAGTGTTAGAAAGAACAAGGTAGATAAGCTGCTTTATTTAACCTACCCACTCTAGTCCCTGCTTTCTCTTCTCTTCTGTTTGCATGTCTAACAGTACATCTGTTTGACAGAAATTGAGGCAAACACCTTTCATTAGTGAATCTCCAGAGTTAATTTCCTATGACATATCAGTTGCCAGTTTGTCATTGCTGGCACTACCCACTTATCTGAAAGAATGACCATATGGAATGTCTGTATTTCAGGAGTAAAGGAGTCTCTAAATAACTAGTGGTGACCGGCATAGATTACAAACGGCCAGCTTTTCAGAAGAACACCAAGAAAACTTGTTTAGGTCTTTAGTCACTTGTTAAAATCTTGGTGGTTTTGTCCTGCATGACAAAATACATTGAGTAATTCTCTGAGTACAAGTTATAAAAAAACTCTCTTTTGTAACAAAAAGGTTGAATGTTACAGGTCAAAAGTAATATTTACTGCAGAACTTAAGATGGGCTGTGCTAGTGAATTCCTTTATGACCATACAACTCCACGATCTTGTTTTTTCCATAATGTAGTCAACTACTCAGCAGTACTCACTGCATCTATGCTGTTCACAATAGCACAGTTGTGAAGCTTTCTGGATTTCTCTGGAGGTAGTTTAAATAAACTGGTTACAGCTTGCAATGCAGCAGATCAGGAGTATTTCACCTCGGCAGCTCCTCATCTCAGCCACACCCGCCATCTCAGCTCATAAACTCCTTCTATGAGTTTATATTATCACTGGAATGCAAGAGCTTGTGATGATTGTGTGGCAGGAGTGTAATACATGTTCTACATGGCAATTTAACTGAATAGTAAACCCCTAGATATAAGACAAAAAGTAGAGGACATTTGTTGTTGTTATAGGGTTACAATATCCAATCTGATACTGCTTTATTCAGATGCTTAATGTATGTAGATTTAATACCCAATTGTATTTGGTTTCTAACATTTCTTCATTCAGACTATCTTATGCATGTAAGATATGAAATAGACTTCTGCAAGCAGATGCATTTGTACCTTCTCTTCTAGAATGAGCTCATTACTTACAAAGGGTATCCCAGCGAGGAGTATGAGGTGATGACAGAAGATGGTTATACCATTACCATTAACAGAATCCCTTATGGTATTCAGAATCAAGGAAGCCCAGGTACAGTTCTTTCATATGACACAAAACCAGCCTAGATAGGGCATATTCTGAGGAGATACCTTGTATTTTTATAATGTCCACCAAAGCTTGTGTACAAAGGGAAATTCTAAGGCAGTTCTGCCTGCTCAGAACAACCTGCAAGATCTACAGAATTTATGTCATGCACACTTACTTTTAATTAAAAATCCATTATAATACAAAGCATGTGGCTCTTAATAAAAGTTGATGAGTAAAAGTTTACAAAAATTAAAAATAGGTTGTTATCTGCCTAATCAGCCTGTTTTGAGAAAGCTGTTCCAACTTCCAATTTTGCTTTGCTTTTGCTTACATCTGCTTAATATCAGTGACTGATTCTTATTTTAGGTAAAGAAAACCTCTGCAAACAATCCCACAGTTTCATTCTCTATATCAGAGTCGAGAATTTCAAGCTGACGCAGCTGAACTATACAAACAATGACCAGAGGGAGCTAAGTTAGTTTGCACAGATGTCAGGCAAATCTTTCCATAAATCCTTACAGAAACTTAGAAGTTTTCTTTTAGAGACAGGGATGTTTTGTCTTATGATTAGTTAATGCAGGAACAAATTCCAGTATTGAATATGGGACAGTACCATCCCTGAACTACCAGGAAAAGAAAAAAAGATATAAAAATTATAAATTGTTGTTTTGTTTCTGATTTGCTTTTCAGCTTCAAAACCTGCTGTGTTTCTCCAGCATGGATTATTGGGAGATGCTAGTAACTGGGTCACAAACCTGCCCAACAACAGCTTGGGCTTCATGCTAGCTGATGCTGGTTTTGATGTTTGGATGGGAAATAGCAGAGGGAATCGCTGGTCAAGAAAACACCAAAATTATTCCATTGATCAAGATGAATTCTGGGCTTTCAGGTAGGCAGAACCATTGAAAGGCATATCCATTGCCCATCCTTACATATTAATTTCTGCTGGCTAAAAATGTTACCTTTTAAAAAACATTCTTTACCTTCACTTTTGTGAGGTACTCCTATACATGCATGTGAACTGTAATAGTAATGGAGATTATTTTAATTACTGCTAGAACAGGTTCTTCAAACTAGATCCATAGCAGCAGAGCAATTCAGAGAAACCTGCACAGGCTATCTCCAACAATTTCTATGCGCTAGAGGTAGTTTGGGCAGCTATTTAGAAACATTAGTCTGTGTATTACAACAACATAAAAGTCACAGAGGAAAAAATGTAAAACAATTTTGCATATTTTTAATGACCTTTTAGAAACAGATCTTTTTTAAATGACAGATTGTATAAAATGCATTATTCCATGAGATCTATTATTATATCACCTTCTGTGTAGACAGTTATAATTCAGCTTGATACTTCTTGAAATTATAGTCCTTCTGTTGTTGTCAAGGGAGTAATTACCCCAGAAAATCTTGAGTAGTATCTTCCATATCCAGTGCCAGGAAAACAAAGACCCTAAAACAGATGAATGATTCACTAAATGGTTCAGACTGTTTCTTTGTTTACAAGCCATTAATAAAAATGTGAATTCAATTCAAAGTCTGATTTTTCATTTATGCATGCTTCTCTTTCAATCTCCTGCCCGCAGTTTTGATGAGATGGCAAAGTTTGATCTTCCAGCAGTAATAAATTTCATTGTGGAGAAAACAGGACAGGAAAAATTGTACTATATTGGCTATTCTCAAGGTACTACCATTGGTAAGTTACACACAACAAACGAATGCTTCAGGAAAACAGAAGTAAAATGTGATTTGAGAGACTGAGCTACTGGCTGTACTTGAGGTTTTCATTAGCTCTTTGCAGGTGTGAAAAACACAGCATAAGAAATTTTCACCATGTAGGCATTTTGAAATTATTATAAAGACAAACATAATGGATGAAATGCACTGCTGCTGGAAATCTGTGGACTTAGAATTATATTGGAAATTATTGTGGACCATGAAATTTATTTATTTTTTCAAGATGCAGGGGTGTGCCTAACAGCATCTGGTCAGTTGACCAAAATAAACAAAATAGGAAGATGAAAGTACAGAAGGAGAAGTTGGACAGTTTGGACAGGATGTACGCACAAGAAAAGATAATATAAAATTGGACTGACAAGAAGAAAAACAACTGCACCTCCCAATAGTATATGAAATGTGGGAACATATATAAGAAGTGTGCATTTATGTTTAAACAGGTCTGGAAGAAAGTTGCAAAAGCAAAATATAGTAAGAAATTTCTCCAAAAAGGGAAAAATCCTAGAAGCTGGTAACTCTTGGAGAAGAGAGATTTCACATAAACCTAGGCTGGACCACAGTCTCTGAACAGCTAACAGGGTTGCTTGTAGGTTTGAAATTGCAGAATAGCATTTATTAACAGTGAAAACAACATAAAATTATGATTTTTTAAAACTCTTTGTTTGTTTGTTTTTGTTTGTTTGTTTGTTTTGTTTTGTTGTTTACTCAGCTTTCATTGCATTTTCAACAATGCCAGAGCTGGCTCAAAAAATCAAACTCTATTTTGCATTGGCACCTGTCACTGCTATTAAGTACGCTAAAGGCCCAGCAACAAAACTCCTCTACCTTCCTGAAAAAGTGCTCAGGGTATGTGATATCTTTGTTTCAACTGTTTAACTGTATACTTGCTTGTTCATCTCTTAAAATGGATAAACGAAAAGTACAGGGCTTTGTGAAATCTACGTATTTGCATGTGGGTAGTTTACCTAATGGCTGAAGCCTTTGAAAGTTCAGAACTGGACATTAAGAAAAGCTTTCTATCGTTGGTAATACCACACGACTGGGACAGGTCACTCAGAGAGGCACAGAGATGCAGATCTTCAAAGGTGTCCAAGATTCTTGTAGACAAAACCACAACTGATAAAACCGCTTAAAACTAACTATGAATTTGAGGTAACATCTAACATACCTCTTCATTAAAAGTTATGTAAAGTAAATTGAGTAATGCCCAAGCAGGTAGATGCAATGGAAACCAAGTAATTTCTTTCTTCTTTGTGGTAATATAATTTGGCAAATGGAGAAAAAGCAAGTAGGAACCACTGGAAGTTCTGGAGAAGAATAGTGCATATTCTTAAACGAATGTTATTTTGTACTTCACAGGGTATGCTTGGCAAAAGAGAATTCCTTCCCCAGACTGAATGTCTAAGAAAAATAATAGCCCCTGTCTGCAGTCATCAAGCTTTCGCCAGGCTGTGTAGAAGTGTCTTCTTCAGTCTGGGTGGCTGTAACTTGAAAAACATTGATGTGGTATGTATTACTCTTACAGCTCTACTGAGAGATTAAGCTTATGATCCCAAAACTCACTTTCTATCCTGTAGTGTGAATCCTGAATTTCTAACAGCATCACATTGCAGGGAATGGTCCCCATACTGGACAGCAGTGTCTGCTGATTGCTCTGTCACTAGCAGGGCATTACTGCCTCACTCCTCAGAAGAGCACTTAGCACTATCCCTATAGTCAACAGCTGCTCAGAGCCCCCCACAAGTCTGCAGTCCACCTCCTGCCAGACATCACCCAGGGCACAATATCCTAGTTCATACTGACTCTACTGGTCTCATCAGAGATATTTAGTATACTGGCACACTGCAGAAGAAATAAAACACTTCATGATTTCTCTTTGCAACAGACAAAGGAGCACACAGGTGCTCCCTTGTCCTTCTCCATGCCTCAGACCATCAGTGATGTGCCCAGAGGTACAAGACACCTTGGTGGTACCTGAGAGAGTTGGCAAACACTGGGAGTGGGCTATTGAGACATACTTGGGCACCTGATGCTTATGTCCAGCTGTAGATCAGACCACATAGTCATCAAAATTTTGCTCCAGCATTTTTCAAAAAATGCATTAGAGTGTGTTTGCTGAGGAAAAGCCACAGAGCAGCTTGTTTAGACACCCTGGCAGGACTAGGGTGTATTTTCTTTCAAATAGTGGAGCATTCTTCAGGCAGTTACTTTTCCCTTTGCTGTTTTGTCCAAGAGTGCTCACTTCTCACACAGGATCTGAAATAGACTTCTGAGAGAAAACCACCTAGTTTTGGGTCTAAATTGCTGATTTTCTGTTCTATCCCTTCCACCTGTAGATTATTTTAGATTCTCAATCATCCTGGAAAATATTCTGTTTGGGGATTTTTCTTTCAGTGTTACTCCTAACCTGACACATTGCCACATCTGGAGTAAATCTGAGGGAGTCTCCAATTATGCCACTCTGATTTCTGTTGGTTTTGTCAATACATGACAACACTGTAGTGTATGTTTTGATGTACATCTGAATAGAAGGGAAGAAGAGAATGCTCACTGAATATTTTCTTTCAGAACCGAATCAATGTGTATATTGCCCAAACTTCTGCTGGAACTTCTGTGCAGAACATACTCCACTGGAGTCAGGTAGGAGAAAACCCCTGGAAGACAAAACACGTGCTCACCTTGAGCTGAACAGAGAGGTATAGAGATATCCTGTTATGAAACCATTGCTAACTTCTTGGAAACACATGTACAGTCAGAGGCTCAGCAGGAAAAGAACACACAAACTTCCTGAATAATGGCTTTATAACTACCCTTCTCTTGTTCATCCTCTTAGGAGGCCCGCTCAGGGAAGTTCCAAGCTTATGACTGGGGCAGTTCAAAGAAGAACGTGGAAAAGTACCAACAGGTATGTTTTGGTAGACAATATTATCACCCTTGGACAGAATAACACAAGAAGAGAGCAAGTATGTAGTCGGAGACACATTTCCAGAATATACATGAATGAAAATATTCCTACTTTTCAGTTTGGAAGTCAATGAAGAAAGCATTCATGTTCTAACAGCAATAAATTTAATACATTTTAAAAGGAAGAGAGAGAGACAGGAAGAGCAAAACTTTTCAAATAAATGATCAATAGGAATAAGAGGAAATATGGGTAGAAAGGAGAGAAAATGAATTTTGAAAAAAAAGACTACACAGAAAAGAGCAGAGACATCTTGCCTACTAGTGGAGCTAAAACTGTTGACGATGTATGAGAGTTCAGAGAAACAATATTAGGAAGAGTACAGATGAACAACTAATAACTCTCCTAGACTCTGGCAGTCAAAGACAAAAAGACTTTGTTCTCAAATGGACCCTGAGGAACATCTTCTCCATTCAAGACTCTAATCCCATCCTTGATCATCCTACCCTTCAGGTCTCCACAGCAACCTGTGTGAATTACATGTTTTAATGACGATTTGCATGAAACACAGTTTCCTTTGGTTTGCCTTAAATTTGCTTGCTTCTGGAAAGTCACTGCATGCCTTCTAAGTTTTATGTTATGAGAAGTAATGGGATAATTACTTCCTATGCTCTTTCTTAATACTATTTGTGATATTGTATAATCTTGTCTCCTGTACTTGCTCTGGCCTCTATTTTCCAAACTCAGGAGTCCTAAGCTACTTTCTCTCTCCTCATCCTTGTCACATGTGTTCCCTATCTAGACTATGTCTTCCAGGGCTGACCGCTACTTCAAAAGGTGGGGATTTATCCAGAGCATCCTGACATCTGCCTTGTTCAGGTTCCTGCCCTAAGATTCCTAGTTGAGAGGACAATGACCCAGGAGTTACCCTTTGTCAACACAGGAGGCATTTTAGCTTTGACGCTGCTATCACTTGAGTAAAACGCAAGCAAGGGAACTTCCCTCCTCTTTGCATAGGCACCTCTCCTTTGAACCATTACAGAAGAAAGCAAAAAAAGAAAATTAAAATTTTCTGTGCTCTCTTGGACTTTTATTTCTGTACTGCTTCATGTTTTCCAGACTGTTCCTCCTCTCTACAGAATAGAAGAGATGACTGTACCAACTGCAGTATGGACTGGGGGACAAGACTTGCTCGCAGATCCCAAGGATGCGGCCATTTTACTGTCTAAAATTAAGAAGCTTATCTATCACAAGAAGATTCCTGAATGGGCACATCTGGACTTCATCTGGGGATTGGATGCACCTATGCACATGTACAGTGAAATTATTGATCTTTTGCACAAGTATCCTTAACCCACAACCAATAGCCTTACCTGACTCATTCAAAAACATTCAGAATCATTAGGCATAAAAACCCCTTCTATTGCATCTGGAGTCAGAGAAAGGGTTCCTCCAGCACACTCCAATGCCTTTTGCATCTGATAGTGCACTTAATATTTTCTGGCAACCTTGTGGGTCTGTAAGACTTTTTTAATTGATACATCTTAGACTCCGCAATAACCATACTTTGCTAGCAGAGGACAGGGTTTGCTTGCAGCCTGCTCTCATCTTTAGTCTGTAACAGTAATGAAAGCCCTTACTTTCTCTGGATATGTTCAGTGGTCTCAAGATGTTTTCTATACTTCATATTATTTCTCAGTTTGTTGGGGTGAGTTATTTAAAGGCATAGTGTAAGCCAAGACTAATTCTAACAGTTGTAGTATTGATTGATTTTATTATTAAATGAGATCATGACCAGAAAGGTAAAAATGAGTTTATATAAAAAAATCCTCACTCCTGAGAAGAGGATGGTTTGTCTTCATTTGAAACAAGACTGCTTACTGTTTTCATGAGGAAAAGCAAGGGACACAGGGTAGACCAAATGAAAAACAGTAGCCAGTGTTTTGACAACCAGCCATGGTTCAAGCATGTACCTGGAAGCTGGGAAACTTGGGTTCAAGATTCACCCTGAGAAACAGAAAATTTTGCAGACAGCCTCTGCTGATAACACTTTCAGAATCTGTGTACATGATCTTTATAGGGTGGGAGAAAGAAGCTGATTTCATTTTGGCAATGGCAGCACTTCCACAGGGCACTTTAGTTTGAAGTCACACCCCTAAAACAGCAGGAATCTCACATCTCCTTCTATTTCACATGTAAGCTACTGGCTATCACAGAGATGAGCTCTCCTAACCTTGGAGTTTAAACACTAAAATGAGAAGCACCTAAACATTGCTAGAAAGAATCCATTATTTCCACCCCATGGATATTTAGAGCACTTTGACACTGCTAGAAAGGTCAGCTTTCAAAACAGTGCTGAAGGAACTGTAATCCATTTAATTTCCTGGAGTAACTATGACTCTACCAATCTGGTTTCAAATAGGTAGTTACTGCACAAAACCACTCAGTTGAAGGGTAACCTCCATG
Organism: Formicarius rufipectus; assembly: GCA_013399695.1. Classification (NCBI taxonomy): domain Eukaryota; kingdom Metazoa; phylum Chordata; class Aves; order Passeriformes; family Formicariidae; genus Formicarius; species Formicarius rufipectus. The sequence continues at coordinate 1,397,483 of VXAU01005056.1, read as the reverse complement.
GTTATTAGGATACAGCATTATAGGTCACCATTCCTCCACAATAAAATGCCATTAGGTTCACTATGAAAAGAAACAGTGCATTTAGGGGTTTCCTTTCAGTACCACACCTTCATTCTCCATTTGAATGAAATGTTAATGTGGGCCAAGTCTGAGATGCTAACTAGGGCAGGCACAGCTGTTACACGGAGACAGTTCATTGGTGACACTGCACAACCAAAGGACCAGTGCCTCACTCTGAGTAATGGTTCACTAGCTAAACAAATTGACCATGGCTGTTACCACTTCTGCACCTTTCCCTTCCAAGACTAACAACAGGCCTGTTTCATCTCCTGAGCCCCCTGCTGAACCCTGTGCTTTTTCCTTCTTCACAAACATAACTAGAGTTTTATCCAAACAAAACAGCTCCTCTCCGGACAAGGATATTCCTTACACCAAATAAAAATTCCTGAAGACAAATACCCTCCAGAGAGTCAATCTTTCAACTAGCTCACTGCTTGTAGTAGAAATGTATGAGAACTTGAGAACCACTTTATAAATTTTCCATACTTTGAATGGTAAATGCAATGACAATATACCTGAAAGTGGCCAGAGCACTCCTTAAGGTCCTGTAGAAAAGAGCTTGCAACTGTGTAGTTGTTCTTGCTGCCTGGGACATCATAGAGGAGGGAGGGCATTGAATTTTCTATAAAATCAGTAAACTCAAATTGGGCAAACAGCATTGGACACATCACAGAGATTGTTGAACCAACCTTGGGAATAAGAAGGAATTATGTTGCAGAAGTCCTTTTGAATGATAAATTTATGGTTTGGTGGCAGTTATTGTCACTTACAGGTATCAGAGCAGCCCAGTTATAATGCTTTTCACTGAGAAAATACCAAACTACCTTTTTCACTATCCCAATTAATGTTCTTTACTTTGTATGTAAAGTAGAATTGTTACTGTGCCTTCACTGACATCCTGTTATTTCACTGCCTTACTTCCCCTACTAGTCAAAGGCACCATATTATTTGCAATGGTGCTCCCAAGAAAACATCCCTTTCATCTCATGTTCTAAATGCTCATCAGTCCATGATGAAACACAAGTTCTTCTCAAGACACTTGTGAGTTATTTGGCTGAACATGTTGATCCTCAGGTAGGAAGATTCTACTTAATTTATAGCCCAGTTGCTCAAGGACACAGAACAAGTCCTTCTGCCCCTGATCATCAAGCCAATCTCAGTGAGGACTGAGCCCTCAGGCTGACTACAACTAATTCAGCTACTAGTCAAAGATCTTCAAAGTTACCATGTTTTCAGAGCAGATGAAAATGGCTTGGGATAAACAGGAATCCTTGTTTGTTCCCTCACTGAGAGTAAGGTTATATGTTGTGTTCAAGCCTTCTTTGGCATTGGAGTGCGATTGATGCAGAATAAAATGGATTTTATGAGTTTTGCTGCTCACTGGAAAACAGATTTAGGTCAGTCTGCAATGCTGAAGTTTACATAAACAAATGAAAAGCAATAGCAGAGACAGTGTTCTTGAGATACTATGTTGAGAGAAGCTGGACACTTGCTCCTTTTCATCTTAAAAGATAACATTTGAAACAGCCCTTCAGTGGGGCAACAGTACTGGTCAAGGTCTGTCACAGCCCCAGTGGTCTGGAACACCCAGATCCCAGCTAAACATCCTAACCACTGATTTGTAGGTACTCTGTAAACTCTCCTGCTCCATAGTGCGTTTTGGGGTTGTGAATTAAACCAGAAGATTTTTTTCATCACAAAGATTTCCCCACTTCTGAAGCATTGCCAAATCAGCACCTAAACACGCTCTACAATACGTGCTGCCAGCTCATGACACTCACAGCTGCTTCCCTAAAGTGCTCATTTTGTTTTGACTTCCTTTTATCGACACAAGTTTCTGCCAGTGAATCAGTCTGCTAGTGGAGACAGACCAGGGGCTGTGGCAGAAGACACAAGCAAGGCAGTCAAAGGAGAGGTAAGTTGCTTGTACATACATGTTCGTAGTCTCTTTCTTTGTTGCCTCTCTCCACAAAGATGTGTTGTCTCATTTTTGTGCAGTTGGTTGTAAATTGGACAGTTTTGCTTCTCTGATCTGTAAGCCTGTTGCTATGCACAGAGGTGCTTTTTAGCTCAAGTTAGAAGACAAAGAAGTTTGACCTGCACAGAAGAAAGAAAAAAAGCTACTATTTAATTTTGCTCTACTTCTTTTTGTAGTCTGAGAACAATGGTATGAATGTCCTAGTATCGCAACAGTGTGCAGTCTGGATCTGTTCCTGCCGTGTAGTGCACATATATATATGGTTACTGAGTAAGGCAGCAAATTCTCAAACATGTTTAGTCACAGTTGCTTTTCTTGTTGGTGTGTGTGCCTTACAGCTTCTGCGAAATTCATTTTGGACTGCATAAGGCACAAGGATAGGCTGATGAGTTTCATAATGGCTTGCATCTTAGTTTCACTGAATCTTAAAAGTATCTAAAGAACTTTCAAGGGTATTTTTCTTTCTGACCTTTTTTCGATCTAAGCATGTTCTTTTATGACACTTTACCATGTCCAATAGTTACTTATGAATTAATCTCACTAGATGAAAACAGTTTTTCACATCTCCTGTCTTTATTCCTAAAGCTTACCAGCTTTATTCCTAAAGCGTGGCCTGTCAAGATTGGTAGTACTTAGCCTGCAGTGTCTCGTTTAAAAGGTGAATACCTGGAAGTCCATAAGCCGTGCAAGCTAAGCCAGGTGATTATAGAGTGCACTGAGGAAAGTTTGCCCTAACAAGAGGAATAATTTAGCCTGTGCATCGCCACAACTAATCTTGGTAGTGATTTGAAAACAAGCTGAGAAATGAGCAGAAATTTTTCTTCCCAAACAAGATTCCTCATATAGGGAGAGGGAGGTATATTTTATTTCCACTGGAACAGAATAAAACAGCAGAAAACAAAACAGAGTGTTGCACTGCCTGAGTACGTAGTTGTGAAGCTTCCTGTTTTGACAACAAAAATTAAGAAGTATTTAATATACAAAGGGAAACTAATGTGTTTTGATGCCAAATTTAAAGCTTTGGGTGTTTCCAAATGCTGCCTCACTTCAACTGTTTGATGACTCATGAGATTTGGCTTCTATGAATTTGTTCAGTCACATTTAAAGTTTAAATTGAATATCACAAAAATGCAAAACATATTGTTCTGTATGGAGATGCAGAGACTTGGTTATCCCTCTCTTATTCCCACAAAAGCTATTCATCTTCCCCACCACTTGACAGGGAATATTTTCTTATTTACTCTTGATATTGAACATTTCCAAATACAAATAAACTTCACAGAGCACCATATTTTGTCATAGCAGATGTCATGCTAGAAGCAGACTCAAGAAACATGTAGCTGCATGAGAACCTCTGTTCGTCATTAAAAAATTGCATTCTCCATGTCTAATGCTTGGTTTAAGAAGGACTTTTCTCCTGGGTCTGTGTAACTTAATGAAAACTGTCATATGGACACATCTCCTACAAAACTCCTTCAAAAACAGTGCATACTGTGACTACTTTGAAGCTACATGGACACTGAAAAGTTCACTAGCTTATTCGTGATGACTGCTCAGCTGATTGCCAGAGACATAAAACAGCTGCCTTCAGCCTGCCACCCCCATAAGTATGGCTGAACCCTGTTGAATAGTCCTTCCCTGACAAACAGTCCCCAGGAGCTCCTGTGAAGACCATTACCTCACAGGCTTGTATCTCAGTGCTGAACTTTGCTGATATTTGACAATTACATCAAACATTAATTACAGGATGGACAGATAGGCGAACTAACACAAACACACCATGGTCATAGAAGCATGTCCTCTTCTTCTGAGGAAACCAAGCTCACAAGAGCAGTAATGTCCTCAGTCATTAGTGGTGAGGCAATTTTACAAGACACCTCTTGATGAGCTGAAGCCTTACACAGCATTACGTGTACATTTTGTCCCATGGATTCTATTGTCCAACATTTAGATCTCCAGCCTGATCTTTATGGTCTTTATATACATGCAGAATGACTGCTATTTTTCTCTTCACAGCCTTCATTCTCTATACACGTTCAAGCACGTTCTGAAAGAAAAGTCTGAGAAGCTCAGAGAGAGCAGTGTTCCTGCACTCTTTGACCTGGGTTGTGGAAAATAAAGACTAAAGACTGGAATCCTATGGCCTACTGCTGTAGGTTGAGTTTGCATAAACTGGTGCTAGATCAACTGCACTCTGCAATTTTTATTCAGAAAAGCTAATCTGGCACCATCAGTCAACCCAGGAAAGGACACAGTCTCAATTCTCCATGACCAATACAAAATTTGCACTGTAGACAGCCATTTCTAAGACAGGCTCTTGGCAACAAAAAAGCAGTCTCAGGATCCATTGCCCACTGCTCATGACTGCTTGGCTAGTGGCCAAGAGGTGAGGCTAACTGGGAACTGACTCATAGCGATTTTGGGAAGCCACACACAGCCACCTTGTTTGCTTCATATTCTCAGAAGACCTAATTGCAAACAGAACTTGAACCTGGTCTGGGGAACATCACCCCGTGATGAAAGCACGAGCTGGCACTGAACCAGTGCACACATGTTCCCCTGAGGCAACTACATCTCCTCACGGAGTCCCTGAATCATTCCTGGCCCCTTCATGAGCCTCATTATCTGATCCCTCACCCCAGCACAGCATTGACAGCCCCAGGAATGGCACCTGATCACAAAGAGGAGAGTGCAGAGACCCCATTCTGAAACTCTTCCCTCATTCCTGAGGAGACAGGAAACAAACAGTACTTTCTTCTCCTTTCACCTCTTCTGCTGGAAGAGGAGTGGAGACAGATAAAAGCAGACAAACAGGGTGATGGTCACCTGAGGTACTCATGCTTCCTTGTCAGGCTTCTGCTAGACCCATACCAAGAGCTGGCCTTGTCTATCAACCACAGTTTCCTTGTAATCTACAGAGTGCTCAGGCATATTCTTGCATAGTATCCCTGAGTATTTTCTTCTCCTGTTCTGCAACCCTACCTGTTAAACAGGATGAGCTGTAGACAGCCCCTCCTCACACAAGTAGTTATTCTGGCAGCCCTTGGGAAACAGCCCTTGGGCAACCTTCAGAAGACTCCCCACTTGGGTCTTCAGGTTGAATTCTGCACCACTCTCTCTCTAACAGACACACCCCTGCATTTGCTCTTTCACACAGCCCCAAGATGTGGTGCCTCATCATGCTGCTCTGCTCCCAAGGAATTGCCTTTTCAGCAGGATTCATAGCACCCTCCACTCCAAGCGTAGGCACAAGCCCATACAAGAAGACTCGCAACCCTGAATGCTTTATGAATGTTGTAAGTTGGGTCACCTTCTCTCCCTTTCTTTCTAAAGCTTCTCTCCCAGTACCACTGCTCCATAACAAACAGTCTTTGTCAGGAAGCCAAGAAGGGTCCCTTCTACATTTCCCATTTTCCCAACCTGCTGTTCTCAAAACCACTGCCTTAGAGTCACCGTCACAATGAGGGCTGGCTCTGAATGTGCCAGGGACACATTGCAGGAGGACAGATACATAATACTGCAATGGAGACTGCTAGCTGCTGCCTTGGCTCCAAGGCTAGGCAACTCTCCAGAACCTCCTGAGGGGCACTGAAAATCCAGGCTACTGAATTTTGATCCCAGCAATCATACTCAGCCCCGGACTGCGGCCAGAACATAGCCTACACGCTCCAGTCCATACCAAACTGAACAACAAACTTTTGCTGCATGCATTTAGGATGAACCCCAAGGGACGTATGATAAACGTGAAGCTGTGTAATGCCTCATGACAACTGATTGCAGTCAGCTTTCTTAACATATGTTGGTATTTTGGGCTACTGCACAAAAGGAGGAGTGTGAATCTGGCAACAGGACAAAAAACCCTCCAGCAACATCCTGGAAGAAATCTTGATTCTCCTATTTGAACAGTCTGGGCTGCCACAGAAAATTACCTTGCAGTGGAGGCAAAGGCTGATTTCTAAGCTCAAGTGTAAGAAACACATGTCCTTCCGTAATAACCTGTTGGCACAGTGGTAAGGGAAGTTGAACTCCTTCTTCGAACAGCAGATTCTCATAACATGAACTAATCCAAGATGCCTCATATTGAATCACCAAAGATTTCCTCAGAGTACATGCAAAATTGGGTGTAGATGGTCTCATGAGTTCCTTTGACAAGATCTCCACCCTTGTTTGCCTTGCCTGCATGGCTTGCCTAACCACACTTGACAAGAAAGGATTCATTATAGACCTTCCCCACAGCTTTTGACGTTGTCTTATGCAGATATGGCTGAATATTTAATTGTTGAAAGGTATGAACTGTATTAGCCTTGCAAAACATGATAAAGTATCTCCCAAAAGCTTTTTCACTCAGTACAGTTCTGCTTTGTCCCATAATAGGGAGCCAAATACCAAAGAACTACCATCTAAGCAGGTCTGGAGGGGATTTTGCTGTATTTTTTTCCAAGACATGCAATATTTATTCTCAGCCAAGGTCCTTATGGCCAGGGGCCTTGCAGTACCATCACACATCCCACACATCCACACTATTCATCTTGGTTACCCTCCAGGACAGGACAACTTGCACATTAACAAACTCTCCTTTGGCTTTCCACAGAGTGAAATTATCAGATATCATGGATATCCCAGTGAGGAATATGAAGTTACAACTGAGGATGGATACATTCTTGCTGTTTTCAGAATTCCCTCTGGAAGGAACAGCCAAAATACAGGTGTGATGCAGTTAAAGGACATAAAGAAGGGGTGAAAGCCAACTCTCACATGGGTCCCCTCCCCTTGGCACATGCAATGGCATGTACCACACCTTTCCATCTCCACAACAGCACCTAGTCAGGAATGTGGCTTTAACACTGAATTCATCTGAAGTCTGCACATTCACTGCCTCTGCCTTATTTCAGACTTTTCTAGTAAATTTTTCATATCCCAGATTTGGGATTTTTTTTCCCTCAAATAGACTAGGGGATGGACTGGTAAACTAAATTTGGGGACGTGTTGCATTAACTCCCTAAGTAGTATACATAAATAACAGAAGCCTGATAACAAAGGCTCTGAGGCTAGGCATATAAATACTCATTTCATATCCCAGTTTTGGGATTTTTTTTCCCTCAAATAGACTAGGGGATGGACTGGTAAACTAAATTTGGGGACGTGTTGCATTAACTCCCTAAGTAGTATACATAAATAACAGAACCCTGATAACAGAGGCTCTGAGGTTAGGCATATAAATACTCATTTCCATGCATCTGAAGGATGAAGATATTCTTGTAGAAAGAGGTAAGAAATCAGGTCATTAGTGAAAAGCAAATTCATTTCAACAGTTCCATCACGTTTTATGAATGAAATAAAAACTTCCATCTGGAATTTGAAGTATCCTCAGTACTGCTATTTTGATTATTATTCTTTGTTGATTTATTTTGGATGCCTTTTCCTAGTTGGATCTCCTCCTTTGGAGATCATTTGGACCAGCCTGACCTTCAAAGCAAGGCTAATCAAGGTTAAATCAGGGGCCTCTCAGCCCTGCTCAGCTGGTTGCCTAAAGGTGGATATGTTTCTTTGGAAGAATTTTTCTTTGTCTTGCATACACTATTATGCCTGCAGCACTTTGCAGCTTTGGGTAGATGGTTTCAGCATAGAAGCCTGTAAGTTGGCCTTCCAGTGTTAGAAGAGGTGGGGACAGGACTCCTTAGTAAATTCTTTATTTGCCAGACCTGTCATAAAATGGCTATGAAATGTCATAAAATTATTCTTATTTGCATGGCACAAACCTCCAAGTTTTTCAGAACAATATCTATGTATAGTTCTCCTGGGAGCTTCTTGAAGAAGATAACCTCTCACAAGCTGAACTCTGTGCTCCAATATTAATTACTGCTTCAATATAGGAATATTTTAATCTTTCTCAGGGAAAAGGCCTGTAGTCTTCCTACAGCATGCTTTTCTAGGAGATGCTACTCACTGGATTTCTAACATGCCCAACAACAGCTTGGGCTTCATCCTCGCAGATGCTGGCTATGATGTCTGGATGGGAAACAGCCGAGGAAACACTTGGTCTTTAAAGCACAAGACCCTTAAGCCCTGCCAGAAAGAATTCTGGAAGTTCAGGTACTCTTTATAATTATTCAACATAGAAACTCCAAGGGAACTAGATAGTTTCAGCCTGATGGCTTTTACCTAAACCAGCATCAGGATCCACACCAACCAAGGAGAGTAAAGAACCACATGAAGAAGGATGCTCACTGCTACTCAGAACTGGGAGCATTGGCTGGGGGAGACATTTCATGCTGGGAAACGAAATGGCATGCTGAGAAAAAGGGAGTACTGTAAGAAGGAGAGCAAGAACCTCAGCTAGAACAGGCTGAGCAGCCTTGGCCAGAAATCTCTAATCTCTCACGGTTGAATTCGGCCAAGAAAGAAATGTGTTTTGTAACCTGTGCTGGTGAAAGCAATGATTAAATTCAGCTCCCCAAGGGCTGCAGCTGTCAGGCAAAACCAGCACCTCCTCCACAGAGAGCCCAAGGCATCAGACAGCCTGGCTGTGCAGCTGCTTCCCTCTCCCTGCTCCCCCAAACCAAGCAAGGATGCAGGCACAGCCTGCAACCTCTTGCTTCAGTGAGTCTTGCTCTGTGCAATGAACAAAACTGATATTCAATAGTGTGGTGGCCAAATGACCAGCACGCCTGTTGTGTTTCTCCCTATAGCTTCAATGAAATGGGTAAATATGATATTCCAGCTGAGCTGTACTTCATCATGAATAAAACTGGACAGAAGGATGTATACTATGTTGGTCACTCTGAAGGCACAACTATAGGTAATGTTAGAACACTTATTCACAATGATTTCTCTTCCTATCTGATTATCTGAATCATTGATTCTCTTGTTTTTCTTTATCATAGAGAGCTAGAAAAACATAGAGGTCTTTCTGGGTTGAGGTTTGGAATATATGCAAAACTTTTCTAAAAACAGTTTTGGTTATCTCTTAATGAGCAAATAAACCTAATAACTGATGCAAATATAGTTCAATGTTTTAAATAATTAGAGACATAGAAGTGGTCATTTACTGGGTACTTCAGGTACTGGCATCAGGTATTTTTCCCAGCAACAGGAATTTTCAATATGTTCCTTAGTATTAAGGCATACAATTAGAATCATAGAATAATAGAATATCCTGAATTGGAAGGGACCCACAAGTATCAGTAAAGGTCAGCTCATGGCCTGGCACAGGCCAGCCCCAAGAGCCACATCATGTGCCTGGGCGCATTGTCCAAATGCTTCTCTTCTTGGGCTCTGGCAGGATTGGTGCCATGACCACTTCCTTTGAGAGCCTATTCCCTGTGAGCAGGAGGGGAAAACTAAAACGATAAAACAACACATATAATACATAGTTCAAATTAACCGAAGACATGGAAAAACAACATTACTAAGTCATGTGAAAATGTCAATCTTTAAAATGTATTTCATGAGTGGCTATAGCTGGCCTGATTACTGTTTTAAAACATAGTGCCAGAGACTGAAAAATAGGAAAGAAAAACATTAATAGTTTCTTTTCTCTTGACCTTTGGCATTAATTTATTTCATGACTTTTGAATGTAGCTAACTTTCTTCTAGCATTGTCTGAAAGTTCTTGGTATTTCTGGTCTAAGATCCATGAATGAACATTGATTAGAAATGAGCAACTGCAGTTCATTTGTGTAAACAACCCAGGAAAAAAAAAAAAAAAAAAGGGAAGGAAATGTGGGGAAAATTATGTATTGTCACAGCTCCAGAACTTTTCTTTCTTTGCCTCTCATAAAAGTATTTAAAGATCCTCATGGTGAAACAAACTATTCATCTAGGCTTTCTTCAGTACTCCCAGTATTCAGGTGATTATTCTATAATTTTGTGAAAGCATAAACATACAGAGACCTTTAGAGACTGTAATCTGGAAAACTCAGTTTTTTATGAGAATTTCTTGAACTTTAGAGGGAATTGATGTTATCACAAAAACCTCACTGACGTGTTGCTGCAAAAACTGTTCTGGTGAAGGCAATGGCCAGACATGCTCTAAACCTCAGAATGAACTTTGCGTCCCAAATAAAATTAGTTTCAGGATTTATCTTCAACATTTGCCTTAAGCAAAACATGCAGCACAGAGAAACATGAGCAGCAGACTGCAAATCTGGTATCACTGCCCACTGTTTATGTATTTAATTTATCTGTGGAAGATATTTTCACTAACTTGGGCTGTCTCTTCTGTGTTTGCAGGCTTCATTGCATTTTCCACATACCCTGAGCTGGCTCAACGGGTGAAAGTGTTCTTTGCTCTGGGTGCAATAACTGTATGCCCACATGCTACAAGCATTCTAGTTAAGATAACAAATCTTCCTGAATCACTGATCAGGGTATGTCACTTTTTCTTCTAAGATACCCAATGCCTGACTAACCTTCACAGGGTTCACTCAGACAAAGCATTCCCAAACAAGTGACATGCAGACACTGAGCTTAGGATGAATTGAGTGCTCTTGAAAAATCTGTTCCCAAACTCCATGAGGAAAATAGTCACCATATAGAGCTTTGAGCAGCAGGCCTCGGTGAAACTCTGTATTGTTGCAGGACGTTCTGCTGTTTAACTAATATTTTGCTGGCCTCATGTAGAAGGAACTAAACTATGCAGAACTGCAATAGCAGCCACAGCAATATCTGGGACTTCAAAAATAAGTAGGCATTGAGTTCACTACAGTAGCAATAGAAGGATGGCTACCTTCAGGACTGATGACAGTAATGGGAGAAACAAAGAATAAGTGATGCACTATGTGGAAGCGGGTGTTTTAAGAGATACTTTGAGGGTAAGCTGTTTCAGCACTCTTTGAATACTGCTTAGCAGGCTAGGCTATGAGCTAAAATTTCTTTCAAAAATGCTTTTGTAACATGAAAAAAACTAGTATTGCGCTTTTCCTTTCCTTCAGTTAATATTTGGCAGCAAAGGAACCCTGCATCAGGTCGGATTTCTGAAAGGACCCGTGACACAGTTATGTACAAGCCTGGATAAGTTTTGTGCCCATGTTCTCCGTTACATAGCTGGAGGCAGTATAAAAAATCTGAACACAGTAAGTATAGGCAAGAAAACCTACTCAAAGTAAAAGTAAAACTAAAGTGGTTTTGGAAGTTACACTTGGGGACTCTATCGTTATCTAGTTACCTTCATGTATGTAAACAAACATAAACTGCAACATAGTTCTCAGGAAATCAAGGGAAAGCCAATGTCAACAATGGTAGCATAACTAGAACTAATGATGGATAGGACCAATGACTAGGTATATTCCAATTCCAGAAAGAAAGGACTGAATTCTGACTGAAGCTATATTGTATATGTCAATATATGTACCCTCTTTGGAGGCTAAGGCAACCAGAATTTGGTCACACACAGATGTTCTTCAAAAATTGACAATGCGTGCAGTCAGATTTCTTCTTGGCAATACAACTACCAGTCTCCTTCCTTGGCATGTGGACTCTGAGGTCCTCTGAACACTGGAAGAGCAAAAACACAGGGAAAAACTCTTTTTTTCTTCCCGCTTTTCACTTGCACCAAAACTCGGTCACAAAGGACTACTGTAAGAGACATTGTCCCATTTTGTTGACCTTAGAAGTGGACCCAAAATCTCAATCAACAAGGTGCAGAGCTTCACAAAGTCCTTCTGTTGTTCTGAGGAGTGCAGCACACCACAGTGGGATTTGCAAACATTACTGCATCAATCAGAGGGGACAGGAGAGTTTTCCCTCTGCTTGTCAATGTATGGACACTGTGGTGTCAATCCCCTTTACTGTGGCCAGAGTGCAGAAGCTGGCCTGCATTATTATTACTGCAATACTTGTAATGACTGGGGCACACTGTTTTTCCGTCTATGTCTACTGTTAGAAGCACATATGGGAAGGCAGTTAGAACCCAAGTTGCAATGCAAAAGCAATTAAAGGCATTGCAGCCCTTTTAAATTGCAGAGCTAAACCATTTAGGATATTTCCTGACTTATATTAAGTCACCAATAGCTTCTCAGGGCAAGATAACACAGCTGAGGAAGAATTTGGGGAGATGGAATTGGAACATTTGCCTAACAGAACTATAAAAAATACAAACACAAATAAAATGTATTAGTTTTGTAAACTGTGTGTTTAGGACTAGGAGTAAAGTGAAGAGAAAAACAAATCTTCATCAGACGTATACCTGCCTGAGGGTTTGGTATAAGGTGGAGAGTCTACTCTGAAAGGATTGGAAGGTTTTTCTCTGCTGTTGCTGAGCACAGGATCCCACAGTAGTAGTGGTTTTGGGAAATGGCCTGCTTTTGTGGAGAAGGTGTACAGACGCATACTCTTCACCAGCTATTCTGAAGTCTGCTTCTGAGTTTTCTATCTGATATTTGAAGAATATCCCATTGAAATGGAGGTTGTTAAACAGCAGCAATATGTTGCTCAGTTTCTTCACAGTTTTATTCTGTCACAGCACTGAATTTCTCTCTTTATAAAATTTCTGCTTTCTCCTCAGAGTCGAATAGATACATATGTAGGACATTCCCCAGCTGGAACATCAGTACAGAACATTATGCATTGGAAACAGGTATAACTGTGCACTGATGTATAAACAGTCTCTTACCTCTGCTTTTTATGCAACCAGCAGCCTACATGGAAATCCAGAGACTATGGATCTGGGAAACTGACCATCATACCTTCTCACCTACTGCCATGAGTGCCTGCACACTTAATGTGGTCTAGAATACAGACGTACTCCTGAAGACACCCTTGACAGTGATCCCCAGCAGTCAGTCCCATAGGATATAACTAGCCAGAAAATGGAGACAAAACACCGGCAGCTAGTGACTCTACAATCTATTTTGCAAGTTTCTAACAAAGTCGAGTGAATACAAAGCAAACATAGATACAACAAGACAGAATAGCAAAGACAATACAGAAAGCAGATTTGTAGCCCGTACCTAGCTACTTAAACTCTAAACTGACAGACCCTGACTTGCTCTCAGCCTTAATTACAAACAACCACTGACAAATGAAATTACTTGTCATATTTGTGCAAAAAAATAAACTCCCTGAAACAAACAAAAATCTCCAGGTATGTGTACTTAACTCTTCACTCATCAGTCCTGCAAGTCATTTTACATTAGACTAGTCATAGCCCTGATACATTAGAGACATTCAGGTTCTCTTTCCATGCAACAACTGAACCCAATTCTGCATCACAAGCAGGGACCCCAACTTTAGTTACCTAAGTTAGTAAAGCAAAATTTGAAGTAACAAAACATACCAAGAGTGGAAGATACGGATCATGACAGGAAGGTAGCAAGAGAAAAGACAGTGAAGCCACTTACCCTAGGATCTATCCTCAATACCCTGGAAGACAGCGACCAGAAAAAGGTGGGAAAGTAACTCACAGTACCCGAGCCTTGACTTAAATCATAGGCAGGAAAATGCTTCTTGCACTGTACTTCCTGATCTCACCTGATTTTATTTTTGTCTATTCTTTTAATAGCTAGCACATACAGACCGATTTCAAGCTTATGACTATGGCCCTAAGGAAAACATGAAGAAATACAACCAGGTAAGGCAATATGGTTTTCCTGAGAACTCATCCTTGGGTCCTGGTAAAACTAAGAATAGAAAAAATTTTAGCACATGCAAAAGCTACCAAGGTGGAGAGTGGTCTCAGGTAATATTTCAACTGAAGCACACACATAAGTCTATTCATAGACATGGCATAGGCAGACCCTTGCAGACATCTAACAGAGGTCCACTTTGCCTCCCCTATTGTTGCAGGGATGTGTCCAATGAGATGCCAACCTAAGTGTCATTCTCAAAAGGCTAAGAGCCACACCTGAGTCCTGGGACTGGATGGGTACAGTGCTCTTCTACTTTCCCCAAAATCTTCAGGGTCTACCTTTCAATTAAGGGAGGAAATGAATCTCACAGTTACAATGAGCTCTCCAATGGACTGACAATCACTTCACTTTTAAACAGCACATTGGATTTGCAGGGTTCTTCGTTGCACCAGAACAAGTTGCTTTCAACAGACAGAAAGACTCCAGAGATACAATGGGAAACTTCTATCTTGCACACTGTCTCGGAAATTTTCTAGACAGAAATTATAAACGCCAAATTATTTCCTTGCCTCTTAAGTTCCAAGAATGAAAAGTAAAACCAACAGTTGCACTTCATGCCCCAGCAAAACTTATAGATCCAATCACCCTGAATATGCACAGAGCAAAGCTTCACTGTCCTTGACTGATGAATGCTGACTCTGCTCATTCTGTGCCCACACCTCTGAAGGGTAAAAGCTGGTGTCAAACTGCAGGACATATCTTAGCCATGCATTACAGAAAGACACAGGAATAGAATCGGTCATTCCTTTCATAACAGACAGGGAATGGGGTTAGGGCAATAAACAACAAGAGGGTGGCCTTATGGTTTTACTGTAGGCAGGGCAGAAGGGAAAGAGAAGGAGAGATGCTTGCACAGAACACTTTCTCTAAACATAACTTCTGATACAACAGCATTTACTCAGCCTTCTCCCTGTCTTACAGACTACTCCTCCTGCGTACAAGATAGAGGAGATAACCATTCCAACTGCTGTTTGGAGTGGTGGAGAGGACACATTTGCAGATCCAAAAGACATGGCAAGGCTACTTCCTCAGATTCCTAATCTCATTTACCATGAGCATTTTCCTGAGTGGGGACATCTTGATTTCATCTGGGGCCTCGATGCAGCTGAGAAAATGTATATGAAAATCATTGAACTGCTAACAAAATACTTTTGAAACCATGTGCCAAGTGTTGATTCACTCAATAAAAAACTCTAAAATGTCTATTTGGTAACAAGGATGATATCCAGGGAAGAGCTAAACACACAGGCACACATAATGGATACCAATATAGGTATTTATCTGTTCTTATTTGTTTCTGTCTTTCCTCTTTGTTTGAGGTTTTCCATGGTGCTACTGTGCCTGCCGTCTTCCTGAGAAGTTTGAGATTCATAGGATTGAAAGTTGAAAACATTAATATATTTGAGCACATACTGCAGGGATAATTTAATTTGAACACTTTCTATTTCTACAAGACTGATTTTCCTAAGCCTAAATTCTATTGTTCTCATGTATATCTTCTGTATCAAGGCATTCCTATGCCAAATTTGTGTCTTCCTATGGCGACCCAGAAGTGTGATTTGGTCATTTCTCTGTTGAAATGAGCAGCTTTGTTTAAATTAAATTATTTATCCCCCGGACAGAGAACTTCACTTTTAAAAAAAATTTCCCCTCCTCACAATAGCTTTCAGTGTCAACACAACCAAAAGATCATCAAACACAAAAAACTGAGCAGACAGCAGAGGACTACCAAACGTCTAGGAATCCAGACTCTGAAAAACTCGTAGAAGTATTCCTCTGCCCTTCAGGCCTACAAAGCACCCATATATTTGTTCAGACACTCTAAACCCCTCAGTTTTGAAGACCACAGATAGCAGCTGAGGAACAAGGATAGGTAGACGCAGCCAACAAGGTACACTCCAAGCAATACAGCTTCCACCCCAGGATTTATTCTTGACAGAGGCAATGAAGCTGCTGCAAGCACTCCGAGATACCAGCTTTGACTTTTAGACACTCTTGGTCTTGTCCATTCTTCATCAAGCAGGTTCTAAAACAGGAAAGCAGTCAGTTGTTTTCCCTTTCCAGCCATTAGCCCTAAGAGATGGCATCTTCATTATCCCTGGAAGTGCCTCGCATCTACTCACTTGAAAGCTGATCTGGTAGGTAAGAGTGTCTGTCCCCAGATTTCACACAAAGTGTTCATTATTACAGGCTCCAACTGAGAGCTTTGTTTTGTGAGGTGTTTCTGGCTTCAGCCTTAAACTCATATTGCCCAGCCAAGGCCCTTTGTAGTTGGAGTTAGCACTCATTGGCAATGCTGATCATGGCATTTATCTGTGGCACTTCTGACAGCTTATAGGAAAAGGCAAAAATTGTCAACAGAAATAAAGATCCATTAGACCAAGAAGGCAAAATACAGCAGTGTTCCAAAGGAGAATCCCTTTTATTGCTGCATTATTAATTCACAAAACACTGGGCCACTTTAATACATTGCTTACAAATGCAGGTTTTCTTCTGCCTTTGCCTATGCAAGAGAATGGGTATATTATTAGTAGTAGTAGTATATTATTATTGGTATTATCCCCTGCTGCACAAACCACTCTGAAAAGCACGCTATTCTGTCCAGTCCCATGGGAAGGCTACATCTGGTTCCCATCAACAGCATTTCATTTATTGACTTTTTTCTTTACTGGAAAGGTTGTCAAGAGACCTGTTTCTCTACTGTGCCAAACATATTTTCATTACTATTTCTTGATAGATTAAAGTTATCTGGGAACTGACTTTATGGTCTCCAGCAAGGCATTGAATCTCTTTTTGCTGTGTCTTTTTGCTGTGTCTTGACCCAAGATAAAAAACCCTACCCTTGTAGCAACATAGTGATAATTAAGGTATGTGAAACTTGTAGGAGGAGGGATGGAAAGAGGAAGTGCTCCACTGGAAGACCTATTTTGCCAGTCACTCCTGTTGTAGGAAGAGAAATGCTAAGAGTAAGGGTACCACACTTGGTATAAGTGCTGGAGCACATTTTTTCCATTCCCCTACAGAACAAGTGATTTGCCCTCTAAAGGATATTTTATTTTCACATTGGCTGCCAACCATCATATGCAATGTTTAGGCTTCCAGATATTTAATAGCTAGCTTTCAAAATCCACAGTCTGCAGAAGTCAACTAATAAAACCAATGAAGCAGATGGGAAAGACAATATCTGGGACACTATTGTAATCATTCATGGCTCAGTAAAATCAAATGAACTCTTCTCAGCCCACACATGGCCTTGGGGGTACTGACAAGTCTCACAAAAGGTTGTCAAAATCTACAGCAAGGAATGGGTGAATGTGGACCAAGTCTTTATCAAGTAACAGCCCTCATTCTCTGTAGGATATCTGCTGTTATGCAAGATGTATTGTCAGATGAGGTAATTTCCTGCATGTTTGAGAATTCTTGATGACTAGGAAGCTTTGCTGAGCATGTTTTCAATCCTGTGGAACTGTAATCTTCTTGCTATATCTAAAGGAGTCTCCCCATCCTGAAAGAAATAGATGAAATGCATTGCAATATGAGAGATATTGGTCAAGTACAAGGAGCTTTCCTGAACTGGCCACCCATTTGCAGTGCTCTCCTGTTTAAGTTCCCCTGTCACATCCATGTTCTAAAACAAAGATTTCAGAACATGTTGGGTCTAATACTACTCTGACTGAAGACAGGGGCAGACACCTCCCCTCCAGTAGAGACAGCCATTCCACTGTTTCCCAGGACTAGTATCCAAAAGCGCACAGAACATCTAAGATTTGGATTCAAGAGCTACATGGGGAATACATTGCTCATCTCAACTCAGTAATGTAGATACTCCTAGGGCAACAGTGATTTGATCAACATTTGAGCTATTCTGGTGAAAGGAGCTGCTTGATTTCTCTCTCAGAAAAATAATGTTCAATAGGATGAAAAGCACCTAAGAGGCTTATCAACCTCCTTCAGCCTGCTTCTTAGGAACAACTGTAGAGCAGTCTGAGTTAAGAAAAGGGACCATAAGGATAGCTAAGAGATGTGCCAAGCCAGGGGACATACAGGCACTGTTTACTGGTAGAAATCCAGCAGTGATGGATTTGTATTTTAAAGTTGCTCTTGCCAAAAAAAGGCAATGGAGCAAATGTTTTATCCCAAACAGAAAACAACTCTGCTGCCAGGAAGCTGAACATCCTTTCCTTTAAACTGCTGTACATCAACTAAGACCTACAACATACTGGTTCATCATCATGATAAGGAAATACAGTTATCAATTTCACCTTCTTACCTGATTCTTTATGGCAGGATCTGCATGAGCTTCAAGCAGTAGAGGAATGACTTCCTGGTTTTTCATTTTACAGGCATAGTGAAGAGCTGTGCTACCAGACTGAAGGGACACAGAAGCAGATGAATTTTAGTTCTATGAATTCTTTAGTAGGCCTGTAGTCTTATCAGTTTCCCTCTAACAATTGAATGCAAAACACATGTATCATTTTCTGCCACAATACACTACATAGTGAAACAAATATATTATCATAAGAGAAACAGGAACAAAAAAAAAATTCCTTCCCTGGAATGCAGCTGCTAAAACAGGTCTGATACCCTCAGCAGGAAGTTAGTTCCTTACTAATTTCAGACGTTGATCTCAACAATTAGGTCTTAAGCAATACTGTTTGCTCACACTTCAGTGTTTTAGAATTTGGTTGCTGATAAAAATTGGGCATTCTTTTCTCTCTTAGAGTAGAGGAGCTCTTTACCACACCCAAGTAGGCTAGTGAATACAGGACTCTGTATATGACAGATCAGCACACTCTGAAGACCAAGAGAAGACACAGGGTCTAGCCCTGTGGCATGACCTTTGCCCACAACTGTGCTCCAGTCCAAGAACTCATAAATGCTGATAAACTCAGACCCTTAAATCACTAGAATATTCACTGGATCAGGTATTAAATACATAAATAACTCAACCCAGATTGCCTGGGTTCTCTTTCAAGGACATTGTTCAGAAAGGGAGAATTTGTTGATCAGCGGTGATTATTTCTGAGTACATTAGTACATTGAAAAACTGTTGCCTAAGTGTCAAGGGGAAACACTGAATTCTCCTGGTACATCACAGCCAGTTCAGTCCCTGATCCCGCTCTGAAAGTAGGATTATGTTGCTAGAAGATTCTGTAGTCTGTTTTCAGAACCACATTTACAATTTTATAAATTCACTTACAGAATCTGTAGCATTCACATTGACTCCAGCTCTAAGCAACATTTTGATCAGGTTTTCATTCTGTTTAGTCTTTGATACCTGTTTCATGCAAGAGAAAGAGTAACACAGTAAGGCAGTTCATCTACATATAGTGCTAAGTAAATCTGGGCTAAATGTTGTATTTTTTTCCCAAAAAGAAGAGTGTCTTCTGCAAATGCAAGGCTGATGCACTAATGAAGTTCTCTTCCTGCACCAGCCATATTCAAAGCAAAATTCCCACTTCTGTTGCATTTATCCTCTCCTTGCTTTAAGCAAGCAGCCATGTATTCCATACAAGTTCCTGGCCTGAACTACTGCCATGAAAAATGTGATAAAGGGAAAGGGAAAGACACAGTGCCTTTCCTACTTTCATCCAGACTCACCATGAGAAGATATCCAATAAGCATAACTGGCATGAGGATTATGATGAGCACATAGTCAAGGAAGGTAAACCGTTTTCTCACAGCATAATGCAGGCAAGTGCGGTCCTTCTAAACACAAAATAACTCTGTTTAGTACCACATTCCTTGATCTCTCTTTATTTTTTAATATTGACAAGAGCAGACCATTTTAAATTTCACTATCTACCAGTGGTATTCCTCTGATTTTCAAGCAGAAAAAGACACGTACTTTGCTTCCTTCAAGCAGAGACACATTTAACACATACAGGGACATGAAAATTGAACTATATGACATGCAAGGAGGATGAGGGATCCAAAGGACTCCTTGTGTACATCTGCAGTCTTTGACAGAGCTGCAGAGAGTCAAAGGATGGAGTGGACATCTCCTGTGGGTACTACCACCCCTCAGCAAGTTAAATCAGCAGGAAGAATCCCCACAGCCTTTCTTCTCATGGAGGTGCTGGTTACTGAAGCAAGGACATGTGAGACTTTAAGACATCTTCTTTGGGACATCTAAGAAATACAGGGAAGTAGCAATAACCACTGCAGATTCCTAGTGAGAACAGAGTTTAAAGAAAGCTTTGAATACTGAATGTACCAAAGCAACTAAAGGGCAGGGCAGTTTTGTGCCAGTGTTAAGGTTCTTCCAGGTTGTCAAACTGGAGTTTGACAAACTAAGTTACAGTGTTACAGAGGCCCAAAATAAGCAGAGAAGCCGTTCTGTGCCAGCTGCCGCTCTTCATTCTCAGTCTTGAGCACCACAGTTAAGATCTGTGCCCAAGGGCCTCATTCCATCTGTCAAGGTGATGTAGGGAGGCATTTAAGAAAGCCAGGCATGGCTAGTAAATGGCTACCAGTGCAAAAATTACCTTAGTGCAAAACACTGAACACTTTCAAAGGGTCTTTGAGGTAAGATGGAGAGCTTTCTGCATCAAGAAGAATAGGTGAGATAGAATATTCCAGTGGCCCCATGAACATTTGCTGCTCTCCTGTGAAATGAACAAATGCACTGGACACGAAATATGTAAGACGGCCCACAAATGTGCAGGAACTTGCTAAACATTACCTTGTATGAGATGTTTTAATACAACTGACAATGCTGTGGGGTTTTTTCTTACATATTTATCACCCTTAATACCATAAGAATAAATTACTAATGAAGCTAGAACACACATCTTCCAGGCACAGAAAATTTGTCACAGAAACACATCTTGTTATCACACTAGGCGTGGTACTTGGTTGTTGGCTGGGATAAACCACAACAGCAAGGCAGGTAGGTTTTCTAAAATAGGGAACAGACAAAGAAAGCTTCCCTCCCTACCCCCTAGGACACCATTACATGTCATGCTATTGCTCTGTAATACGAAAAAATGCAGGTCTGCAGAGGAAATAAGGAAACTTTTTTTTAGAGTCAGTCTTTCCTCAGGGAAACATTTGTGAAAGATAAACGGGTTCTTGATCAGATCTTCCTTTTAACTGCGGTGAATTTAAAAGCAGAGGAAAAAAGGCTACAGAAGAGACAAAGGCAAGGTGGAAGGCAAGATGAATGTGGAGTGCTGCACGGGTAAGCAGCCAGAACCCAGTGGGACCAGTGATGGCATGCAGTGTTACCTTCATGGGGAACATGAACACAGAGAGAAATTCAGGTTGGCAGTGTTTAGTATCTTGCATGCATTAACACGTCAGGGACAGAAATGAAGAGAAAAATAGAAACATATAGGTTTATTGAGTTACAATTTGGGAGTTACACTTATGTCTCAGTAGGAAACAAGTCTGAGGTTTGACTGTGCTTGCCAGCGTGCTCACTGTCTCTTCAAGAATCTGAAAGAACAGTCACTGCAAAGGATGCAGTGGCCACTTACCTTATTTCTGAGGTTGACATCAGCATGTCTTCTTAGAAGATAGTTAACTATCCTATTGTTTCCCTGTTTACATGCACAAATTAAGGGAGTGTCTCCACTGAAGCTGTCCTGGATGTTCAGATAGTTGCAGTTGCGCTCCAAAAGGAGTTGAACTTTATTGAAATCGTTGTTATAAGCTGCCTGACACATGGGCTGAAGGGAGAAGATAATATTCATTAGTACGTGTTTCATTAAGACATCCATACTTCCCATTCTGATTTACTACTTGCACA
This sequence comes from Formicarius rufipectus, assembly GCA_013399695.1. NCBI lineage: Eukaryota > Metazoa > Chordata > Aves > Passeriformes > Formicariidae > Formicarius > Formicarius rufipectus. Next base: position 1,376,065 of record VXAU01005056.1, on the reverse strand, counting down.
TCCCAAAATAATTGACAAAGGTTGTAGTTCTTGGTGACTTCCAGAAGATGGTGATAGGCAACCCTCCTGCAGCTGCCATACAGCAGCTCTCGGCCTCCAGACCGAGGTCACAGCCTTGGCACGGTGAAATGAGTTTTCTGATAATTTTGGATGTTCTTTCTATAATCCAAGAAATAAATCCGGTTCATTTGCAACCATTAAAAAAAAAAAAAAAAAAAAAAAGACCAGCTTCCGATCTCATAGGAGCTGGACAATGTATTAAGCAGCAAGCAGGGTTGAGCCCATGTCTCTGGGTGTGCAACAGACTTTCTCTTTGCCTGAGCACTGCTGAACAGAAGGCATCACTCCTGATTCATCAGTTCTCAGAACAGAACCATACTTCAGGTGAAAGTTGAAAAACCAACCCACCCCGATGTTTGTCTTGAAGCTTGAAGATAAACTTTGCACCTAAAAATTCCATGTCTGTATGCCCACAGCTCAGATCCTGTTTGGTTTTTGAGAACTGCTCGCTGCTCAACTTTTAGCTTAGTATTTCTACATATCCTTGACCTAAACTGCAATTCCTTCCTTCTCCAGCAGCAAGAATTCAGACTAAGGAGAGATTGAGAATGACAGCAGTACTACGATCTTCTAACAGACTGGTAACATTTGAATTCTCCAGTCAAAAAGAGAATAAGTTTTCTCCTTCTGTCTTTGATACTGAAGATTTTGTTCAACATTTTCCAAAATAGGATTTTTCTTCAAATATTGTCCACAGTTTTTTCTTTCCACTCTCCTTTTTTTCACATCCTAAATACATTACATGAAAAAGATCTGACTTTGAGCTCTGAGCTCCTTCCTTACTCTGCCTGCAGTTACTTCCCTTTCCCCACATTTTCCCCTCTCCACCCCCAGATTAAAAATATTCATCTTATTAAGCTTTCACTTCAGCCAAACTTTGATCAACAACTCAAGTTTTCCTCCAGCATCGTTACTGCTTAGTCTTTTGGACAGCTGCATAAGAGAAGTGATTTGTTTCCAAAGAAAGTATTTACATGCTTACCAGACCTTGTACCACTTCTTGTTTTGTTTTTATTATTCCAGACAAAAATCTACAGAGCGCATGCAATATTGTAATTTGCACACCTGTCTGTATTCTTTCAAAAGCCTGCATAAGCCATCCACCAGAACTGTTTTAAGGATTATGAGGAGAAAACCCTCCCTTAAATCCCTTTTGGTGTGACTTGCACACATGTGTCATCTAAACAATCAGTTTTCTATCGAGCCTTGCTCTCTGTCGTGTCAGTGTCTAGTATTGTATCTTCATGTCCAGGAAAGAGAAGATCAAGCGGAGTCTGTCAGCACCTGATTTCCCTACTATCCCTGCTTTCAGGTATTGCCTTGCTTATTTAAATATGCAGAAGATTTGCTGTTTGATTGAACACCTGCTCAAATTGCAGTCATTTGCCATACAGTTTTATTCTTTTCTAGAATGATTCTTGCTAGTTCAGCACTCATGTCACCAAATTATATGCTTTTTTGCTTTTCTTTCTGTATTGTCTCAAAGACTTGCTAGGCCATTAAACCCAGGACATTTCTGACTGATACTTTCTTTGACCTGTGGGATCTTTCTCTAAATCTTACACTACTGTTGAACTCAGTTCTAGAGCCATGAATAATGATGGAGCACATACCACTCCCTAGGAGACCACATTATCCAGGTTTGAAGTCATGCACAGAGATCAGCACAGAAAATGTAAGGAAGCAAATCTCATCATTTCCTACAGCTAATACATAGATAACTGATGTACTTAAAGTAATTTTTTACTTATTATTATTCCATTGCAGTGAGGGTTTTGTAGAAATTACTCTCTCCTGCATTAATATGTTCTGTTCATGTTTAAAGGAAAAAAAAGACAAACATTTTTCTGGTTTTATGGGATTTTTTTTATGCCAATTTGCTGGTTTCTACTCTAGAACATGTCTCTTCTAGGCAAAAAAAGGTGAAAAGTCCCATAGATCAAACTTGCATACTTCCCAAATTGGCAAACCTGACTCCATGACTGGAAGGGCAAACATAGTAGCAGAATATTTATGTAAGGGAACAAAGCAATACAAACAACTATAAGTTTATTATATTGATAACAATAGGGATTCAGAAAACATGTTTAGGAAAGAATAAAGATAAGAAAAATTACAAATAGGTGGCTATCTGTCACTTGTCTAAGAAAGGCAACAGAAATAGCAACCAGTGGCAAATGCTATCTTAGAAAGTCTCTCACAGAACAAGAATCGTTATAGAAGGCACTTAATTGGGATAGTGGACACAGTTCTTGGGTCCAAAAATGAGATCAGACTATGACAGGAGCATAAAACATCTCTACAACTGAGGAATAAGAAGAGGCTGAAGAAAGATTTATTTGCTTAGCTGGGCTAGGCAGAAACAGGGCTGTGGTGTTCCAAAATAAATTAAAGGGTAAACATTAAAGAAGAGCCAATTAATTTCAAGAAACAAGGTGAAAAATGGTGGTATATCTGGCCAAGAAATTTAGCATGAAAATTATAAAGAGATTTCTATTCATCTACAGAGTAAAGTAATAAACCAGGCTCTCAGTAGCAGCAGAATGGACACAAAACCTGAATGGCTCCAGGCTGGAGTTTAAGTATATTCCAGAATTTCTGTGGTTGTGAAGTCTCTGCCACAAATCACTCTTCCACCTTTCACTTTTTTGGGTTGCCATTCTGGCAGCCCTATCTAAAGGATGACTGCCTGTGCTTAAGACTGTTTTAAACAATTCTCTAAACTTGGCTTTTTAGACAAGTAACTGTTTCTTACAAATAGACAGTTAGATGGCACCTATCTAGAATATCAGCAGGAAAGCCAATTATGGAGTTAGAACAATGTTAGGTACAAGCCATAGATTTCATCCAAAACCCAAGAAAACATATTTCCTTAAAGTCTACAGAAAATCTTGGAGGACTGAAGACTGGAAAACTTCACTCAGTTATCCACAGCATTAGAAGACTGCCTCAGCAGTGATACAGCTTAACAGTGAGCTTCAGATTTGTGTTTTAACTAGTAATAGTGTAATAACCATATGCTTATGTTATTGTTATCCACTCATCATATACCAGAGGGAAATAAACCTAAGGGATATGTACTCAAAATAACTGGGCTTCACATGCAAGGTGGAAATCATATCCAAAGAATCTAAAGTTCAAGTCTCATACTAGTGCTTATCTACAGAGAGGAGAAGAACTACGAGAGCAGTAGTATGATGGCAGTGGAGAACAGCCAGGAGAACCTCTGCAGCTTCCTTTGTCAGAGATGCGCTGGCAGGTGGAGCACAGATACAACGTTCATAAATCGCCTCTAGGGATGTGTGAGAAACAAAGGCCAGTGTTCCCACAACAAAAAATGCTGAAGAAAGCATCAGTAGGAACCGAGTTCACAACTTTTGGAGATATTCGCAGTTTAAGACACAGAGTGGCTACTCTTGCCTACACCCCATTATTTATAAATCCCCGTGTTGTGACTGCTCCAGAGAACTCACAAGAGGCCTGGCCCACCCCCATAAGATTGCAGGGAAGACCTGGCGCAGGTACAACAAACATTGTACCCAATAAAAACACGAGCTCAGGTGTGAAGGGAGAGGGAGCTGGATCAAGAATTCCAGCTTAGGTAAAGAGGGAGTGCTTCTTTGAAGCGTTTGACAGCAAAGCCCTTCACCTCTGCTCTCATTCACACAACTGCAGCACCACTCAGCATTCGGAGAAGATACAGAACATGAGCCTGACAGTGTGATGCTGCACAAAACTTACGATGGAAGGGAGGAAGAAAAGGAGAATGACAACACCAAACTCCTTCCACCTTCACCAAATGTGCCTTTTGCCTGCCATAGAATCAAGGCTAACCATGAACTAGAGCACAGTCTGCCCAACTGAAAAAAGCAAAGATCAGTCACTGGAGAGTAGAAAGTGGAGTTTGAGGATTACATATGCCAAAAAATGATTGAGTTCTTAAAATCTTTTTCCATGATACTTCTTCTTCTGCAAGCCCTTCAGAGCAGGATTTAATTGTTCAGTATCCATCTAAGGCTTCAGGAAAGGTGAGAAGTACTCATAGTACAAACAAGGGCTGAAATCACTGAGTACAAGATCACTAGATAGAAGTGCAAGAAAAAAATAAAACAGGAACTTCAATTGCAGAACTGATTTTTTTTTTTTTTTTTTTTTTTTTTTTTTTTTTTTGTCGTGGGGGGGGGGGGGTT